>SRLM01000272.1:795970-966770 GCA_015708895.1 Populus ilicifolia
GGGGGGGGGGGGGGGGGGGGGGGGGGTGTTAAGAATCTAACTACAATAATGGGCTGAAAGTGACTTTCTTGTGCGAAGCCAACTGTTCTTCTTGGCTGCTTCCTTCTTTTTCTTGTGTGGTTTCTGCAAGCCTCTTATGGGAAGTGAAGGTTCTAATCTGTTTTCTCGAACGGAACACCACAAATTTTTGCTGCCTAATTAAACAGAGGATCCGAGAGACTCCTTGCAATTTTAAGATTTGACTTGAAGGTAACAATAACCTAAATCTGCATGCCAAACTCAATAACTGAGAGCATATTATCAACTGCTTGCACAATCTGCTGCACACTTCTCATACCTTCATTTTTTCTTTAATAATGTGCTATTTTTCATTTTTTTTCAAGCTTTTGTGTGATTTAGGTGCTCTTTTATTTGGTCAAAACAAAGCACTAGGCTAAAACCTCACCTTAACTAGCAAGGTATGGTTATTTTCTGCCCTTTCAGCATGTTTTACGTGTTTCACATCACTGAAGCTTTGTCCAGTTATGATTCTGAAACACTGAGTTTATGCATGCAGAAGTGATTGTAAATGGTTGCTTATATTTGTGCTGTGAGGTCTATTTCTGTGATGAACTGGAACTCCACTGCATCTGAGGGGAACTGGGATAACATAGCAGGGTTAAGTCCCATAACAAGTGACATTCCAAAACAAGCACGAGTCTTGTACCATGAGTCAGAGGGAGGTGGAGCAGTTGATAGAGCCATAACCTGTTCATCTGCTGGTGGTGGTGGTGGTGGTTTATCTGGCTCTGATCTGTGGCATGGGGCTTCATCCAAGAGTTCAGTGTCACCCTCTATCAACTCTTCATTGAAGGAGGGAATCAAGACTTATAGCACTACAGATGGTTTTCCTGGAGATATCGTTAAAAAGAGACTTGACCAGGGTAGAGAGTACTGAGAATATTCCATCTTTGTGTGCTTCTGCTAGCTCTGGTGAACCAATAATTGAGGACATTTGTACAATCAGCACTGCTAAGTCATCATCTTCAACCATTGTTTCCACTTCTGTACTGCTACACCGAAGAGATCTAGGGCATCATATCCAAGTACACAGTCTCCACAATTTCAGGTAGAAGGATGCAGATTTGATCTTAAGTCAGCTAAAGATTACCATAGAATCTGTGAAAAGCATTCCAAAAGCCCTAAGGTCATTGTTTCTGCCAATTTGCCAACAGTGCAGCGGGCAGGTTCTCTCATGAATCTTGAGGGAATTCTTAGTAATCATTTTTACTCTCCGGGATTAAGCTTTGTTGCCTTTGCTTTAACTTTCTGATATTATCTAGTTTCTACTACTAATTAAGTCTGCTGCTGCATTTATGCTGCAAAATTTGTTTCGGTTCCATGGATTGTCAAAGTTTGATGACAAGAAGTGAAGCTGCCGTAGCTTTCACAATGCAAGGCGACACAGGCCACAACCTGAGGCAATCTGGTTCAATTAAGCAAGGCCGTCATCATCATTTTACGGTGTTTGCTTCAATTTCAAAGGTTTTAGCAGTCGTGTTCCAAAAATAATTGATTAAATCTTATAAGAATCCTTAACTGCATCTGATGTTGCACTTGTTTAGCTCCCTTGGTTGCTTCTCTTCTGGCTGACTCACTTTTTAATTCTTAATCAAATAGCTATAATTTGGAACCCTAGTGAACATTGAATGATATATTCATCAGGTAATTATTATATCTAAGTCTCCATGACTGGTGATAGAAGGTATTTTCTCCTACATTATATTTCTTGTGATCGTAGTTTTGTTTGCTGCCATTTTCTGTACCCTTACAGATGGTAGACAGCAGATGAATGCTGTATTGAATAGGCTGCCTTTCCTGGAAGCAAATTCAACCAGGCAAAGCAATTGCAGCTTTAAGTTTACTAAGTCTGGAGATTTTTTTTATTAGGCCTGCAAAAGCAGGGGGGATCCGTAGGCCGCTTAGCTGTCCCTCCAATGAAGTGCCAGATGCAACTTCAACAATACAGACTCAAGTAGATTTCTATCTTTTGAGAGCAGCACACCAGAACCTTTAGTCAAGGTTTGTTTAGCTCGTATACAGCATGATTGTTGGAAAAAACTCGGTTGTGCGTAACGTGAATTTTATATTCTTTTCCCCTCGTTTCTCACCTTCTTTACATGCACACCTTCCAACGTTGCTTTCTTCTATTCGCAAATTATATTGTAAGGCAACCGTTGGCTTCAAAACCCAATCGTCGTCGTCGTCGTCATCCATGCATTAGAAAAATTAAGAAAAAAAGAAGATTAAGAGTCAATATCATTAATTAGCTATGTATTAAATTAACCAAACAATTAATCCATTGCATAATTATACTTAGCTTGTTTCGATTGCAGGGTGGAACTCGTTGCATGAAGCCGAATCGCGCTGGTCAACCATACTTGAATTTGAGGTTGCTTTCATTTGTTCATTGATGTGACACGGGATTGGTGAAATGTTGGTTCCTCATTAATTTTTCCAAATTTTTTATCGCAAAGACAACAGCAACCTCTTTTTTATCCAAATTTAGATTGGACTTCAAGAACTTCCTGCTCGCCGCCCCACATCTCTTCCCCCCTTCTTTATCCATGCACGATATATGATGACTAGAAGAAAGAAACAAGAGGGGAACCTACCCAAAATAATTTCCATCATGATTTATTAGGAAATTGCAGTTAGGTAGCAATCTATTTGAGGACTCCTCTCTTTTGAGTAGTCTATGATCGATCAAACGAGACATGTCATGAGCTTGAATTCCATCGAACCTTCCTATACCTTCTATATAGAAAATAATTTCTTCTAGCTTGAACCCGCTTCACTCTCCCTTTCGAGACAACACTACCCCCTTTCGGATTGATTAATCCATGGAGTTCCCTTCTTAGTGCCGCAACATCCTCTTGTTAGGAATGGGATGAGCAACTTCAGCGGGTGCTAGCGCTTGCGGAAGCGCCTCTTGAGCCGCCTCCCCGGGGGGGGGCGGGTGTGTGCTTATGGGGACATGTCTGGACTACTACTTCGCCCTTTTGAAATTGGTCGATTGCGTCGGTATCGACCCAAGTACAACCAGAGCCCTGACCGCTGCCTCCTCCCATGGGATCCAGAGCTGAACAGGACGAGTAATTCATGATTAAGGTTATGATGTTCCAGGTAAGCATTCGTGGTCCCGTAGCTCAGTTGGTTAGAGCGTTGGTCTTATGAGCCGAAGGTCGCGGGTTCGAGCCCCGCCGGGACCACTATTTCTGATGCCATGCTTCTACTTCGAACATATCGCCGTTGGCTCATTAAAATAGACGTTTTCTTGCGAACATTTTTTTCCCAAGGAAACGCTAGTTTCTGTGCTCGCGTTAATAAATATTAAAATAGTTTATCAATGAAAACTAAAATTAAAAGATAAATACAAATAAAGAATCATTTTCTCATATTATGCTATTTAATTTTTTTATTAATTATATATTGATATTATTTTAAAAATTAATTTTTTAATATTTAAAAAATTGGTTGGAAAATTGAGTTGAATGTTTTAAATTTAAAATTTAATTTTCAACTTATTTTCATCTATAAAACATTTCATAAGCTAAACACCCCAAGTTGATCTAAGAAAATTAAGTTAGAATTTTTATTTTTTTGTCAATTCTAATGTTTTTATTTTTTTGAGATTAAAAAAACACATAGATAAAACTCATATTGCTTAATAGAACTTGACTCTTTATGTAATTGCCTAAAAATCAACTAAGCACGTACATACAATTATTTAATTTTACTAAAATATATGATTTTCTATTTAAAATATTATTACAAAAATATTATTAATTATTTTCTTGAATTTGATATATAATAACTTAATTTATTTATAAAATAAAGTTAAAATTTGTATTTTGTAAAAACAAGAATTTAAACATGTACTACGGAGTAAGATTTGATAATTTAAAAAATATTGAATTTATAATGTGTTTATTGTTGATCCGACATAATTACAAATAAGTTTTATAGTTTTCTTACTTAAAGAACTTGTACTGAAAAGAATTTTATATCACCAAGAAGAATTCTTGTTTATATTTAAGATGAAATCTTTTATTTATAGAGTTTTGTAAAGATATTTAAATTTTTTATTGATACTGCGTGATATTATTTTATTAGTTGATTTTTTTTAATTATAAGATTTTGTATTTATAATAAAATAACTTAAATATCTTATTATACATATAAACTATCAGTTAATCAAACAAATATACAAAAACCATTTTATTTTCCATGTTATTTTGATTGATTGTAAGTTATTTTTGCCTCCATGTATTGTGCATACCATTGTGATAATTTAACATATTTTTCATCACTCAATATCCTAATATATTTTTATTTTTATTATTGTTGTTATTATTATTTTTATGGTTGTCAACACATTAACAATTAATTTTGATGCGGTCATCAACAATAAAATATGATTTTTTATTCTTTCCAAGGTTAGTTTTAAAATTTTAATTAGTCATTCCACGTGAAAATGGGAGTTAAAATTTTACTATGATTTTTGAGAAATTTTAAAATAACCAATGAGTAATTACCAATATTGAAATTAATAAAAATATATCTTGGCACGAATATCTATATATATGTTAAGTCTTTTTTTTATACTTATATCCTTTTTTTATTGAATAAATATTGATGTTTTATTCTTGAATTCTCATTTTAAATATTGTGTTCTGAGTGTTCCAATAGACCTGATGTTTAACAGGGATGATGATTAAAAGATTTGTCATATTTCTTACCTTTTAAAATATATAAAATTCATAAAATGAGCGTTATTGTTATTATTATTATATAATTATATTATTATTATAAAATCCGGTATACGTAAAAAACTAGCAGTTAAGGACCCTACATTGGCTTGCCTTGCGTGGCTGTATGTGTTGAAGTTGGGTCCGCGGGAGAAGAGAAGGGAGAGCGGCGTCACATTAAAAAAAATGAAAATAATAATAATAATGAATGAATAAATAAAACGCGCCTCCTGAGTCCTTCCTCGTCCTCTTCTTCTTTTTTTTTTTAAATAAATATTTCTTGTCCAAAACCCCGATTAAAGAAAAAGAAAAAGAAAGGTATTTTGATTCTTTGTGGGAGAGGAGAGTGAGTGGTGTTTCCCTTTCCCTCTCAAACTCAAAGATTTAATTCCCTTCTCCAATTGAATTCCTTCCAAACAACACAAAATTACTCCTCCGTTATTTATTTATTTAATTAGGTTTCTTCTTCTTATTATTATTATTATAATCGTAACCCTACCAACTTTCCTAATCAAAATCTCCAGATCTCCTCTAAAATTCTGATTCAATTCAATGGACGACCACCCATCCTCTCCGGATTATCTTTCCCCTCCCCCTGGTATCTCTCTTCCTCTCTCTCCATATATTTTTCATGCGTTTTTTCTTTTTTCTCCTTTCTTGCTCTCTTTTCTAACAATTTCTTTTCGTTTAGAACCCTAACCTAATCTCTCGATTTTTCCAGTCTGAAGCTCTGTTGCCCTTTCTTTTTTGAATTTTATGTTTTTCAATTCCTCAGTGTCAATTAATAATCGAGTCATTAGTAGACTTCGTAAATGCTTTTTTTTTTAAGTATATTTTCTTTTTTCTTCTTCTTGAAAATAGCGTGTGCTTGGTTTAGTTGCTGAGTCTGTTAATGCCGTTTTGCAGGAGAATCACTCACTAATCGCGATAATTCTCTGATGGAGCAGGTAATTTATTGCTTTTTTTAAAGATTTTTAATTGATAATCAGGGGAATTGTGTTTTTTTTTTTATGCCTTAGTTTCTAATTCATATATATATAAATTATGAAAGCCACTTTCGCCCAAAGATGAAAGGATTGTTTCTGTGAGTCCTTCCCCGGAAGCAGCCGTCATAAAACGCCCACAATTATCTGCTACTGTTGCTCCAGATCTTACCATTGTTCCACCACCACCTCGACCACCGCAACTCAATGTTTATGATTATACCTCACATGACCAAGCAATGGCAGCTTATGGTGGTTAGTTAGTTTCCTTCTCCATCGTATCTTCATTTTTTTGACAGTTAAGAATGAGTTATTAGTAACCGTATATATGGAACATTGATTAGTGGGATTGTGTGTCTCAACTTGGTGATCTTTGCATCTTCAGGTTATGGCAATAACACTGGTATTTGGGATGGGTATTCTCAACATCTTAATGCAGCTGATGGAATGCATTTATCTCCGGTGAGGATGATTCCTTTACTATTGTACTCTCAAATTCTTTTTCTATAGTTCTAACTGAATACTTTCTTTTACCTTTTTGTCCTGACGGTGATCAGATTATATACAATGATAATCAATCTCTTATGTATCATTCCGGATATGGCTTGAATCCTGATATGGGACACGGGCAATATTCTCCTGTGGCTACGCCTCTAGCTCCCATAATGATAGACAGCCAGTTTTACTCTCCACAACAGATCCCATTCTCCCCATTTTACCATCCAGATGTGCCCTCATCAGGTCCTCTAGGCTCATCTGAGCTAATGTCATTTGAAAGCAATAGTGGCAACTCCTTTTTTGGACCAGGATCAGGTTACTTGGTACATTATGGATCATTTGGTGGGGGGAACATGTCCGGGGCTCCAGTCTCTGATTCCTCAACATCTCCATCGGCTTATCCTCAACCAATGGGCATACTCGGGCCATATGAGCACCAAGTTTCACAGGTTTGTTTTATCTTGTTCCAACAATTATGAAATCTAGAATTTCCAAAAGTTTCAATTCCTTTTTCTCTTTCACATCTACTGCCTGTTTTCCTTGCTCATCATCACTGCCTTTTCAGTTTCTTCTGAATTGGTGCACAAGTTTCTATATCCAAAAAATCCCCCTTTGAGTTTATCATCTTAACTTTTATTAAAAGTTGTGATGTAAATTTTGTTCTGGATCTTGACACATGATTGCTATAAGTTGTTAATCTACCTGTTTAGAGCAAAGATTAATTGTAGTGAGGCTTCTTGCATACTTATCTGTGTTTTTTACTAGCAGTTCCTCGTCTGACCCTTCAATAAGGAGCTTGTTAAATTTTGTTTGGACATGGTTTCAGGGTTCTCAGCAAAGATCATTGCATGGATATGGATATACATCATCGTCCCCTGTTGGACATTACCAGCACGTTGGCTCTTTTCAGAGCTCTAGTTTTGCTGGTGGTTCAATTTCTTATGCAGGGCCTAATGACCGGACACGAGTTGGACTTGATAAAGGCAGGAGGAGATACAGAGACCAGGACTCCATTTATTCTTCTAACGATCCATTTGGTTTTGACCGTAATCGAGGACCAAGGGCTTCAAAGCTTAAGGGAAAGAATGCCACTGAACAGCGTTCCTCCTCTGGTAATGGCAAAGGCAATTCAGCTAGCTCTGGGATTCAGCTTGATTTATATAACCAGCTAGATTTTGTCACTGATTACAAGGATGCCAAGTTCTTTATAATCAAGTCTTTCAGTGAAGATAATGTTCATAAAAGTATTAAATATAGTGTTTGGGCAAGCACTCCACACGGGAACAGAAAAATTGATGCTGCTTATCGTGAAGCAAAGGAGAAAGAAAGAAACTGTCCAGTCTTTCTTTTGTTTTCGGTATGTCAGTGTAACTTGATGTTATTTTAACGCATTTATTTCTGCTAGTGGCATTGTGACTGCTGGGAACCAGGTTGAAGCTAATGCATGTAGAGTGATATCTGAATTGTAATGAATGGTTGAACATGGTAGCTTGGATTTCTCTGTTCTATAGTTATGAGAGGGCTTCGTTTTCTGCTGTTTTTTTCCTGGTCTTTGCCTTTGGGTTTATGAGGTTGTATTCGTTTTAGAAGCCAGCAGAAGACCACAGACCTATGTTGTAAAACAATGGGCTTTTTTTTTTTGTTATTGTTTGGTAAAGTTAGTGGAATAAGCAGGTAGTTGCTGATTTTATTTGTGGAACAAGTTTTTGTTTTATTTGTCTTTTACATTTTGAAGCTCAATTCCAACGTCAATGACTTACCTGTTTCTGAATCCTGCATACTTGCTGCATTGTTTAAAATTCGCCGCTGCTCTGAAAAAGTCTGTTTTGGTTCATTAATGTTCTTGGATTTGTTTACATATTTTTGTGCAGGTCAATGCTAGTGGACAGTTTTGTGGAGTAGCAGAAATGGTTGGACCCGTAGACTTTGAGAAGGATGCTGAATATTGGCAGCAAGATAGATGGAATGGCCAGTTCCCAGTCCAGTGGCATATCATTAAAGATGTTCCCAATAGTCGTTTCCGGCACATACTACTTCAAAACAATGATAATAAGCCTGCTACTCATAGTCGAGATTCTCAAGAGGTAAAGCTATAAAATTTTACTAATATTCCTACTTTTTTATTAGTATTTGTACTATTTTATTTTGATTTATAGAGTTTAGAATGCAGGGATCATTCTCATGACTCAAGTATTTATAAATTCCTAGATGTTTTTCTGAGCATGAGTTTACTTTGATTATGTTACAGAAACAAGTAAATAAGTACTGTTCTAGAAACACATGAGTACGAGAATTGTTGTTCTTAGTGGATTGCTAAATGTCCTTCCTTCATGGAGAAAAATGCTGCTTGATATTGTGCATTTATCAACTCCATATTATATCTGAATTCTCCATTTGTTAGCTAGGTTGGCCATGCAAACATGCCATCCTTTTTATTTTGGACTTTACTTCATGCTCGCTTCATGCTTTGTTTTATTCAAAGGCCTATAGAGGATTATATTTTAACCAGATCTCAATTATCTGCATGAAATATGCTAGAATTTGATCAGTATCATTGGGTATTAGTTTAATATTGTAAAATAGGACAGTTACATTGATTGCAAAGGGAGTTTTTATGTTGAGTTTGAGTGATATGTGGGTCCAAAAAGCACTGTGGTCTGTTTCTTTTTTTGGTCCTCAGCTGTCCCAGGATATCTGTGCTGTTTCTTTTCATAAAAAAGGCTAGAGTGTCATGCCTAGTAGCTTTTGATCTAAAAGTATAATTTTGGGTGTTTATAACGTCATTGCATTCTACCTGGTCCTAATTTGTACCGTATTCTGGCTGCCCAGATTTTTTTTCATGAATCAGAAATCATTTAACCTTTGTCTAAGTTCATTATCCCTTTCAAATCTGTGTTTAACCTTATCTGCGGACACCATTCAATCAAGATGAAAGTTTTGTCTGGTCAATACTGTTTGCTGATTTTCTTTTTTGTCATTACATGGATCCAACCCTCTTACTGATTAGTTCTTTTTGCCTGATGGGTTTTTCGTCTCTCTCTCTCTCTGGTGTGCTGAATACTCAGGTGAAACTAGAACAGGGTATTGAGATGTTGAAAATCTTCAAGGATCATGATGCACCTACATCTATCCTGGATGATTTTGACTTTTATGATCAATGTGAGAGAGCTTTGAAGGAAAGGAAGGCCAAACAGCAACCTAGTTTGAAAGTAGGTGGTGCAGGTTTGCTTGCTGATAATACCATAAATCAAATGTCTGATTTTCTTGCGCAATCTCTCAAGTTGGATGGTGTTAATAAAGAACCAGCAGCCAGCGAAGAGGTTGGTAGCTTAGGACCTGGTGTGGAGGTCTTACCTGCTAATAATTGCAATACTGCCGTGGAACTTGCTAACAATTCCAACATCGTGGTTTCAAAAACTGAAGATTCCAACAACCATAACTTGTCTCCCTCCTTAAAGTCAAAAGAGGGTAGTGGTGAGTACCAGGATTAATTCTGTTGATAAGATGACCACAGTTATGTTGACAGATAGGAGCTTTTAGTTGTAGTTGTGCCAGGATCTCTGGGATGCTGGTTCATAACGGCACAAACTACTTGTTCTCTTAAGATTTGATAGATTCTTTGCTTGCTGACATGTGGGATGGCATATTGGGTATCTGAGTAGCCTGAAGGGGCATACTAACAAGCTGGTTTTTGTTTTTGCTTTGCTTTTGTTATGGACTGTTGAGGGAGAATTGAATGTGGTCAATTTTTTGTCTGGGTTATTTAGAATGGGAAAAGGATGATGATTGGTGCAGTGAGTTTGAAGAATGGGATGGTTTCGCAAAGTGGGAGTAGATTTTGTATACTATGCAGCTGGTGCCCAAATTGAATGCAATCCTGGGTTCTGTTTCTACTGATTTTCCAGAGAGCATTTGGCTAGTGGAAGGTTTGTAAAGTTACCATTTTGAAGGGAAAATAGTGATAGGACAAGTAAAAATAGAAAGAAAATTCAACAATTGCCCTTATACAAAATGATGAGGAATTGCCGCTCTTATTTTGTTGTATGTTTACCGTTGTTGGTGTAAGTAGAGATGTTTCAATTACTTTGTTCTAATTTTTCTTCGTAGTGAAGAATTTTAATCTTTGTTATTGTAGAAAATATCCTCGGAAGGATTATTGAGCTTTGTTATCTAGCTGCCCGTTTATTGAGAAATATTGATTTGTAATGGCCTCAACTCAGGTTGGAATTGCTGGTGGGATAACCCTGAGGATATGATTTAACTAGTCAAATTTTAAATTTATTTTTTATAAATTATTAGTTTGATTCTTGTAAATCTTAAGGTAATTATTAGTTATCTGGATAACTTAATTAATTAAAAAAAAAAGGGTGCTGGAAGGACTTCACGTTTGTGAATTGCAAGATCTTGGTTGAGGTTCCTTCATCAAGTCGTTTAGGTACCAATCAGGGACAAAAAATGATTGCTATGTCTTGGAAGACTCCTCTTCGTCTTCTAGAGCCACTTGCCTTGGAGATGCATGCTTACCTGGGCACTCCTATCACTGAGATAATTTGTTTCCTGCTGTGTCTAAGCTGCTGGAGTGGTGCATGCTTCTTGTTTTAAAATCCAATTCTGAACCTCCTGTAATCCGGTGGGAGGGTAGTCTGGCCTCGTGCCGGAGGCATGACTGTAGGATCAATAGCCACTCAGATCCCGTGAGCTCGAGAGATTGGCGCCGGGTCTGTCATGAATATGATCATGAGTTAAAATATTTTTTATTTAAAAATATATTAATATAATTTTTTTAAAAAATTATTTTTAATATAAATATCAAAATAATTTGAAAATATATATATAATAAATTCATTTTTTAAAAAATAAAAAAATTTAATTTTAAGAGAACAAGCCAAACACTCCTAAAAATCAAAGTCTTACACTATATAATTCTTTTGACACCTATCAAACTCCTAAGCCATTAATTAATTTATAGTGTTTGTATTTATGATGCCTCAACAATATTTTTTACAGTGTATTGAAACAAAGAGGAACTCCTTTATAATAATTATATTCCAATTAATTGGTAATGATGATTAGGTTAATCCCCCCAAAATATTAAAAATGGGATTAACTCACTCAATGTGCCACCTAAGTCATAATTATTGATGAATTAAACAACTTTGTCTTTTGAAATATATATTTTTTAAATCTAATTATTAACATTCTAAAAAGTACAAGGGAGGGTCCTAATCAAATTTAAAACAAAAAAACAACATAAATAAAAAATATTCCTAATAAAAAGCCCAAGTGCAGGTGCGTCTCAACTAAATTACCCCTTTTTATCCAAAACAATAACATGTTGTCCGCTAAAATAAATGATATGTCACCTATAAACTTTAATTCTGGCCACCTATGTCGTTGTTGAGAAGTTAGAAAAATTGGGATTTTAGCCCAAAATTTATTAATTCAACCTAGTTTTGCCTTTGAACACATACAAACATGCATAAAACATCCACTAACCCCACAAAACCACCTAAAAAAACAAAAATTAAATAAAAAAATCTAAATAAAATTTTTTAGATATATTTATATGAAAAATTCATCATCATTGAACTCCTCTCTCTCCCGTTAAATAAAATAAATTTATATAAAGAACTTGAATAATAATAAATGGGTAACTTTTTATTTCTATAACTATAATTCAAGGATTTTTATCTACTTCCTCGTATCAAGAATCAGAAAAAAAAAATATGATCAAAATGAAACTTCTAAAAATCAAAAGAATTGAATCAAATAAAAAATAAAAATAGAAGGATAATTTTTTTTTATCGTGCTAATTTTAGATTGGCCAATATATTTTGCTGGTTGCATTTTTTTTAATTTTTTTAAAATAAAAAATTATAATAAATCAATAGCCAATTTTAACTTTATAAAAGAAAGATAAAATTGTAAAAATAATAATTGAGAAGCAAAAAAAAAAACAACTGTGATTCTTTGTTCGTTTTCCCTCGTTCCGGATGTTATAATATTTTATTGTGTGATAATGTAACCTTAATTCAGGCCCATTGGGCCTCTCAATTAAAAAAAGAAGGAAAGGAAACAACGAAATGGAGTATAGCCCAACAAGGCTTAACAGGTGGCACCAGGTATTTTCCTCCTGCAGTACTATTCCTGCTCTGTCCAGCACTGACACATACTGTACTGCACTATTTACTCGCTCTCCATAGCTGCAAGGAGAGGAAAACAAAGCGAGAAAGAGGAGTAATTCTTGAAAATGTTGAGCAGCAAAAACCCAAAATCGGAATCCGGAAAGCAGCAGCTGCTCTCTAAAACACTGAGAGCTTCGGTTTCGGAAAAGCTTAAGGACTTACTTGGAGACATCCCAGAACTAAATGAAGAAGGAGATAATACTGATGTCATCCAAGACCTATCTGTAATTGTACCCCTTTTCTCTTAAATCTGAAATGGTTTTTTTTTTCATTTTAAAAAAAATAAAATTATTGTTTTGTAGGAGTATGTAACTCTGCTTATTTCTAATGGGAAGACACAAAATCAAGCAAAAATCCAGTTGGAGCCATTTCTTGGTGATGCCAATACGGCCCTTTTTGTTTCTTGGTTAGTAGCTTCATTTGTTAATATTTATCTTGGTTCAGATTTTTTTAATTAATAGTAGAATGATTGTATCAAAAAAAAAAAAAGGCGATTGTTTTATTAGTCGAGCATGTAGTTAGAGGAGATGTTGGCCAAATCATCAGGATCCAATTTAATTGCTACATTTAACATACAGTGTTGATTTATTATGTATTATGTATTTTTCTTGCAGCTTAAGATTTCTTTTCTCTTCTTTTCCTCTGTTTTTTTTTTTTTCTAGCTTAAGATATTTGATATTATTTTGCTAGATTTTACTAAAATATCTGTTAATTTATTTGATTATTGTTTGTCAAGGCTCTGGGAATTTCTTTCCAAAAATTATATGAATCTGAATGCATCATCAGATGTTGACAATGCCACTGGTGAGGGTAATGCTACTGGCAAGAAGCAGGTAAAAAATAATTTGGATAACCCACAACTAATAAATATTACTACTAATAATAATGATTATTTTCTTAATTTATGTAAATTTTCATTAGCTGTCTTTAATTTGTATAATGGTAGAGTCAATTATGTGTCCTTGATTTTGTGTCTTCAGGCAAGCAAGAGTAGTCTTATAAAGCCTTCAGATGATTCGAAGCAACTTTCTGAAGGTGTCAAGGGTCCGGATGACGACGACTTATCTTCGGAGTCTTTGGAGGAGGGAGAGCTGCCAAGAACTCACCATGAATCTATCAAAGAGTTTGAAGAGTCGGAAATTGGTTATGGGAAGTCCTTAAAGTGCACATCTTCTAGAGTGGAGGCATGTAGTGGAGATTTGGGTTTTGGTGGTAAGGAAAGCACCCCGCAAAAGAAGGTTTATACAAGTGAGCCTTCTTTCTTAATTTCTCATAGTTGATACGTTATTCAGGCTTTCTAATTATATGTAGCATGCGCCTGTCGTCAGAAACAAACACAATAGCTTGTCTCTTAAGCTCTTGGTTTGACAAAAGAGAAAGGCGCCTTTTCTAGGATTTTGCAGTAATATAGTGCTGATCATTATGTTGTGCAGCATTTGAAAAATATCCGAGGCGTGCTTCTTGTTTATGTGTGTGTATGATATCTGTGGTATGCTTGTTACTTGTTACTTTTCCCTTCCATTGACATGATGGACCAACATCTTTCATGATTGTCCATATATTACGTATGCATAGCAAACATGCATGCAAAGGCTGCACACGATTTGCAGTTAATCTGTAGGAATCTCTCTAACGCAGTTAGCTGCAAACATCATCATCTGAGCAAACTTCGGTATTATTTTTGTTTTCATGTAGGAAGCCTTCGGTGTAAGAAACTTGATGTGGCTAATTAGCTGGGAGGAGGCTTTTCACTAGGGCAGCAGCTGATGCAATACTTCATCAGCGTGCAAGGGTGCATGGTAACGTGTGGGACAGACTGGGAAAGCTACCTGGAGGTGGAAATTGTGCAAATTATGACATGAAAGGCGTTGAAAAGATCAAAGAGGAAGTATTTAAATGTTATGGAGAAAGTGCCGAACGAAATCATTCAACACGTTCTCTTCATGGTCGTAAATTCTGTGGAAGATTGTCAGAAAATTTTGACATCAAGACTGGAGCGAGTAAAGAAGGTCACAAGAGACAATTCACTGATATAAATTCTCATCAATCTGGTGTTTCCGATTCTATGGATGGGGAAGAAGCGTTTATTAAAAAGGTGAGAAGATTATTGCCTGAAGAAGATAATGGTGTTCTGGGTGAGAATAGTGTTTCTTCAGGAGCTGAAACACCAAAAAGCCAAAAAATCGATAATGCATCTAGCTCTAATGCTTCGACTAGTTCAAAGTTAAAGAAAATGCCCGAAGAAAGATTTACTGGGGAGATTTTGGAGTCTCCTGTGACTGCAGTTTCATATAGTACTCCTGCGACCGAGAAACCTTCTTGTAAGGACAATAGCAATGCAACTGCCAATCTCAAGCCCGTGCACAATGTAAGAAAAAGAGCTCATTCTAAGAAAAGCATCAGCTAGTTTCTGGTAGAATAAGAGTTCCTCTATGAAGCTGAAATGTGCTTCTGATTTTTTATTTTCTTATGTAGCAACTGATGGATATGAAACTAAGACTGGAGCATCTTGAAACGGAATTTGTTAAGCTCCAATCGAAGAAGGTAGAGAAAAAGGAACAAAGTTCATCTAAATCTGGCAAGAGAACTTCATGGAAGCAACCTTTATCAATCAGTAAGTTGCAATGATTGTTGCGTTTTTGGTGAATTGGGTGTTCCTTCTGGTTATATTGTGATGTGTACCTTCTCTTATTTTCGTTGTCCAGAAGTGGAAAATGAAGTTATGTTTAGATACCATATGATCTTAGGTCATAATCATTTTTCTAGGTTAAATTCTTATGACTGATTGATCGGAGTAATTTCTATTTATTATGAGTTGAATAGGAAACAAAAGCTTTAGAAATATGAGTCATCTGTTACCTGTCATCCTTTGCATGTTCAAGATCCTTTGAAAGTACCCTCAGTTAAGAGCTTGTGGAATCCATTAAGAGCAGCTTTTATGTTATGACACGCTGCATGAAGACTTTCATCTGTTACTATTATTTTGTTGGTTAAGCAGTATGTGAAGAACAAACTTATAGCTTCAATGCTGAAATCAATATGTGGAAGACCTGCACACGAGGTTAGAAATGAAAATATTCTGGTAAGAGTATTTGAATTCTTGAATGGGTGAATCAATTAAAAATTANGGGGGGGGGGGTAATAGCGTGAAGATTGTTGGTTGTAAAAGGGCCTTGCTAGAAAAAGAAAAGGGAAAGGACTTTGTTCTTTAGTACTTTTTAAGATGGCTTTTCACAGATTTGGCTGTGAGAAACTTGTCTTGATAGTTTTGATTTGAACGTCTTCCAGCATCCCATGGTAAAAGGCTATTTGGCTCTCCAATGTTCATATTGACTAGATATATGAATTAGATACTTCTAAATGTTAAAGCTGTCTGTGCAAGCAAATAAACTGGAACCTATCGTGATTTAAACTTGGCCAAAATTTGCTTCTTTTTGCTAGAGTCAACGTGTAAAATTGATGCTAGCCGAAGGCTTCATTCAATTGAGTTGATTGTTTGTTTATAATTACTTTAATTAGTATTCTGTTGGGGGCTTCAGAATCAAACCCAGTATCTATACAACTTCACAGCATCCTTTTCCAAAGGCATAAAAGTTGCTGATTTTTAAAGGATCCCTATATGCAAGATATGATTTTAAACAGGACGTCACTTTTGCTATTTGCAGGTTCCATTTATCATCTCGAGGGGGATGAATCAAGAACTGTAATCGTGAAAAATGTAAAAAATGATAAAGAGTTTCCTTTGTAGATCTTGCTTCCATCCTCTCTTTCACTTCTCCCGAATTTCGATTAATTCAAAGTAACCATACTGTCTTTTCCTGTAACGTACCAGGTTCATATTGCAGCAACTAGAGAAGCCCTAATATCCCACTTTGCTAATTGTGGAGCTGTCGATAGAGTTATTAAACTGACTGACACAGTTGGCATTAAACAAAAAGCGTACAAATCGACTAAGCGACTTTGTTGCACTTGTTGCTTTCATAATTATCGATCCCAATTAATTAGTTAAAATAATAATAAGTTATCTTTGTTTCTCAGGTATGCCTATGTTACTTTTACTAGCAAGCACTCGGCAGACAAAGCACTGGCATTGAGCGGCGAATCTTTCTTTTCCCGGATCACATGGGTCAGTAGCCATTATTTCTTTGTGAGAACTACAATCTATTTCCTGAGGATTTTTGACTTAAGCTTCCAGTCATTTATCACTTTAACAAACCATCTTTAAGGAAACCACTTGGGAGTTACTATTCTTATTCTAATTGAGAAAGAATCCGATCCGTCGTGATGTTCTGTTCTTGTATATCATGAAAGTGGAGAAATTTCAAAATGAACTGCATCCACAGTCCATGCTCTCGAACATCTGCCCTTCAATTTTGACATGAGAAATTTTATGGCTGCATGAAAGACATGCGTTGAGTTATTGCTAGCTTTGATTATTATTTGTTCCCTGTACAGTCTCTGTCTATTTCTCTCTCACACTGTCTTTGTGTCTTCGTTCTGTCACTACATTAGTCAGGTCAGAAGGTTAGGGAGGGTATTAGAGAAGTCCAGATGCACCCCTGATATTGGAAGGGGAGACTGTTCCACCAATACTGCTCCCATCTACACTGGAAGCAGCAGCAGAAGGCCTCCAAAGTATACGCTTCAGTAACAATAACTGCATATGAGAAACGTAGAGCTCTGGAAATGCAATTATCCACTTAACAAACTGCATATTTTCCTGCGTTCTTCAGGTTGCAATAAGCAACTTCAGTCTTCAGGTGTACGGGTTGTTAGAAAGTAATCGTCTTTAGAGGGTAGTGAGAAGAGGATGGCCTATTGACATTCTGTTTACTGCAGTAGTTTTCGTTCCCGACTTTTGATATAGCAGTTCAAATCATGCCAATTAAAGAAACACGTACCTGTGGAAGTTTCAAGCAATTGTGCTAATCCCAAGAAAGGGCAAAAAATTCAAGTTGCCAGTCGTGCGGACAAACAATGCCATTTGACTGCCAATGTGCTTTGGATGCCCCCAACGGAACTTGTACAGGTGAAGCCCCCAGGGACATTTTTACTTGAATTGCATAATTGTCTTCCGTACACTAAGTAAAAATCTCAGTTTATATATATAAACATGAAACCCCCGTTGACATAACATCATCATTCTAGTGATATTGACTATAATATTATCTTTTACCATTGAAATCCTAGAAATGTTTTTCTCAACCAATAAACTGAAAAATAATAAAAATAAAGTTTTAGTTTAAATTTTGAAAATTGGAGGGATGCAATTTTTATAATTAAAAAAGTATGATGACTAAGTTGAATATTTCATGAAAAAGTTTAAAACACCAGTCATCCCCTCTGAATGTTTCACTTATTCTTCTCATAAATACCTTATAATATTATAAGATTACTTTTCATATCTCATTTTTTTTTCTCTCCCTGTTCTCTTTCTTACAATGTGCATTTAAGGCTTGATTATTTATAGATAAGGATGAGGGAACAAATGATATAAATCATGATAATTAACAATTATCCAATAAATTATATCAATAACTAATCTTAACTCATACTCTATTAATTATACCAACAACTTATCTTTTATTTATTTTTTTTAATAATTTATCTTTCATCAATTAAATAGATTTAATTAAGTGGGTTTACATTGATAAGCCATCCATGTCGGGGACAGTGTCTACAAGGCCACCAGTCTTCTTAACTACTGGAACCTGGAAAAACCATTGTTATTCAAATGAGACCGTTGCTGCTACGTTCATGCTCATTTGTATATCCATCCAATAAAAGTGTGTTGCATGTATATATAAACAAAGATCCACAGAGAAGATGTTGCAAGGTAGCAATTTGTATATTTTTTGTTTTTGTTTTTCAACCTCTTTCGTCATTTAGCTCTCTTTAGTCATCTCAAAACCTGAAAGAGAATTGGAGAAATTATGACTATTATTTGATTAATTTTTTACAGGCTTAGCATGTTTGTAATTTTGATCTTGATTAGTCTCCATGTTAAGAAGAAAAAAATAGTATTGGTTTTATTTTAGTATTGTGATTTTACTTGCAATAATAAGCTATTTCTGAACTCATTTTTGTCATTAAATTAGTATTACATGTGTTTGTGTCATTATTATATAATATCTAACCTTAAATCTATATTTACAATAGACATGATATTATTACTGATACCTTTAAGGTTATTCAAGAAAAATTATAGCTTATAATATTTAAAGGTATTATTACAGACATTATGAACTGCACTCGATATAGTTAGTTTTCCCAACACTGAGAAAGCTGGTGGGGATAATAAACTTGAGACATGGTTTATATATCCATATGATCTATAATAACAAAGGATAACCCAACCTATTATTTTTTTTATTTGAGAGATTGGACATTATCCAAACCCAAGTTATTGAGTTTTATTATTAAATTTTAATTTATGTTTTTTTTGTTAAATTTTTACGGTTTAGTGAGTTTTAAAGTTATTTTAATTAGGGTTTTATTATTTATATATAATGTTTTAATATTATAATGAGTTGATGATGAATTAATAAAAGAGTTACAGACTTTTGTTTTTCAACCCCCAATTTTCCTCTATTCTTGAACCTTTTTCTTTCTTCTCTTCGGCTCATTTTCTTATAATTCTTGGCTTTTTACTTGTCCCCTCTTACGTCTCTCTTTTATCTTGCATCAGCTCCTCACTGTGCTCCGAAGAAAGCTATGAACGATGTTTTGGATCATAAGTTGCAGAAAAACCTCACGGTCATTACCAAATCTGCAAGGTGTTTGGCTTTGCCTTTAACTTGACCAGTGGAAGATTTTTCAAGGACAATCACATGTCTGCCCTTCATTGACTCCAAAAATATAGAAAGAGAAACATCAAATTAATCTATGTTTAACGAAGGAGGGAGCCATACCAGTTCTTCAACAAGCTTGAGTACATGAGTAATCAAATGCAGAATGCAGACTACCAGGGGGAGCTTAATTGTTCTATCTAACATATGATTGCCAATGGCAATGTTTTTAAAGCCAAATCGAGGCCCCTCTGTCAATATTGCGTTTTTTGTTTAGGGTGGATGTGGAGTTTAGAGTATCTTGTCAATGTTGTTTTTTGTTTAGATGGTCAAGCCTACTAAGACCTTAACTAGGCCTTGTGCAAATTTACAAGCATGTTTGGTGCATTCGGTTTCCATTCGGATCTTGTCCAAGCCTAGCTTTGTTAGATCCAAAACAAGGCAAACTAGACTTCCATCCCCATTTTTTTCTCTCAATATTCACCAGGCATCTAATTTGTATGTTCTTTTTCTTTGGCTTGCGAAGTAGAAAAGGGCAGGACTTGGATGGAAAGTCAGTCATTTCTCTCCTCCTTTGTACAAATATCACTCGGTGCTCAGTGTCGTAAAATTTATGCCGCAAAATATAGCTCATGTCCCCGCCAACACACCAAACTGGCCGTCAACCACTCCTAACTGCGACATCAACAACATCAACAATACCAGTAAAGACCACCATCAATACTGAGCAAGTTTGAAGGGTGGAGAATAATCTTCAAAGCCCGCTCCATTCATGGAGGCTGAGACCTGCAATCCAATAAGGCTTTCATCTTACACAAGTCAGTTCCTTCAACACATGGTATCAGTAAGTTATCTGGCAATTCAAGATTCGTGAAAATTTTGGGTGATTGTGAAGTGAATGGGCAGCTATATTTATTTAATATCAAAAGCAGGAAGGCAAGGGAACTTAACAAAATAATCAAGGTTGGTCACAATTTAGTGAATCACTGCAAAGTTCTGGTATAAAGTAGAAATGATGGATGGACCAGTATTCTTATCAAACCAATAAAACTATGCAAACATACAACAACACAACTGGGCAAATCTTGTTAGACAAAATTACATGACAAAGAAAGCTAGAAATTGCGCAAATGTTTTTTTATGATCCTTTCAAATGAGAAATAGAGCATGACTAACATGCATTTTCAGTCGCAGCAAGATTTACATTACACTCATGGACATTATCTGACGCGCAAGAGCTGGATCTTGCTGCAAAAGTTCCCTCATGTTGTTCTCAACCTCTGACATTTGCTTTTCCAAGTATTCCTTTGACGTCTGTCCAAAGCATAACAAATAGGATCATTACCACTCTCAAGGAAGGAAAAACAATTATGTTTTAAAGTACGACTAAATTAATCAAAAGAGTACTGCTTCAAAGGTTGCTTACAAATATTTTAGAAGATTACAGCAAAGGACAGTGTGAATACAGACCAAATTACACAGCAGAAATATTGGTGCCTCACTCGTCCACAACTTAAATTGCAATTTCCATGAGTACTAATAATCTAACATGGCCAGCTCAATAACTTGTTCAAATTGTGCAACCTAGCCTTCTCATGCATAAACTAGGTAATTTTTTATTGTCACGTGTAGATTGAGACTTCAACTTTACATGGCAACTGCATATCTTAATTTTCTTTTGATTTTATTTAAAGCTATGCACAAGGGTTTCACACTTGAAGGGAAATAGTTTTTGCAATTTTCCAGCTAGTTAACTAAATTCAATACAAAAACATGTTTGAAAAGAAGACAATACAAGGTAGATCAAGAATAAAACTCCAGCATAACTGGGAATAACTCATTATAGTTCCAGTTGCAGATCACCAGCAGGCATTCATAGGTATTCGTCATTGGGTATAAAAATCTATACTTTATTTCATGGCCCTAGTGATTGTAACTCAAGAGGGAAAAAAATATTATAGCAGCGCATCTGATATTGAATATGCAATGTGCCAATAAGAAAAAAGTGAATTCACATAACAGTTTTAACCAACAGTAACTCTAAAATAGATTTAGTAAATACAACAGATGAAAAGGAGGAACAGAGCAGAGTCCAGGATAGGGTGGAAATGGAGTTGTTTTGCATATAGAAATGGATGATTTTAACACAAAAGTATGTGTCTGCGTGAGAGAGACGGAAAAGAGGGGGACAGGCAGATTTACCTGCAGTGAGGATATTGCAGTCTCGCTATCCTTGAGTTTCTGCTCCTGTTCACTCATCAATACTGACTTTGGCTCCAAAACAAACCTGACCACCATATGAAAAACAAAGTATGAGTTTATAACAACCAGCCATCTATACAAACAGCCAATAAATCATGATTCAGCCTGATTTGTTCGAGTTATGCATTACTCACGTTCTCCCTGCAAAAGAAAGAGATAAATATCAAATCAGCAACTCATCCGCAGATACAGAAAAGCACATATAATCCAAAGAAACCAGCCCATGATTGATATAGAAATAAGGCATCACAGGAAATCACACAATGAGGTTTGCAGTCGTAATTAAAGAAGCAAACCCGACCATAATGTACCTATAGATTTGTATGTATTTGTATCATCAGGAACTTGCCGCAGCTCTTCCAAAGTTAAGAAAGCACGCTTCTTTTCTCCCTCCTTGGTTCGTATCTGGTTCTGGAACTGAAAGCCAAGAGATAACTCACTCTATTCCGGTGTAAACTAATCTTTCAACAAATACATATGAATGACACAGGAATTCGCTATTAAACCAAGCAAGATGATATAAAGTATAAACATCACTAATGTACTGTAAACACCAAAGGAAACAACAAAACAACAAGTAATAGTACATATAGACCTGCATACTAAATTTAGTTCACGTACGAGCGATGCAACTTGATGTGCTACAACCACCTGAGCTAGGAATATATTGTCCGGACATGGAGATGTTATCCTGAGCTAAATTTTCTACCAGACATAATTTAAAGTTCTGATCCACTGTAACAAGTTATCTTTTTTAAAGATTAAAGTTGCAGTTGAAAGAAAACCCCTTTCAAATCCAGCAAAAGAATGTCATATAGTTGCATCAAAACTATCCTACAATAAATTCAACCAAACACAAGGGGAAAAAAAAGCAAGAAAATCCAAATTACCTGCTTGAATTTAGAAGTGGTCTCAATCATGCGACCTTGAAGCTCTAAGAAAGCCTGTTTAGTTTGTTCCAAACAGAAAACAACAATCAGATCAAGTTGTATACTTAAAAAGAAATTGACAATTTGATCCTATAATGAGTTTTTATCACTCTATTTATCATGTACGGAAGAAACCCAGATGCCAACATACTGAAACTTGGATGGATAGAGATGGAGATGAGACTTACAGTTCTGTTGGCTTCGTCTGCCATTGGAGAAGAGTGTAAAGTTTCAGGTTTTCAAGAGTGGAGCAAGTAAGAACAAGGAAGATCCATGTTAGGGTTTTTATGGATCAAATAAAGAACCCATTTGATTCTGAAGCTCTTGGCCCATAAAAAGTTTTTAAAGGTATTGTTATTAGCCTTTATTTTATTTTATTTTAGATATTTTTTTATCTTGAATTTTTAGTTATTACTATAATTAAAAAAAAATTAGTTGGTTTTAAATATTTTAAACTAATTATAAAATTAAATCTCTCTAAACAGCCAGGGACCAAATTAACAAAACAGATGGAGGTGATAAGTTTTCCATTGAGGTACGTTAATAGATAATTTTGCAGATTACATTGTGGTGGGTCGTGTTAGTTTTTATATCTATAAAAAAATATTTATATATTATTATTATAGTATTTATAAATATATATATATATGAACATTGACAAGATATGATATGGTTAACTTGATATATTTAAAGATAATATAAATGACCAATAAAAATATAGTTTAATTACAAAAATTAAAATATATCTTTTTAAATATTGAAACGAATAATTTAATAATTAAAGTTAAATTAGATCAATTTGTTAATTTTATTGTCTAGATTATAAGACTTTAATAACCATGTACAAAGCAAATAATTTTTTATTATTAAATTTAATTATTAATTAATTCAATATTGACAAATAAAATTGAAAATAAAAATCAACTAGAAAAATAAGTTGAGTTAACTTCGGTTAAACCTACTTCAAGAGACTATAATAACTCTATATAAAGCAAATTAAAATAAATTATGAAGTTCAATTATTAATTAATAAAATTTTAAATGATAAAATTTTAAAAATCAATTAAAAAATCATTTGAGTTGGTCAATCAAACTCGTGACCTGGTTATAAGACTGTAATAATTTTAAAGAACACAACTCAATATTAAATGAAGAAATTAAAAAGATTTAAAAAAAACTCAAATAAGCATGCCTAACTCGAGACTTAAGTTATAAGATTATGATAACTTCATGAAAAAATAAAAAAAAATTATAAAGTTTAATTCACAATCAATTCAATATTGAATAAATAAATTAGATAAAAAATAATAACTTAGATCAACTCGTGTTAACCAGTCAAACTCGGGTCAATAGATTGAAATAACTCCATATAAAGTGAATAAAAAATATATATAAATTATAATTCTTAATCAGCATAATTTTAAATAATAAAATTAAAAAAATATCCAATTTAAAAAATAGCAACAAAACCTTATTTAACTTGATTAACTCGTAAAACTCGCAACTCAAGTTATGAGACAATAATAATTTCATAAAAAGCAAACTAAAAAAAACAGTTATGAAGTTCAATTCACAATAAATTAAATGTTAAATAATTAAGTTAAGAAAAAAAAAGATTTAAATCTACATAGCTAACTTGCAAGACATGTGATTTAAATTATAAGATCTGGATAACTCTGTAAAAATTAAATTAACATAAATTATGAATTTTAATATCCAATAAATTTAATATTAAAAGATAAAATTAAAACAAATAAAATTTAAAAAAATCTTAAGAAAATTCTAGGGCCAAAATGTAAAAATTCTTTTTTTTGAGGAACAGAGTGTAAAAAAATTTGACATTTCGCTATAAAAATTTAATACTCAATATTAAAAAATAACTTGTTTTTTTTAAATCAAGTTTAAAATAAAAAAAATCCATAAAAGTTTGTGGAACAGAACTTAGAACAACAGTGTAAAAGATCTTGGCTTTTATTATTCACTGCTACAAAGAAATGTCAAGATCTCATATAAAATGTTAATTATATTCTTACCAAACACGAAGCATGACGCAACGGATGTTTTTATAGTTATTTTCATGTAGGAATAGTTAGTTAGTTACTGGACTAAAAAAATATATACTAGTGATTTATAATTTATTTTAAAAAAATTGAATATTAATAACAATTAAACTGGTTCGAAGTCGTAGACTCATTAGTACTATTCGTGGAAACAATATAACGGCATCTTTACTACTCCCATCAAATAAATCACAACTAACTATTAAAATATCAAAGTCTTTTACGAGACATGTTAGTCATTTTTTAAATTTATTGTGAGCAATGATATCATTTTTCATTTAAAAAGCACATTCAAAAGACTCAAATGCTCTTATAAACAAAAATTTCAATGTTAGCATTGAGGGCAAATTTGGTACTTTGAAAATGAATTTTTTATTATTATTGTTATGGAAGACAAGGGCTAATTTTATATTTGAATAATTATAAAAAATAAAATGCATTGTAAATAATTAAAACACCATTGAAAGTTAAAAATTCAAACTTAGCCTTAAAATGCCTTTTCATCTTTTTCTAAAGGTTTTTTTTTTTACATTAACATGTTAGGTGTTAGGTAAATAAATGATAACTTGATACTTGACTAAAAAATTCAAATAAAAAAAAAGTAAATATACGAGATCCAAAGGCACGTGGGAGGTGTCAATGTACTTTAAGAGGCACACATGACGTCTTCTAGTGTTTAAAATGCACCATTTTTTTATTTTTTTTATTGGCTTTTTAATAAAAGATTTATTGGTTTTCAATTTCATCTCTCAATTCAAATTAATAATATTATATTTTTCAATTTGATCATAATTGATTTGACTATGATTTTTTCTTGATCCTTTTATAAAAATTATTATTCTTTTTAATTTCATCCTTTAATAAAAACATTATTTTTATTTTTATATCAAGTTTGATCCTTATTTTTTAATTTTTCTGGTCCTTTTAATAAATTGATTTTTCATTTCAATTTTACCCTTTAATCAAATTTAAAATTTATCTTGTTTTTTAATTTTGATCCTCATTCTTTTAACTTCTATTTTTAAATTTTTTTATATAATTAAAATTATTATTTTTAATCTCATCCTTCAATATTTGATTGATTGAGAATTAAAATTTATAATTTTTATAGATTTGATACTTTTAAATTTAATGATACGAGTTTAAAATATTTTTTAAAAATATTAAAAGCTTTATAATCTTTTTTTTTAATCAAGTTAATTCAACCTTATAATTTGAACTTCAAGTTTGACAAGATATATCAGGGTTGCTCCATTTTAATTACTGTGGTTACAAATTTGTTAAGCAAACTTAAATTCATCATGACTAGTTTTTTTTTTGTTGTCATTTTGCCTTATGTTGGCAATTGAAAATCTCTTCTCACGTAAAAAAATAAGAATAATTATTTACTGTATACCTCGGTTATATTATATGTCTTGCACAAATAAATTGCCTCCTAAACTTATTTTTCAAAGTCTTTATCTTAACATTTTTCGTGTAACAATTATTATATCTCTTTATACAAAACAAATCTAAAAAAAAATCTATCAAGACACTTTTGTTTTTGTAAAACCTCAAATTAAAATCTTTCATATAAAAAACATTGAAATAGGTTAACAATAATTTTGTTTTGAGATAAGAGAAATACTAAATCATTGCCCCCTCAAACTACGAATTAAATTAACAAAATTTTAAGCTAAAAAAATTAGCTTTTATTAAGCATTGTTAATATGTAGTATGGTTAAAAATAAAAATCACAAACTTAAAATCTCATGTATATTAAATAATATTATTTTTAAATATTAAAATGATGATAAATTAGAAAAATATTTTTTTTAATATAAAAATGATAATATATTAAATTGATTTAGTGTGTTATTATATTAAATTCATAATTCAATTTATGAAACTATAATAATTTTATAAAATAAATTAAAATAAATTATGAAACTTAATTTTGAATTAATATAATATTAAAAAATAAAATTTAATTAAAAACAATGACAAAAAAAAACTAAGAATGAAAAGTTTATTTTTATACTAAAGGGTCATGTGTCATATTCTTGTCGTATTCTTAAAAGAATTTAACTAACATTACTATTTATACGTTCAGCAACTTATTAAAAAAAAAAACTTATAATAATTTAAATCAAAACCAGCATTTTGACAGTGACATATGATGTTCTTTTCTTTTTTGTTTTTAATAAAAGAACCAAAATAAATGAGTCAGTACTCCAAATTCCAAAATAGAAGTCTTCAGGTTTCATTCTATATATATATATATATATATATACATATAAAAAAAAAATTCAACGTCTCCCACATGGTCATACCATTCAATGTGAGACCTCACCATGGATGAACACTTCAGAAATTTTGCATTGAAAGCTCAGGTCGAGCTGCACAGGTGGACTCACCCCCCGTGCCAACGCCATCCATGCCAACGCCGTATGTATGGCGTTGGCACGGTGGGTGGTCCACCTATGCAGCTTGACCTGCAAAATTTATGCAGCGAAAGAAATGCTCCTTAAATATGGAAATTTAATAGCAAAATTAGTGTATAATTAATTAATTATAGGAGGAGGAGGAGGAGGAGGAGGAGGAGGAGTCCTTGTTGCGTAAAAATAATAAGTAACTAAGGGCTTGGAAAGCTGTGTCCTACAAAAGGGGGCCCGCTTGCTTTGGCGTTTTTGGCGGCTATTCTTACAAGAAATCACCAAAACTCATTATTTCATTACCAACCATGCTCCTTTTTCTCTCTTAAAAGACACAAAGAAACTTCCTTTTCATTCTCTTTCTCTCTCATGCCCTGTGCCCTGTTGTCCTTTGAACTTGACAACTTATCGGTTCTGTTCCTGTTTGGCCCCTGAGAAAATCCATACATTTTCCCTTTTGTTTTTCATTTCAATGGTTCTGCTTTTTTGTTACAGCAACCAGTAAGAGAGTTTTGTTTTATATATATATTTTTTATTTTTTTGGGAAAGAGAGTAATGTGGGCGAGGCTGGTATGTAGTGAATGGGAAGATGAAAGGCAATAAATCAAGATTTGGTCTAAGGTCAAGATTAATGGGGATTTGTTTCAGTACAGATAATGACAAAATGCCACAAGAACGACAGCGGTTATCTTCTAGGGGAAACCAAGGTAATACTTTTAAAGTCCACATTTTTGAAGTTTTTTGCTGTGTTTTGTGTTTATTTCCTTTTGATTTCTTTGTGCATTGATTTGTTTTTTTTGGCTTAGTTGAGGAAATGGGTTTCATTTGATTTTTTGTTGGTCTTGTTGTTATGCCATTGGTGTTTTTAGCAACAAAATGGAGCATTTTAGTGAAGTGGATTCATTGATTGTAAAGTGTTTGCATGCAGTTTAATGTTGGCTTTGAATAAACGTGACTTTGGCAATTTAGGAAAATAAGAGATGTAGCTTGTTGATTGTATTCTGTTAATTTGCGATATTTAATAGGTTTACAATTCATAGAAAGTTTCGAACTTGTTAAATGCCACTTAAATTGTTCTTTACCAAAAGGTTTAGGGTTTATCGATTCGTGTGCGTGTTAAGTGAGTGTGTAGTATTTCATTTATAACTGTTCTTGTGAAGAAGCAGGGAACGACTACGATCACTCTTTAACTATATCAAATGGGCCGGAGTTTGTTGAGATCAAAAGAACAAGTAGCATCCCTTCAATTCCCAAGAATGTCACAGATCTTCGTAATAGTCCTGGTTATGGTAATGTTGATATATTTACATACAAGGAAATGACATTGGCCACTAAGCATTTCCGACCAGATTATATTCTTGGTGAGGGTGGATTCGGAGCTGTTTACAAAGGAGTCTTGGACGAGAGTGTAAGGCCTGGTTACAAGACCACATATGTTGCCATTAAGGAGCTTAATCCTGATGGGTTACAAGGTGACAGAGAATGGCTGGTATTCATCTTTTCATACTTTCTCAGAATATTTATCTTTTCTAAGTTCCAAGTTATGGTGTTACAAATTATCAACTCTGGTTTCTTATTTACCGTTTCCTCCATAAATGGCTGGTAGTTGATGGACTCAACTTTCTTTTAGTTTGGATTAGGAATATTTTAGTTGGCATATTTGGGAAACATAGTTATGTATCTTTTGATTTGTGTCAGTAGGATAATAACTCATATGGATGTATTTGAGAATCGAGAGTGAAATGAAAAGAGACTGAAATCTTATTTCATATTTCACTGTGCTTAAGAAATGAATTTACCTAATTGGATGCGAGAAATCTTCTATTAGTTAGAATGGAGATGGGGATATCAAAGACCAATTTTTATATATATCTATCTCTTGAGAATGCTCATTATTGTTTGAGGGAAGGAAATTGGATGTTCATTACAATTTGGTATTGTTGGTTCTGTACAACATAGTTAAACCATAGTTGTTTGCCATTGAGCTAAAAGTAAACTCGTTTTTCTTGTGTAAACCATTCTGTCAAAGATGGCATTTAGTTGCTTGTATTCATAGTATCCTGTTTGCTTTGCAGGCAGAAGTCAACTATTTAGGTCAACTCAGTCACCAAAATCTTGTGAAGCTCATTGGGTATTGCTGTGAAGATGAACACAGGCTGTTGGTCTATGAATACATGGCAAGTGGGAGCCTGGAAAAGCATCTTTTTCGCAGTAAGTGGCTGTTGAAATTTTGAATTTATGGTGCCTATAGGGAGTGAAGTTTTGTGTACAGTGTAGTGAGGAATCTTATACATTAGCAAAGAATTAATCAATTCAGACGCATATGACTGATCTAAATTTTAACATGACTATCTTTAAATAACTATATAAAACCTATTAGGGTATTCCGTAGCTTGCACTGTTGATGATATGATCATGGATGCTTTTATGTTTTCCAGTTGGAAATATGTAAGGTAACATACTTTATAGCCACTTTAAATCTCATAAACTCATTAGAGTCTAGAAACATTATGATTTATGGGGGCTTTGCAAATGGTTCATTTTCCCATTCAGTTTCCTATAACTTAACCGCTTGATGCCTTTTTTCACTTATAAAACATCAATGATGAGTCTAAGCAAACCTCCATGGGATGGAGCATTACAACATAGAACAGAACTGAAATGGAGGCTCAACAGATAATGTGAATGGATGAGTGAATGGACACAACTTTTTAAGCAATGGAGGCCTGATTTGTTTTATCGCATGGTTCAAGTTGTCTATAATAATTAGATAGTCGAGGTGTCTTTAGCCACCAAAGTGAAATGAAAAACAGAGGAACATTTTTATCCACGTGGATATTTCTTGTATTAGTATTGGATTATGCTGTCTCGCAATGTTGTTTATTCTATGATACTCTTGATGATTTTTAAGCAGAGAAATAATCCTCCTCCTTTGGAAGAAGATAACTGTTTTTATTTTTCCTTTTTATTTGTTAGGAGTGGGTTGTACTTTGACTTGGTCAAAAAGAATGAGGATTGCTTTAGATGCTGCAAAAGGACTTGCTTTTCTTCATGGTGCAGAAAGATCTGTCATATACCGTGATTTCAAGACATCAAACATCTTGCTGGATTCGGTTAGTTATCTTTGCTTCGGTAGTTGTTACTTGTCTAACAAATTCAACTTCCTCTTGATGCCGTTTCCTCCCTTTGAAGTTCAAATAACTGGCCAACTGGACCTTATCTTGCTCAAAATTTGTCTACCTCTAGTGACACATTGTTACATCAACATTGTGGCTTCCTTGAAAGCTGCTGAAAAGAATAAAAATGATCCATGTTTCATGCATGATGAAGTCGTAGAATTTTTTCTTGGGAAGTATCCATATACGTAATGAGCTGCATAAGTTAAGTCTTCCCGAAGTTAGTGTTTATGCTTGAGGAAGTTTTCCTAGTTCTGTTGCTGATAGTGTAATAACAATATGCAGGATTTTAATGCAAAACTTTCAGATTTTGGACTTGCAAAAGACGGGCCGATGGGAGATCATACTCATGTGTCAACACGTGTCATGGGGACATATGGATATGCTGCTCCAGAATATGTAATGACTGGTGAGTGTCTGGTGACATATTGCATTCTGTTTGTGCTGATAATTTTGAAATTCTGAAGAATCCCTATTCTCTATTCCAAAGCTAGGAGATAAAGCATAGTTATAAATGTTGTATTGGTATTGGATAACTGTTGAAGCTTTTCATTTTATTGCATTAGAAAACCAATTTGAATTGGATTTTATTCCAATGGATCAAATTCTTGTACTTTCTCCGGTGCATGAACAGTGACTGATTGCAGATGGATTGATAGGCACAGATATTTTCAATTTTTAAAGTTCCTCATAGTCCAGGACTCGACTTGTTGCTTTTTTAGGAAAGATTTTTGTATTTGGTACTGAAAATGTGAAGTAATTTGCAATAGGAAATTAAACGTTGTCAATCAATTTAATGTTCAACTGGGATCGTTGATAAGAATTCATGGTTCCACTAAGCTTATAGAATAATTTTTCTGAGCAGGGCATTTAACAGCTCGAAGTGATGTTTATGGGTTTGGGGTAGTGCTACTTGAGTTGCTTCTTGGAAGGAGAGCAATGGACAAGAGCAGGCCTAGCCATGAACACAACCTTGTTGAGTGGGCCCGCCCTCTCTTGAATCACAACAAGAAGGTTCTGAGAATCTTAGATCTCAGAATGGAAGGGCAGTACTCTTCTAGAATTGCAATGAAAGTAGCCAATTTGGCATCCCAATGCCTTAGCCAAAATCCGAAAGGGAGACCCCTCATGAATCAGGTGGTTGAATTACTTGAGAATATCGAGTCAAAGGATGAAGCTGCCATGCTGGAAACCAGTGGGAGAGGTGTAACCCTATATGAAGTCCCAAGGCGCTCTCCATACACTCCAGAGAAAGGAAGGAATCGAACTAGAAGTCATGATCATAGAGAAGGGGAACCTTCTCCTTACACTCCAGATGAAGAAAGTCACGAGCATGGAGAAGGGGAAACTCCTCATACTCCTTCAGAGAAAGAAAGAAACAAAACTAGAAGTCATGGAGAAGGGGAACGTCGAAGGAGGAGCAAACCTGCAAATGCAAGGAGCAGAAGTGAGCTCCCAACTGAGAGTTGAACTTGTACAAATATGGACGGAAGTTGAAATTGTAAGAAATGTTTATCCATTTTTGTGTTTTGAAATAGCAATTATTCTCTATTTCTTGGTATTTTAGATTTTCTGAACAAATATGCTGCTGAAGCATCTCCTCTTCTTACACAAGTTACAATCATGTGTCAATTTTTACTTACAGGAGATTCAGGTTCATGTTTATGGCTGAAGTTAGCATGTCGCAGATGTAACTATTAGCAGCATTTTTCACTTTCAAACGTGTATAATCATTATAATTTTTGCATTAAAAAGAAGGCAACTCCCTTATCTAGCTTGGTTCAGGTTCTTAAAGGCAGGATTCAGGATGCTCCAATGGTGTTTTGATTCTTTATTGATGGTTTGGAAGATGGAACAGAAGCCAGTAGGTCCATTCATAGTCTATTAAATTAACTTAAATTATCACATAAATATACTTCAGCATTTTCATATAAATTCACCCTTTCAGGCACTGTTTCGGTGCTTGATCATAATCAATTGATCTGTAAGGGTGAAAAAAGAGAGAAGGATTTCCATTCGCGTAACTTCTTAGGCCTGTAATATCTATTTTAGGACACTTTTGACTTTTTAGAGTTGACAATCAAATTTACGAGTTTTTGTTTTGTTTGTTTTTTACATTAGCACAACATAAAAAAATGGTTAAATTATATTGTTTATAAAATATTTTAAAAAATAATACAGGTTTATGAGTCATAGGAGATGAGTTTCAGGACTCATTTGCTACTCACGAGTTATATGTGGGCACGTAACTCACCAGAAAAGTGGTTCACAGAGTTTTTTTCTGGTTTCTTAGCTCCCTACCATGAAAAACCAATCCAATAATAATCACAATTTAAAAACAAAATTTATAATTCATTTCCTCGAAACAATTAAAATATCAATACTATTCATCAAATTTAACAATTCACAATTTATAATCAAACAAATAAAAATTCATATATAACATTTTATTAAATTTAAAATGAATTCATGATTATTTTTAAAACTTTAAAGCATATAATTTAACATTTAAAAATCACCACAACTTATAAATAGATCTAGAGCACTCACGGCTCGTCCACTTCAAAGATGGATCTATAGCACCTGAGTAGGGGGTTAACACCAAAATCACTTCAATTCGTGGACGAGTCTGAATTGTTCATAAATTGGGTTAACACCAAAATCACTTCAATTCGTGGACGAGTCTGAATTGCTCATAGATGAACTTGTTTCCTTAACTTTATTTCCTTGTTTATGATAAGTGCTTTCATCTTTTACTAAGTTTATTTCGATACTCTTAGCCTCTTCAATCTTTTAAAGGTCAAACAACACAAATAGAGTGTATTGTTGGCCAAGACATGTGCTATCTCATCAATACTTTCATGGATAGTAGAAACTGCTTTATAAACCTTCCGTAATAAGAAATGACTCTAATAAATAAATAATAATAATTAGCACCCATCATCTATAATAAAAGTAATTATCATTTAGTAAATGTTATATATAAAAAATATTGTATACCAATCAATTATGTCTAAGATATCAAAGCTTAAAATTACATTGGATTAAGTGGATGACTTCAAAAAAGGTGCCATGTAAGTGTAATAAACCAATGTATTATAGATAACTTTCATCTCATGAAAATTACTAGATCAATTGTTGAATGTCTTTATAAATAACTGATTTCTCTTTATATCACAAGGAACTAAGTTACATGAATCACCAACCAATTTTTTTTGTTCTTACCCTGGCGATCAATATAATACAACTTATTATTGATATCAACATAATACAGCACGTGTCAAGATATGTCAAATTTCTATATTACACCAAATTTTCACAATATAATACAACTTATTATTAATATCAACATAATACAGCACGTGTCAAGATATGTCAAATTTCTATATTACACCAAATTTTCACATTACCTTATCACCATGATGCATTTTAATTATGCTATAGCAATATAGTTGAACCTATGCCAACTACAAATCACTCTCCTCTCAAGATAGGGGTACATTGACATAACGAGTTGGACAAACTTTATTATTCATTATTTTTCAAGCAATTTCAACTTTAATTTTCAATATATTTCAGTTAAGTCATTCATATAATATTCTAAATAACTTATCAAGAAATATATCTAATGTAATAGTTAGGAAATCATTATTTCTAATAATAATATCATTATAAAAGCATAATATTCTAATAGTACGAGCAATCTATTAAAAGAACACAACAAAATTCAAGTCTAATTTATCAATATTGTTGGGTTAATCAAAATAAATTATATTTAATTTAGTAAAATCTCTTACTTAACTTGAAAACCCTAACTCGAACTCTAACTCTAATTCACAATCAACAACAACCAAAATCATTAATTTTCCTTAAAAATAATAAAACTAACAACTCAAATCAATACATTTTATAAGTAATTAACTTAATTTTAACCTAACTCACAAAAGTTGTACATATGTTTTTCTAAATTTCTAATCTAAACCCTAACATTTTCATAACCAACAATTCACTCAAGTTATAATAAATTGATAGAAAAGGTTATTATAACTCTGGCTGTTGAATGTGTCTAGCGGCTATGATAACCATGGCAAGGGTGACGGCCGAAACTTCGTGAGAAAGTTGCGGGTGGAGAGAGAAAAGCCTATCAGTGGAGAGAGGACTGTTATTGTGATGGTCACGTGATGGCTGAAAGGGTGTTTCTCGGTGAAGTAGGGGGTTAAGGTTGTTGGTAGCGGTGGTGGATGTGGGGATTGGAGAAGGGGAATGAACAAGGGAAAAAAACAAATTAGGTGTGAGGTTATAATTCGTTTGAAGTCGCTAGCCTCACATTTGATTTGCAAGTCATACGAGGCCGACATCGAGTATAGGCATATTTCTCAAAAAATTTCCATTTGGGAGACCATATCTCCATAGTGGAGGACTTCAGTTATCCTGCAATCCCTGCTTATTTTGGTTTTAGGACAACAGTCAAGATATTAACAACAAGCATACTACTCATAAGAGAAAACAACCCAAAGCCAACCACCATCAAATCTGACTTCACAACAAACACTTGGCTTCTTGAGTTAACACACAATGGGGAAATGAAAAGTTCTTATGTGGAAGGATCAACACTGCTCGCATGAATCCCGAGTGGATTGGAAACCATGCTTCATATGGGGCTGAAATTATCAGGAGCTCTTCCCTGCAAAAATAATAAATAAATGTGACATCTAATTCTTAGCATCAATAAAATTCCATAACATAGAAATATAAATAAATGAGAGCATATCTTTTTACATGAGCTAAACCATTTTGGTCACTTCAAACGAGAAGTCCAAATGTTACAGTTTACCCGTGCCATAACAGAAGACCATTAATTGATTCTGTACATGGTAGGTGTTCACAGTGTTGATTGTTAAACATTGATTACAGATAAAATTTAGGAACGAATAGAAGCATGTGTGGAGCACCAAATTACCAAACTATATGACACTTGAGGCTTTTAAGATTTGGATACAGTAACAAGGAATCACATGTATCATGTTTATGTTTTGATTGTATTTCCATAATATGGACATTTACTTGATTGCCACGACTCTTGGAAACTACTATTGCTCCAAACACACGTTTAGCGTTCAAAACCAAAAGACCAAAAAAAAAATAAAAAAAATAATTGCATGGTGAAATGTGCAAATAAATGGAAGACTCCTGAATGAAGAATTTATCATACCCCATAGTTGACGCAACTTCATGGCAAGTTGAGAGATGGATCTTCTCTCAGCTGGATTGGAAAATTCCATATTTACAGCCTCCTGGATCGCACAAAAGAATTCTCTTTTAGTTTTTGCAGAGAGAATAATATAATCAGGTCCATTGATTGTGCTCAAGTCCACCACCTAAAGGGAGAAAATTTCAGAGGGTTTTTTTTTTTATAAACTTCGAGCCACTGAAAGTAATTGAAAAAGGAGTGACAGGGAGTAAAAAAAAGAGAGAGGAAAGTAAAGTACTTGCCTGCTGCAACCAAGGGATTATTGAGTTTGTAAACCTCTGCTCTAAGAAGTACGATGCCAAAATGCTAAGAACATCACCTGCAGTCTTGGAGGACAAACTTTCTAGAACAGGACCAGTTCTATCAATAAGCTCAATCAGAACAAGTTCATCAATGGAACAGAGAGCTTCCTCATAGGCAGACTCTAGGTCACCTTCACATAAAAAGTCTTTCACACATTGCCACACACAATTTTTGCTCTCTGGACCACTTTGTCTAGAATTGGCACTCGAGAGTGGAGCAAAGACAGAATCAACTTTTCTCGCCTGACCCATGTTCTGTGCCCCCTGCCCAGAACGTTTTTGCATGTCCTTTCCTATAGCATTCCTACTGGTCTTTACAGTAGGATTAGCCCACATCTCTGTGCCATTTTTAGCAGGGTTGATTGGTCTGCTCATGCTGAAATTTTTTCCCTCCCATCTATCAGAATTCTTTGCAGAAAGCAGTGAAGGTTGCCTATTGCGAATATCTACAGATGGCCGAGGAGTGTACGTTGAAGGTCTGGGAGAAGAAACACTTTGATTCTGCTTCATAAGTCTAGAGATGGCTGAATCAGAACGTCTCCCATCTTGCATGAGAACTTGACCTATTCTATCTACTTCATGTTCTAAACCAGACACTTTAGACTGTAATATGGACAAGTTATCCATTACACCTGTTGAAAACACCTGAAAATTTAATTGAATGATTAAAAATAGTGAATAGACATCACAGTAGGCAAATATTTAAGCCCCTTCTTGATTAGACAGAAAATATTTTAGCAATCCCTCAATAGAAAACATCAGAAAATGGGGAAGCAAAGAGAAACAGAAAAAAGTAGGCAATCATAACAAACACTCAATATTGACAACATCTACAGCTACTTGCCTTGATACAATGAGAGACTATGAAGCTTGTAGCAAGAGGCCAGTAGTGGTAGAATTATGGTTAGCAAGAACATGCATACTGGACACATTATGTTTCATAGTTCTAACGTAGATATAAAACTCTATAGCAGTAAAGATATCAAGAAATTCTAATTTTATTTACCTGTAGTAGTTCCATTAAATTCGACTGCTTGTTTTCCATCTCCAAAAGTTGTTTCCGTATGCAAGCCATTTCACTGACTACCTGTGAACAACATCCATGCAATGTTTGGAAACTGTTCTCCGTAACTGCAGAGTCGATGCTTCTACGATCTCGCATCTGTGCAGAGTATATTTGCACCTCACTGTTTATCCCTTCAGATGAAAACTGCTGATTCCGACCCCTTGGCTTGAATGAACTGCCCTCCTCAAGCAAGCCATGAGAAACTGTGACAAACTTGGTCTCAAAGTTGTTAGTAACTAGGTTGGACACAGATGAAGAGTCTTGCTTGTCATCCATTGGCACATATTCACATCCAATATCTGGAGGACTCATTACATCAGCACTCATCCTTTCTAATGTTTTGGTAATGGAACTACCCTCTGATTCCTCATTTTGAAGATCTGCCAAAGAAACGTTATGCTTTTTTGGGACGGAAATTTCAATATGCCAATTATCCGTTTTGGGATGATGAGAGTCCACATAATTTTGACAAGCTTTCGTAGCTGATAAAGGAGCCCTTCTTTTAGTCGAGTCTGAAACTACATTTTTTAGTGTGGCCTCCTTCCGCACAACATCACTTGCACTCGTGACATCACTGTAGTCACCTCCATAGAAGTTTTCTGCATAAAGTCACCGAAAGAATTCAAGCAAGAGCAGAAAGACAAGCAAGAGGAAGCATCTAAGGGACAATTTTAAGCATATACAACCACATCCCATGGGATTTTCAAGAAACTACTGGATTGTTCTTTAACAAATTAGGTAAAGGACTCCACCACAGCTCACAGTGAAGAATGATAATCAGTATAGAACGAAACACTCCCTAGCTCTTTATACCAAATGCTCTCAAGAATTTTACAAAGCAAATTTCTACAGGCTTCAAAACAGTTACTCCGGTCAAATACAAGCAAATCTTCCCAAACATGTGAAACTAGGAACACATACCCAAGGTAATGTGTTGCATATTCAGAGTAATGGATTCTATAGAAGCGAACATATAGAAAATTGATTCATGGAATGTAAAGAGGAAGAGAGACAGCAGCATCTATAACAGGCTTTGCAATGAGTTGTGATTTTCTTGCATATGATACTGAGAGCAATAGTTAATCATGGATTATTCAAAAGGACAGAGGAATAATATTTTGCATTAGGTCACCCACCATGCAAATTGAGCAAATTGGTGAATTCACAGTTTAGAATGGTTTGCTGTAGCGCAGAGCAGTCCTTATTAATTATGATCTCATCATATTACATAGCTTTGAATAATCAAGCACTGATTAGCTCAACGGAAACTTCCGGACAGCATAAATGCCACAGCTTTTAAATAGAGTTAGTTTCCACTTCATATGGCAAAACTAATTCCGCAGCTATTTAAAGTCTAAACAGCAGTTTTCTAGTATCCTGATGTGTCCTTGATGCTTCTCTCATCTCTGATTTCTTTCTAGATAGACTTGCATATCTGGCAAACGGACCTCAAGTCTACTGCCAAAACATTAGTACATCATGAAAAACATGTGACAATGCATTTAGATTTGCAAAGGCAAACTCAATAGAACAGTTTATAAACAAACTTAACCTTGCATAAATTTGAAAACATCCATTTTAACACAAGACTCTATTAACGCTTTTAAGTTAATGAGCATGGGCACAAAACCTTTTATAGAAGAACCAGTTTCAGAAGGTTCAGGGGTATCAGACCCTGGAAGACTTTTCCAGTACTGAAGGGCATGCTGCACTGCGTCCCTAACTGGTTTCACCTATAAGACACACAAAAGGCATTTGAGTAATGCACATAATTCAAAGGATGTGAATTCTTCAAATAAAATCTTATATGACATCGACCTTGTCAAATCGGCATGATTCAAGATATCGGATGCAGGAAGCCCTAAAAGGTCCCAAGCAGGATCCACCACTTGAAGCAATTTCTCCCAATGCTGCAGAAGCTGCTTTGCGTGTTGTCCAATCACTGTTTTTAAGAGCTTCTTGGATGCTAGTCATTGCGGCGGATAGAATATTTTGTGATGGAGCACCTCCCGCCTGAAATAGAGAATAGAAAAATACCATTTTGCAACGTATGAGTACATGTAACTAGCATAATAGGGCACACAACTGATTATTCGTAATCATTGACAAATATTTGAGAAAACAACCAGAATGATGCTTCTGTTCAACTCAATTGCTGCTGGTTTTGACATGAAATGTGGATTCTTGAGCAACTTAATTGTCCGAGCCAACATCCGCTGCAGAATAGAAACTGGAGGATCATGAGAATTATCAATGACCCTTGCCAAGCACAACGCAGAACCTGACTGCACCTGCTTATTCTGCTCACCCAAAGCTTCAAAAAGCGGCTTGACCAACATAACAAAAACCCCATCACTCTCATCCCCATGGTTACTCAACTTAGCAGCCAAAATACCCATCGTCTCAACACAAGCATCCCTAACAACCGAATCCGGATCCTTAAGCCTCTTAACAACACTAGCAACCATCTTACTCAAATGGGGTCCCATTAAACCCTCATGAAAATTCACCAATGTACCTATCAACCTAACACACTCCTTCCTAACCGCACTCTTCTGCTCCTTATCCGTATCCAAAATACACGAAAGGAACGGCGAAACCCCATCTGGGGTTAAACATTCAGCCATTTTCTGAAGCTCATCAACACCAATCTGACAAGTATCTCGATCAGCAAGCTTTTTCAATGCAACAACCACCTTTTGCTTAAGCTCAAAAACCACTTGCTGTGCATTAACCCTGGAGGACCCTCTAGTTTTCAATTGGGAATGGGCCTCCTTCATATTGAAATCCTCCTAAATCCCTAACTATACAAACTCCACGCCCTCCTCTCCTCCTCAGGTCACATTGTCAGCTGTTTTTTTAATAAAAAGAAAGTAATAAAGTCTATCGCTCATTATCTATCGATCTATCTATAAGCAAGAAATTTAAAATTGAAGCTTGAACTTTATGACAGAAAAAAAAGAAATTCAAAAACTTCTACTCAGAAAAATGTTTGAAACCCTAACCTTTTCTTGGAAGTTGGAAAGTACAGAAAGAGAGCAGAGCGTTTCATTCAAATCAAAGCCAAAAGAAAAACAGAGAGAAATTTGAAAATAATAATAAATTACTAGTACCCATATAAAAAAGAAAAAGACGAAGAAGGAGGGGGGGCAAATCTCTCAAGTAAATGTCTATAAAAAATCAACGCCCCCTTTTTTGCCCCCGCTGTCTGAGAGTTTCTACAGAGATTAATTGATGGAGAGACAGGAAGAGATTATGTTAGTATTAATCAAGTACTTGTCTTCTTTGGAGTTTGGGGGAGAGAGAAAGAGAGGTCTTCAAATTTCGCGCTTAGCACCGTGTATTTCGAATTTTGGGTCGAGGGAGCGTTTGGACTGGGCAGTGTTACGTGCTAGTCTACTACTTGATAATGAGCGGTCGTTTTAGTCCTGCATTTATCTCTTTTCGTCCGCACATGCATGGCAGTCTCTCCTCCTCCCCCAAGAAAAAAAGAACAACTTTTCAAAATTTGAATTCGTTACCTTAGTGGATGTAGATATATATTATGATAAGAAACGAGAGAGAGAGATTATTGTATATTAAATAGGTGAATCTACTTTTAAAAAAAAATTATTTCATAATTCAAAAAAAGATAGAAATGCTTTTAAAATCAATATCGATAGTTTATCTCATGTTATTTTAAAAAATAAAATAACTTGAAATAAATTATATTTCATTTTAAAACTTTATCTATTCTTAGATTTTTTTGTCAGATCTCAACCAACATGTTCTAGTTTTTTTTGTGAATATTGTTTTTTTTTGTTTTCTTGATATGTTTTTTTAAAAAAATTATTCTTTAACATTTTAATTTATTAAAAATTAGATTTTATAATTTATTGTAATTTGTTTTGTGTGTGTTTATCTTAGTTTCATGTCTTATTTCATGAGCATGACAGGTTAACTCGGTTAATTTGAGGTTTTTATTATCAATTTTTTTAATTAATTTTTTTTACTTTTATCATTCAATATCTTTTATATTTAGTTGATTATGAACTAAATTTTATTATTTATTTTGATTTTTTTCTATAAAATTATCATAGTTTCATGATCTCGTTATGAATTTTGCAAGCTAGCCCAAGTAGATGCAGGTTGTTTTTCATACTTTTTATTTAAATTAATTTTTTTTTAATTTCATTATTAAACAATGAATTTTTTTTAAAATAAGATTCTTGATTTTTTTTATTTACCTTACATTGGTTATTATGATTTTATGATCTCAAGTTGTGAACTTACAAAGTTAGCTCGGGTTAACGTGAGTCAATACAATATATTGTTATCATAATATTTTAAAAATAAGATATTATATTGAATTTTTTTATTCAATATATATTTTTACCAGTTATTTAAGTTATCTTTAGACTCATTAAATTAATCAAGTTGCAAAGAGTTAACTCTTACACAGTTTAATTTTTTTCAACTAGAAAAACATTAGCACAGATCACTAATTTAGTAGTTGCTAGATAAAAATATTTAGATTTTAAAATTATGTTTAGATACTTGAGTTTGTATTTGAAATTATATTATCTTTGAATTTGAATTTAAATTATGTACATTGAGTTTATATATATAGACTATAGTACAGCCTCAAAATAATATGCTAAATGCTCTAAAATTAAAATATATTATTTCAATTAATTTATCTTGGATTAGAATAATTAATCCACCACTTATAGATCATTAGATGAAAAAACAAATTGTGGTGATCTAGCTGTTCAACTTGATATATAAAATATATTGAAAAGTTTTTTTTAAAGAGGATAACATATTTACAAATTTAATATAAATCAAAATTCAATTCAATTATTTTAATATATCTTTTAATAATACATTGAATAATTGAAAGAAATAGGATTGATCCTTTTTTTTTTTATCACATTGTTACATTGAATAATTACAATCATCTTAACTAAAATACTTCAGCAATCACTACAACTTAACATTTTCTTCATCTTCTTTCTTAATTTTTTTTAATTATAGCTTTCTGAAACTAAATTATTAATCAATTTATTATAATTTATCAAAAAATAAATAAATTTAACAAAAGAGAACCATAATATCACTATTTAATTTAAGAGTTAAGTAGGGTAAAGAATTTAAGTTGAAAAATTGTAAATTTAACTTGTTGAGTTGGATTTAATAATAATACGAGAGAGCTTTTTATGATATAAACATTATTTTTTATTTTTTATATTAAAAAATAGTTTGATCTTATATAGATGTAGCACAAGCTAATTATCTAATTATTATTACAATAGAGAATTTTACTATTTCTTGACGATGGAGGCAAACTCAATTGCAATAAGATAACAATATTGAAATTGAGTCAATTCTCTTTTTTTTTTCAGTACATGGTTGCGATTTTTAATATTTTTTTTAACTTTTATCCTCAAAAATATATTGAAATGATTTTAGTACTCAGATTTTTTTTTTATTTGCATAATATGATGGATAACATGTGTATAATATCAAAAATATCCCTACACTAAATTGATACTTGGTGCAAGTTTAATTTTATTAATTAAATGATTGGAACAATAAGGAATATATCTTGCACTAAAAGAAGTCTTATTTCTTTTTTATTGTTCATGGGGTGGGAAAAATACAGTTTGATCCCTAAAATTTTAAATTTTAATCCTTGTGTTATAAGGGTTTTGCATTTTAGTCCTAAAACTTCAATTATTTTTTACATTTCCGTTATTGGATTGCTAGAGGAGAGGATGTTACTGAAAAAAAATAAATAAATTCTATAATAACATGAAAAGCACTTCAGAATGCTATTTCAGCTTAGGTTCATGAGTTGTTTCATGGTGCTTGAAAAAACAGCAGGAGAATGCAGTGCAATCAATAGCAGAGGCGAAATTATTGCAGCAACAATGCTACGAACCAAATCTTATAATTGAATTTGTTTTTGTGTGATCTACACATGGAGAAGAAGGACAATACAAAAATTCCTGTTTACAATGAGGCATCAATCACAATCTCTCTCAATTCAGTATGCCATGGGAAGACCAGGCATTTTAACATCAAGCTTTACTCGAGAAGTAACAGTTCCTAAAGCAAGGAGAAGCGTTAAAGATTGTTTCATGAATGCTATGAATCCATGTGATATTATTATTTTATTAGCTTCAGATTCTATGTTTCCAGTAAATAAAATCGTGCCTGCTAAGAACTTACAGCGGATCATAGCATGAATCTTGGCTATTAATTAGCATTACAATTTCATTTTTAGCTATTTAATTGTAAAGATGGTAATCAAAGAAAGTAATGAATTATCGCTTGTCTGCTGCGTTCTTGGTGGTCTCTTCTCTGCAGTTTTAATTCCTTCTATCTCCTTCTCTTCTTCTTTCCTTGTTCAGTTTGAGCCATGGAGAGATGTTGCTGTCTCAATGCTAACTCCCAAGCAATCTAAATTTATTTTGGTTTCTATTTTTTTTTTAATTTTTTCGGATTTTTTTTTTAAAAACAACATTAATATTGAATGATAAGTAAATTAATTAAAATTTTTAAAATAAATATATTAATAGTTGGACGGATTGAAAATTCTGAATTTTAATTCTTTTAAAAAGATAAAAATATCATGAAAGCGTAAAACAATATATTTTCTTTTATTTTTTTGAAAAAAAAAGATAAAAATTGAATTATTACACCCTTTTATCAGCTTCAACATTGTAAAGGAGACCAAATCTTGGCGAAGGGAAAATGACAGAGCACTCTTTTTGTGAGGAACAACACATCCTAAATGAAATTAGAATAAAAGCAAGATGACGTAAACTGCTGACTTTTGGTCAAACGGCGATATGGAATGCCGACGCTCGGAGTGGGCTTACTATAACCGATGTGGGCTTTATGGTTATTGGTCCAATCAGGTTCCAATTGGACAACGGCCTATAACATCGGCCCATTCAAATGCACTCGTGTTTTTTGCTTGGTATTGTGATAGCTATCAGCTGCTTTTTAGGAATTGATGTTTTTTTTTTTAAATATGCATAGATACCATAAAAAAATCAGTTGCATTTTAATATTATTAAAAAAATAAAAAAGCTCAATGATAAGGGAAATGGACAAAGCATCTTCAAGAAGATCGAAAGGCACCTAAACTTGACAACCCTTGGACGGTGGTGAGTAAGATTGCTCTGTACATTGTCATTTAGGATTCCAACTGGTATTTGTCCGTGAATTGAATTATTTTTTTAATATACAATTATATAAAAAAAATTATTTTTTTCAAATAGCTCTACTCAAACACACCCTTCCTTTTAGTTTATTTGTTATCATGGCAAGTCAACTTCGAGCACTTTCAGCACCCCCGTCTTGCACTTGATGCGGTCACTATATTACTTTAAGCACAGTTTCCTGCAAAATGTAACAAAAAAGGAAAACGATGAAGTTTAGCAGATCAGATCAGATGTAGAGGCACAAGGCATGCACGAGTCATTGCTGTTATGACATGGTTTATACCTTCATTGTGGCTCAAGAAACCATGTTACTGTATATATTGAAATATATAAACACAAATTATGCCCTATATATATATATATATAGACACGCACCATGGAAACAGCAGAAAAGAAAGGCTTCTTATCAGAAACAGAAAAAAGAAAGATAAAAAAAGGAAATAGGCTTGCATGCAGGACCAATACTACTATCCGAGAGATCCAGTTTTGACCAACGACTTCTTTTTAATTTACTGTTGATCCTCAATATTTAATTATAAGACGACACCTCATCACTAATCATCATTTAAGGATACATTCTACTTCACCGAACCCTGCTATTACATGCAAGAGGGCATAGCTCATTTAAGACAGCACAAGCTGGCGTAGGCAGCACATACAAGTTGTCAGACTATTCCTATGTTGAAAACTTCCATGATTTCCTGTGACAAGGAAAAGAAGAAGAAGGTTTTCAGATGCAACAACTCATCGCACTGGCGGACAGATAAGAAAAGCGCATCATTACGAAGTGAAGAACCGAACTGGCTAATTAATTTCCCTGATGATGTGATTAAGATTAAGCAACTCATGCCGAGGAATTTGGAAGATAAAATGGATCGAGTATGGAGAAATCATATAAAAAACCTAGCTAGGGCATGCTTTGCTTACTGAGCATTTTCCAACGAAAAGGAAATTATTGTCTGCCAATTCAGAATACAGAAAGTGGGATTAATTCTTGGCAAACTGGTTTCTCTTGGGAATCTAATTTGTTTATTGAACCAGTTTTGTTTGTCCAGTTGAATTAATTTTAGGCTTTTAAAACTGAAATCAAACCAACTAGAATTTTTTTTTTTGGTTTTTTAATCTATTAATTTGATTTTTTACTTGGATAAATTTTTCAAGTTTTCTTAGTTTAATTAATTTTCAGATTTTTTTGCTTGCCCTAATCAATAAAAATCTTGAAGTGAGATAAACGTTTCACCAAGCTCAAATTTGTCCCCCTTAATGTGTAAAGGGTGCCGAGCATTTAAGGCCTTAAGTCGATATAAAGATGGTTAATGATGGTGTTCAGTGTGCTAACTATTCGTTTCACAGGCTGGATTATTGAACATGATATATAGGGTTTTAATTTATCCAGAGATTCACTTAGACACATGTGCATCTTTTATTGGTCAAAGTATTATAAAAAAGTATCATGTTATAGTTAAGCAAACGAAAACATCCTAGAACTAACGAGATTGCATTGAAATATTTTCATAGCGAAGGCACGTAGTATTTGTGCAATTATGAAAATTCCCACCATCCATCTAGTTTGCTAGCAAGGCAAACTAAGGCAAAAAAGGAAAAAGAAAAGGATAATCGCATAATTATTTCATGAAAATACACCAAATATTCCATCATTAAATTGCTAGCAAGGCACTCGCAAGAAACAGCAACATAAGGTGTTGAACATCCTCAGAGAATGGAGCAAGGGTCATGACCCTGATAATAGGATGGGAACCCAATGGCAACTACCTCACATTGCTTACAGCAACTGGGGAAATTAGGATGAAGTTTTAGTTTTTGAGTTTCCATGTCTTCTTTTTTGTACGGGCCAACGCTAATGAACTCCGCCACCTTTCCAGCTTTTCTGAGTTTATTAGCCAACACCACCGGGTCCACGATTCCAACCACTATCATGGTTCCCTTTTCACTATCTATGGAAATCTGGTCAATTCCTGTAATCAAAGTCCAAAATAAACCTGTAATTAATATTAGTGTTTACTAACGCTTTTCATACATGCGGGTGGAATGCCTTTGGAAGATCCCTCGGCAAAGTGTATCTTTTAGCGAAAATTGTTAGCATTGCAATCGCGCACACACAGAGACACGATTTGCGACAGCATATGCGGTTGCAGAATCCATGAAGAAGACGTTCGCATATGCGGTCACAAAACGGGAGGTTTCTCTTATAGATAGCGACATGTATATGGCTTTCGGTCAGTATTGTTATAAATTAAGACCTTCGATTTTGCCAGCCGTTTTCATCAACTCCTTCTTGCACCTCATGCACTGGATATTAACCTTCAACACTGTTTTCTGCACAAGATGTAATATATAAAAAACATATGGTTGAGGGGGCAATATTAAGAGATCAAAAGCAGCAAGTGCTGGCTAGGGTATAAATATTACAGTCGAAGTTTGCTTGTGGTTGTGATACGTACCTTCATGGTAGCACAAGGAATGTATTGCGAGCACTGTACGTAATCTGAACTGGTGTATATCCCTGCTAGATGGATACAAAAAAGAACCGTTTTAATTTATAGGCGTCCAAATGGCTAACCTCACTATTGAAATTGATAGTCTCTCGTATTATTTTTTTTTTTATAAAAATCATATTTAAAAGAATATTGGATATTAAGTAAATCCCAGGTCAATATACAACCGACAATGTTTAGTGTGTGTGTGTATATTCATGCTGAGGAAAACAGTGCATCATGCTAGAGTCAAAGGTAGTGTTTGGTCATTATTTTGGAACAGAAAAGATGCTTCTTTTTTTTTAAAGTATAAAGATATTTATTATAACACTATTTTGAGACATTTATTTTGTTTATTTATTTTCTTTTTAATTAAGTATATTTTTGTTTTTTTTTCTGTATTTTTTTTATCTTCATATGCTATCCAAATACAATAAATAAATAAATAAATAATACTCAACTTAATTGAAATAATTATCGTTAGCATTATCAAATTGGCTTAAATATCAATTATATATGATATGGATTAAAAATATAATTACATGGTTGAACAAACAAGTTTTGACTTTTGGCCTTAATTATTTCTTCTTCTTCTTCTTCTTTTTTTAATTGGTAACTGCAAAAATTGTTTATTCGTAGAATTGAATTATATAATAATATAGATTGAATTGAACAGGCTGTCGAAATTGGAAAAAAGAATGGAACAACAATAAATTAACAGAATATAATTAGCAATATTTTTTATGGTGAATTTCCAAATGCTATAACCGTTAATTCATTATTTTTCACATTAATTAACATTTTTCAAATCTCGTTACATTATCATCAAGCCCTAAAAAAACTTAAGAAACACGAAAGAGAGAACATGTACAACCCATATACGGATTCTTTCATGAGTGAATTATATATTAGCTCCTTTAATTTTATAAAATAAAACTAATAAATAATATTTCTACTTACAAAAACTAATTAGTTAGCCTCCTTCATCCATTTTATTTTCCTTTTCAACTTTTAGAAATAAAAAGAAGTAAATAGCAAGGAAAGATTAATGAGAAAATGACAGGTACATAATATAATAATAAACTAAAGAAACTATTTAATTCATTTTACAAAACTTAAAATTAATTTATAATTTACTCACTTTTTTATTCACATTTCCCGCGTAAAAAAATAGATGTAAAAGTAATTTTACCTCACACCAATAAAGAAATAACATGTTTATAGTATTCAGCATGTATTTAAAGATATTATAGAATAATATAAATTATATTTTAATATTTTATTTATTAGCTTAAATTATTGGATTTAATTAGTTTTATTAGTTTAAGTTATTGAATTTAATTAGTTTTTTGATATGATATCAAAATCTTGATAACTAAATGATTATTAATTTAAATCTTATAATTTTTATTTAATTGATAAAAATTAAATACAAGATAATATAAATTTTAAATTTAAATAGCTTTTATTTAAAATTATATATTAAAAAAATAATATAAATCTTATTTAAAGCTATTAAATTAAATTAATTCTCCCCCTCACTCTCTCTCTCTCTCTCTCTCTCTCTCTCTCTCTCACACACACACACACACACACACACACACACCTTCACAGGTAATATAATACTGCTGTATGGAGTTGCAAGATGAGTCTCCTCTTGGTGGGTACATAAACCGAAGAATTTTACGATGATGGAAGCTATAATTACCAACACTTGCAGTATTAGGATGGAGACAGGACGTAGTACTAGATATGGTCTTTTTTTAATGTCATAAATATTGCTAATCGCAGTTTAAGTACCTTAAAGTCTCTTCACCTAAACAAATCCTCTGAACTTTCGATGCTTATTGCACACGTTTCATTTTTTAAGAAACAAGTTTGAAGTCAATGAACGTTTATTGGGCCAGCCTTTCAAGTTGGTAGATTAATTAAGCCAGTAATGATAGTGATGAGGAGGGCGTCTCACCAGCCATTGTTGTCTTATTATATGTACCAATGGATATGAAAATTGTTTTTTCTTTAATTTTTAAATTCTGTCGGCTTGGGACAACCAATCTCCGGGGACGATGGATGGTTGACATGATAAACAAAATGAAGGAAACTAGGAAGACAAAATCAATTCTCGACTTGACCTCACCGACATGGAGCGGCCTGGTTTCTTAGCAAGGTCTTGAGCCTGGACTTTCGTGTCTGAAGCACATGATGCCTTGACTGGAGGGAGTATTTTTAATGAATCTTTCTGTGTCGCACTACTTCAAGACGAATTTAGTTTGTAGTGTTCATTATGTAATTGATTATTTGCAAATCGATGCGTTTTCTTTTCTTTAACATCAAACGGATGCAACGCGCACATGGCGCCGATACTTTAGTTACGGTTCGGTGGCCGTGGCCACCTACCGATGGTAAAACTAAATGTGGTCTAACACCACAATGCCTACACGCTATAAAGTTGAAACCATGATAAAACATAAAAGCTATCAATCTTAATGCTCCAAATCGATGTGAAGCATCATTACGAGACCTGACCCGGGCACACCCAGTCCAGGGTCCCGGTTAGATGATCAGATCCAAACACTTGAACTCTTTTTTTTAAAAAAAAAAATTAAAAAAAAACCTCAAACACGTAAGAAAAAAACTAGTTTTTTTCATTTAACCAATCTGGGTCATGTCTCGAGTTTTTACATGTCGCCGGTTTGACCAACCAAGTCACGCAAAATCTCATAACTATGATGTGAAAAGGGCACTCTTAAACTCGTCCAGAAAGAAGTGTAATTTCAATTGAAAAGAAAACTAGCCCACGGATACTTTCAATAAATAAATAAAAAAAAAACATCGGCTATTCAACAGTTTAATCCACAAGACATGCTATTATGTACCAGCTAAGTTTAAGTCAGAGCAGCAGTATATTTACTGAAGATGTAATCGGAATGGATGGATTGCATTACAAAGGACAAAATGCATAAATTAGACACGAGATAGTGGAGTCGTTGCTCATTGACACACTGCACGGTTCTAATTCCGGCAATGAACTGCTACACATGAAGCTCGCTCACAGATAGATGAGATGGGTTTTTGAAGTTTATGGATTTTATTTTCTTCATCCTACATTTTGGAAGGAGTTTTGGTTGATTGCTTGTCCTCGTAATATCCCAATCAATGAAAGACTCAAACAACCTGAAAGAACGAACAAGGAGCTACAAAACATTGAAAATGGTATTGTTTCGAACAAAAACAAAGTTTTAACCGTGATTTCAATAGAGGGAAACGGGCAAGGTACTCCTATGAAGCCTTGGCCTGCAACACCCGACACCGGTATTCTCCCAATGCCCAAATGGGGAAAATGTCCCTGTAGGCAGCATATGTTATCATACAATTCCTATTGAAAACTCCCATGATTTCCTGCAACGAGGGAAAGAAAAGAAGAAAAGTTTCAAGTATATGGATAGCATTGGAGAACAAGGACCTTCAATGATAGGGGAAACGAGCAAAAGCACATGACCATATGAAGTAAATAATCAAACTCCGCCACAATGATGATTAGGATGAAGAAGTGTTTAAATAGAAGGTATAGAATAACCTGCTGCGGAAAGTCTCCATTTTCCATCTGGGAATTTATCAAATATCTTGCTGCACGGTGCAACGGTTCTGGCTCTCTCTCAGCCTGCATATTTAATAGGATATCCAATAAAATTGCATGCACGCAAGAAAAATATAAGTTTCTAGCAAACGAATACCATGGTATGCTATTATGATATCAAATACCCCATGTAATCGATCATGTATGGTTAAATTATGAATGAAGTCATCGTGTTTCAACATTATTACAATAGAGATGGCATTCCTTTTTTTTCTTTTTCCCTTCCAAATCCTGACAACTTCTAGCTTGATACCAGTCAATTTTAAAAACTTCAGGTAATGTTTCACTCCCTGTACCAAATGAAGTGGTAATAAGATGCGGTATAATTCAATGTCAAAGCAGTCAGATTCACTATACCTGCCCAGCATCAATGAGAGACAACATAGCCCATGCTGTATTTACCACATGAGCTCTGTTCCCTTCAATATTTGAATATTTCTGTACAAAAGAAAATATTGAAACAAGAGCTATATGCAATAAAAATATTGAACTGAACAAAATAATATGATTATAACATAAGCACGTGAGAAGCATTAATGATAACAAATGACGTGCATCAGGGGTGGGAGAAAAGGAAACAAATATTTGATAGTAAAAACATCTAACCTTGTTTTGACATGAAAGATAACTCTCTCCCCAACCACCAGAAGAACACTGTTTGGACAGCAGAAAATCACAGGCTGTACGAATGCTAGAGCTATTGTTGAAGTTTTTTCCAGCAGCCACCAGCCCTTTTATGCCAAACCATATGCCATAGGTGAAGCAAACACCCCATGAGCCATACCTGTTGAGCAATTATAGATATTAAAGGACTACTTATTTCTTCAGTTGAATTTAATGAAACTATGTATCTTAGGCACTTGAAGAAATTGTTGAATGGGCTATCTTTACTAGTGATAGATAGAAAATAAGAAAGCAGTGATACACATTAATGAGTCATAATCAATTAGTCCTCCAAAGACAGGTTTTTAAAGGAAGAGGACAAACCATGAGCCATCCTTCTGCTGGATACTTTCAATGAACATAGTAGCCTTTCTGATACAACTTTCTATTTCTTCTGACCGGTGTCCAGGATATAATTTCTTAAACGATGTCAAAGCTTGAATTGCAGCTGAAGTACATTCAACATATCTATAGAAATGCCATAGTTAGCATTTAAATGAATCGTGAAATGGACAAAAAAATTGTCACAGCCAACTTAATTCAATTTCCTGATATCTTACGGGTAATCAATAACAATGTCACCAAAAGTTTCAGCTGGGTTGATCAACTGACAATGGCAATGTTAAAAAAAAAAGAAAAAAAAAAAGAGAAGTGATTAGATGTATAATCCAATTGCCATGATAGATTAGAGTTAAGAAGTTCATTTCTAGTTCAAAGAAAAAAAAATGGCCGCATTGTGATTCACTGTATAACATGCACTGTGCAACAGATGATTTCTTCAAGCGAATCTACAAAGTACAAACTGATGACTCAAATACTACCCATGCTCACTTGCAATCATTGACATCAAACATCAATTCAGAGAGCTTCATTAGCAGCCACAAATGATAGAGAAACATAGTAAGCAAATTCAAATGAAACAATTTATGGGCAGGAGATTTTCTCTTTGGATAACAAAGGCATCAAAACAACCTCTACCTGCATAAGAAGCTTGAAAACAAGGCCTAGTGATCATGGTATGTATATTAAAACATTTAATATGACATGAGGGTAGATATTATAAAAGAACATACTTTGTACTAATCCCATGCCAAAATTATCTTCATTAAATACAGAGTTGTGAAATAGCATTTAATAAAAGAACATACTTTGTACCAGTCCCATGCCAAAATTATCTTCATTAAATACAGAGTTGTGAAATAGCAATAAATGCAATTGTCAAGGTGACTACCTCTAACCAGCTGTAAGATCTCGTGAGCTCATATGTTGCAAAACCACCATCCCCATTCTACAGAAAGCGGGAAAAGAGCATTCAGTTGCATAAAAAAAAAGTTGTCCCTTGAATAGAGTGCTGTTAAGAGCAATCTCTGAAAAAAAAATAATTCCAAATGACTGTCACTTTGTTTCATAACAGTAGATGTTTCCCTAATCCTACTGCGAAGTGCCCAACAGTCTGTCAAAGCATTTGCATATCCAAGAACCACTCTCTTCTGCATAGTATCAAAATCCAAGTAGAAAGAAAAAAGAAATTCCATAACAATTTATGACAGCATGCCATCCCCCTAAAAAAAAAAAGAAGAACAAATGCAAATCAATCAGGAGACTTTTCTAAGTCCTCAAATCAGCAAAAGTTCATTAAAGGAGATACAGCTCCTTCAATAATTTTCCCAGTCCCTTTTTGAAGAATACTAGTAATAATCATGTAACATTGAGAAAAATCATATTTTGAATACATTCTATGTTAATAATAAAAAGAGGATTAGACCAAAAAAAAAAACAAACAGAGAAAATAATGGTTAAAAGTCTTGGGCAAGAAAACTTGCGGTTGCTGGTTCGAGTCTCAAGGGCAATCATTTCATATAAATATCCTAAAAAATAGGGCTCTCTCCAAATTCCTCCTTCCAGAACTCCAATATGGTTGGATCATATCAATGCGATGGCCCTTGGTATAGTTGTAAAATTGGAATTTTATATCTTTTGGCATGTTTAAACACGCAGAGCATATTTGTCACAAGTATGAATAACTCTGTTGTCCCATTAATGCAGACTTCAAGATAAATTCACAACCAAGATCATAAAGTCATCAATTACCTGTAATGAGAGGATGACATTTACTGCATCATAAAATTGGGTTGCGACTAACGGTTCCCCAACAATCTCAGATGGAATTTTTGATAATAAGAGAGCAGCCTGTGAAAGATTGGATATATTACAAAAACAAAACAAGCATAATGAGCACTTTGAATTTGATCGAGACATTACTTTTAATCCCTCTGCTGTGCAATCCGAGATGGGCCATCCATGATCTGCAGTTGAGAAAGGCCATGCACCTTTGGAAATATGGCGATACCAGTAATGAAGATCTCCAGGGCAATCTTCTAAAACCTTCAAAGCAAAGAAAAATGGATCAACAAGGATAGTTAGATTAGTTAAGAGACAACATAATAAAAGCTCTCCCATAAGAAATCCCATAAGAAACACCAAGAAATTAAGGAAAAACCACACCTGTGAATTTTTAACGAATGCATGTGCTTTTTTTAAAGTTGGACTGTATTCCTCAACAAGACTAGTTGAAATAATTGCTTGAACAGCAAAAGCAGTGTCCCACAATTGACTTCCATTGTAACCCTGGAACAAAATTATCATGTCTACTGTAGCTGGTAATTTCAGCCTCATAACACACAATATAACAAAACATAAGAACCCAAAGCTATTGCCCATGGAACCTCAAGAGTTTTCAATGACATAGCACCCACATATTGCAAGGACAGCAAACAAAATAAGTTAAAAAGTGATGTAATATATTTTGGTCAAACACATCCTTTCGGTAACAAACATAAATTTTGATCTAATGGCTGAATTGGGATGAAATTTTGCTGGAAGGTTCCGGAGGCCATGTTTCCTATAGCATATTAAACCCGGCTTGGGACCCGGTCATCCCAACCACTGGCCCAAGCCAGGTTGCAAAAAAAGGTCACCGTGAAGTTGACCTGAAACGACGCCACTTTAACTTTCTTAAAAGAAAAAAATTGAAATATTGTTTTGATTGACCCAGGTCAACCAACCCAACTCATAACCCTAGCCTGGATCAAGTCATGTGCTAAGTCGAGTGTAATACCTTTTTTTTATAGGGTCTGATTTTTATAGTTACCTAAGATCATTAGAACTCCCAAATTTGACCTAGAAGTTGCCATTTGGAATTTGCTGTATTTTCCCAATTGATTTAGGATTCTTTTTCCTATTTAGTTTACAACTCTTTTATTATTTTTCCAGCATTGTTTAAAACGTTTTACCTAGTACATAAGCAGCCTAAAAGAACTTTAATATTCAATTTTCATAGGAAAAAATATTAAGTAATAAAAATTCGAATTAGGGTTTTTGTGGCCGAGATTCTTTTCGGCAAAATTTTATATTTTTGTGCTTATTGTAATTCTTATGTTATTTCTGTCAACGTTAATTGATCTCAAAGCCCAACAATTTAATTAGTGCTATGCACTAGAATAACCATAACTTTAAACGGGTTTTAAAAGTTAGTCATGTATCTGTGATCACTCTCTTCGTGATTCACTAACTAATGGGTAAATTATGCAATTTGTTTCTGCAATCTGTGATCACTCTCTTCATGATTCTTAGGTTCCTTACCTTCACTAACTAATGGGTAAATTATGCAATTTGTTTCTGCATTTCTTCTATCATCAGTTCCTAGACATCCTTTTCTTGATGGGAAACCTCCTCAACTCCTATAGTTCGCTTTCAGAGGCAAAGACGAATAAGACAGTCCCTTGATTTAAATAAATATCATGAAGAAATAGGGTTTCATATAAAAAAATCTTCGAGTTTATGTAGGCAGAGGAGTTTATTGAATGATTGAATGATTTTAAAAAATGGAGGGTTTTTGGTGATTCCATTTATGTCGAGAATAGGTACTCTCCCTCAATTTATAATAGTTATTTTAATAATGATTACAATGATAATAATAGCATAGACAATTATAGTAATGGAAGTGATGATGTCATCGATGATATCCTTGTTAATAAGTTAGAGATTAAGTGCAAAGAGAACATGGAATGTACTCATCAAAAAAAAAAATTATTGATTTAGGGTATGTTAATCCCTTTGATTACATATTTACTATTATCACAATGATAGATTTGTTCAAAGATTATATTGATACAATACTTATTGATGAAAGACTGAAGCTCATATCAAGAATTCTTGTACACCTTGAGCGAAGAAAGAATAGGAGTTGAAGAGCCTTAATTGGACATGCACAAGATCAAGGCATAAATAGTTTGAACTTGAAGATAAATCTTTCCAACACGAGAAGAGTAATACAAGAGATGTTGGTCAAACACGCAGCCTTATGGTAACAGGCTTAAATCCTGATCCAACAGTTGGATCAATATGAAATTTTGCTAGGAGATTCTAAGGGCCATATTCCCTATGAGGTTTGGTTTTGGTAGCCAATCATTTGAGGTTGTTAAGACCTGCCAATTTAGCCTAGAAGTTACTATTCAAGATTTGTTGTATTTTCCTAGTTAATTTATGATTCTTTTCTTTTTTAACTAAGAAAGCAGCTCAGAAGAGCTGTAATATTCAGTTTTGATTAGAGAAAATATTGAGTAATAAAATTTTGAATTAGGTTTCTTGTGGTTGAGACTGTTTTAGGCAGAATTTTGTCTTTCTTTGTGCTTGTTATCTTTCTAGTGTTGTTTATGTCCGTGTCCAAAAGCCAACTCATTATATTGCAAATTTTTGCTAGCTACAACTTGTGTGGCTGTCTTTTCCCCATTTTGAACTCCCGCCCACAGGTTGCAAAAGCACCAACTAGAAAAAAAGAACTTGAGACAGAATGTGGAAATTAGGATTATGACCTGCATTTTCATTCCATCTTCAGCAAGCCAGAGGTAATCTTGTATTCTAGGAATATGCAACTTGAAAGCCTCTGAGTTAGGGTCTTCCACCCAACAACAAAGCATATTTAGCACCTGTATACCAAAAAACAAACAGGTAAGAAAAACAAAGAAAGACACCCACTGTCCCCTACTGATGGCATTGCCCTATGCGCATGGAGCTACTGCTAAATACTAGCAAAAAAAGCCATATAAATAGGGAGATGATTTCAAGAAAATCAAAGGAACCAAAGAAAAGTGAATAAAATCATCTCAAAGAGACATCTAAACAAGCACTAAATGGATCCAATTTGTTGTGGATCTTGAAAAGGATAGAACATGTTAACTTTAAATGGTCATTTTCCCTTCACAGTTTCAAATTAAGCATCAACTTTTGCAAACATTAACAGAATTGAAACGTATACTGTATTTACAGGTCCCTCCAAAATTTCAAATTAAGTATCAACTTTTGAAAGCATTAACAGAATTGAAATGTATACCTTATTTACAGGTCCTATGCAAAGATAACGAGTATTTTCATCTTCATAGTGTATGTGCTCCATTGCAGTACAAAGTGCCTTTTCTCTCAATTTCTTTCCAGGCCAATGCATTAGAACAGGTTCAGCAGCCTTATCAAGCAAGGCCCAAAGTACATCTTGCACCAGTGGATGAGGGTAATATAAGTCCTCCTGCAAAAGATAACTGTTTTAAGCAACACAAGGTGGAATTCCACCCAAAAAATCCAGGAGAAATAAAGAGCATAGCAGCTCTTATATTAATCATTACAAGTCCTGGAGCCGCACCATAGTAGAACTAAAAGTTGGTATTGATAATGTCATCATCTACCAAAATTAATCAGTTTTTGTTGCATTTTTTCCAGGATAAAGCATCATGGGACTTAGCATGTCATGGATGGAAGGATTATTTGCATATAATATTTGTATACTAGTAATATTTTTCATCTCATTTGACTAATAAATCACAGTATCCTGTACCACACATATGCATATTTAAGACAGACTTTACCATATGTCAAACAGAAACACCAAATAAGATGTTTGCTCCTGTCAGAGGCATGTCCTAAAGATTCACTAAAAATCTTCAGATAATGTTAATGGTGCAAGAAATGAAAATGTAAATTAAGTACTTTAAAACTTTAAGAAACCAATTTTACCAACCTTTGCACATAGGGTGCGTGCTTGATTCCATTCTATTTCATGATATGGGACAGTGAACAGCTCCTTTCGCAAAGATAAAATTGTTGGTGTGATTGGGCCAACAAACCTCTTCCCATATAAGTAGGACATAGGCAGATAGACCATCCGGCAGTGACACCACATCCTTCCTGCAGAGGGGAAATACTATTGTTTCAATTTCCACTCATATGAACATGCATAAAAGCACACTTCCATGATACTCAGATCTATATATTGTGAAATACATAGAAAACCAATACAAAAAGGAGATGTAAACTGGCAAGAACCTGGATGAACTGGGAGCAAATAAGGAAGAAGCCACATCTCAGGGGGCATTGGATTATTTCCAGACCACTCAAACACTCCAAGTACCTATTGCCATCAATCAATACTTAAAACATCAAACAAAAACCCCTAAACAAAACTAAAACTTAAAACCAACTAGAAACAGGGTTTTATTACTGAACTGAAAGCCACATTTTCCCCCATGATGTTATCATAGTCGCACCACCATGATTCAAAATCCAATCATGTGCTTTCTCCATCGCACCTTCTCCATCATTTGGCCCTTCTCCAAGCAACCTTAGAGTAACATAATTCAACACCGAACCAAACATCGTACTCGGTCCCTCAATATGCAAACCCCATCCCCCATCTCTGTTCTGCAAATTCCACACATCTCCACATTCAAAATTTTGAAAAATCTTACTAAATTCTAATAAAGCTATTTTTCTTTTGAAAAACAAATCACATGCCTGATGATTGTAAAGGTACCGAATTATCTCCTTTTTATGTTCATCTGATAACACTGCATGTAGTGCTCCAGTAATTGACAAAGTAATCACCTAATAATCCATCAATTAATAAACAAAAACAAAACCAATTAAAAAATAATAACTCAAAACTCTTTAAGAAAAGTTAAATTAAATAAACTATGGATTACCAATCCTGGCATTAGGAACATAGGACCACCATAATCACCAGGCCAGTGTCCATCATGAGCTTGGATACTCGAATAATAATCCAAACCTCTCTTCAACGTAGTAGTAACCGCCTCCTCCGTAACTTTCTCACTCTCCTTCAATTTCACCTGCGGCAACACTTCCGACACCGGATTCTCCTTCTCAAACTTCACAGCAACAATATTACCACAATGCCACTCGTTATAATAATAATACATATTATTATTATTTATTGTTTATTTAAATTTAATTTACCTGCATGCGCATGATTAGATCTGCACTATGCTTGAATTGAAACCGATTCTTAGTGAAGTTCTGACGCGCACTTTCGATCTCTGCGATCTCTTCGGGAGATAGTGTTAGCTTCGGATCGAATTCCCAAATCTGCCTTCCAATATGATCATTTTTTGTTCTTAGCCATGGATTCCCTCCTGCTGCTATCTTTAACCTCCACATTTTCAATCTCTATCAAAGGCGCAAACAATTATTAGTGTTCGATTTCTACTTCCAGAAATCAGAAGCGGAAGAGAAAATGCGATACGATTGTATAATAAGCTAAGCAATGAGACACGGAAGTAGGAGTACTGGAGATTCTGTTTGATTCTCGGGAAAAAATTACTAAGAAAATGAGAGAAAAGGTTTGTACCTTTTTGTGTGCTGGAAGGACGCCGGAGGAGAGAGCAGACGGGTGTTTGCATGATGCGCATTCAAATTCTCGAAGGGGTGAGAAAATGATATCCGTATAGGACCCTTAATTATTGATTATATTTCAATTTGGTCCTTCTTGCTCTTAATTGGTCCATATGTTTTTTCTTTATTTTGTAATTTGATATTTATTGTGATTTTTTTTATTATCATAGATGCTCCACAGCTTATACATACCTCAACTATCATATTATTTTTTTCCTACGAAAACCAAAAAAAAAATCATTATCAAAGAAATAATAAGACAATATATCAATACAATTAATACATTAACTCAAGCCCAGCTAGTCAAGACTTGGTTGCCCTGACGTCCTAAGCTTTGTTTTTTTAGCTTAATAATATGGCTTGATTTTATAGATTCAACCTGTGTTTTAAGCTCAATTAGTTTTTTTCAGCATGTATAAATGATATTTTTTTCATTATTAATATATGTATAAAATATTTTTTATTGATATAAATACAAGATATATTTGTTCTTCTTCAATATTATAAGCTAAAATAACTCTCCAGCCATTTACTAAAAAACATTTATAAGTTATAAATATCTATTAAACTACCTAGGCAAGAGAGTCCAAGATTTTACGTATTCAACATGAAAAAAAATATTATTCTTAGAATTTAATATTTTTTAGTATATTTATTATTATTTTTTATAAGTTTATTAATTTTATTATTCGAGAGCCTTTAAATACTTTAAAAAAGGATTTTTGATAGGTATTAAAAGACACTTGTCAAGGGATATTTTCTTTTACTTTAGAGAAGAGAGCTATTTGAATGAACATTTGATTAACTTATAATTTAATTACCAAAAAATCTTATTCTTAAATATATTAAATTTTAAAATATCATTAATTGATATCATTTATGGGAACTTAAATTAAAAAAAAAAATTCAATTGTTCCTCTAGAATTGATTTTTGACATTCCTAGTCGTTATTAATGACAAGCAATCAAGTTACTCTTAGGATGAGTCATATTACGAACTTTCCTTTAGTTGCTAGCACACATGCTTTATTAGAGTGTTACTAAATTATTAATCAACTGAACTTTTCCTTGAGTTGTTTTGGTATCACAAGAACAACATCAAATCTTGCCACCCGAGTATATTTAGCTCTCCTAGTCTCAACCCCTCATCCATAGGTGTTCCCTTTGCTAGAATACAATTATCTTATCCGAAGAAGGTTAAACAAAATGATTTAAAAAACTTTTAACCTTAATAATTTCTTGGTCTATCTAGAGATCATTATCATAAAAATAATAATCTTTCAATAAATAGTCACTCTACATGTAACCTATTTGACCATCACGGGATAAATAGTTATCAATCTCATCATTTTGCATGATATTCAAACATTTTAGAGTTAAGTAGACAAAGGATCGAAAAGCAATTATTCTTTAAGCATACCTAAAAAAAAATTATATGATTTTTTTATTTTTAAAAAATTATATTGATATATTATAGGTTCTGTAACTTCAATTGATGTAGAGGTTTTTTAAGGGATTTGAAAATAAATGGTGGTGATCCTTAGTTACAGTGGCTAGGGTTCTTTATATGGGAAAGGAGAAGAAGCATAACATATTTTATGATTTTTTTTTTGGATTTTTGAAAATATTTTAGAGATGCAGGTAAAATTTTGAGTTTATGAAAATGACTATGAAAATATAACTTTATAAAAATAGAGTTTTTAGAATTGCCTAATAAATTTAACTTTATAATAGAAAGATCAAACATTAATATAAATCTGCATGTTTGGAAAAATCTCTTGTACTCGAGTAGAACTCATTATCGAGTTCAAATTACTCTTATCCTAATCTAATGATTATTCAATAAAAAATTTATAGCTTTTTACATGTTTAATTTTAACTGAATTCAAATAAAAAAAAACAAGTCAATCTCAAAAAGTGAGCTGAAATAAAAAATCAAATTAAACTGGTTTAAATTGGTTTTTGTTCTAAATAAATCAAGTCACATCGAAAGTTGTTAGCTTGAACCGATTTTAATTTTTTTAAATTTTAATTTGATTATTTTTTTTATAAAAAACAAACCGATTGAAAATGATCACCCCTGCCTAAAACCAACATTTTATTTTTGTTTTCCCTCGTTTAACCTTCTCAAAATGGATCCATGTTCAATTATATTTTTTATGAGAATGAATTAATGAAATATAAATACACCATTTCATTAAGACTTGAATATGAGATCTCAAGTCAGCAACTCTCGCCTTCGCTCCAGAATTTATCTGGTATATTGTCGTATATGCCATGCTATTTTGTAAAATGCAAGTAACTTTAATAAAAATAATAGCGTGTAATTAGCTAATCAGCTTTAAAAAATTAATAAATCTCATAACATATCGATTTATTTTTTTAAAAGCAGTACTCTGCTTTGATTCGAAAGTAAATTATTTTTTTTTTAAATGTCACATCCTTTTATATTTAAAACAAAATAAACTTTTACTAAACATTATTTTTAAATTAAAACCAGGAACAAACAACCGTATTTCATAAGCACAATAATATTAAATAGTATTTAAATGAAAACCCTTTAAGCTCTTTCGTTTATTCCTTTTCTTTTACAAAACCAGTTTCTTTGGAGCGCGCACAGATAGTTGTTCTCTGGTGCCCACAACACGTTCGGATCTTAATCACTGCATCTTCGCCTCTGCCCTTTGTCTCGTCTTTCATGTGAAAATGACAGCAAGCAATGATTCTGAATGGTTGCTTTCTTTACGTTTATTTAAGAACTTGATGAACCTGCTACCTTCGGTACAATCCAAAGAATAGCTTTTGCAAGTCCTTAATTTTCTCCTGCTGGCTACTGCTGCAATCCTTTTCTCCCGATAGTTTTTCATCACTCAGAACACAGAGCACAGGTACAGTTACTTGCACAATATCATCATCACAATTCGCGCATATGCACTCCATTCATGTATTCATGGCCACGATTGAATCATTCAACTTCGTTTTCTTTTCTTGAAAAACCTCATTTATCATATTATTATTCATCAGAAATACATAATTGGATTATTCCATTACATCCCCCTTGAAAAATATAGAGAACTGCAACTGTTTTCTTTTATTCTCTCACAATTTGAGAGAGAGAGCTGGAAAATATCTATTAAAGGCTCGTATCGATATACATGTAGGTTGTTTGGAGGGGTTTTGAGCTCGACGAAGAATGTGGAAACTCAAGCTTTCGGAAGGCAATGATCCACGGCTTAAAAGCGTGAATAATCATGTTGGGAGACAATTTTGGGAGTTTGATCCTCATCTTGGAACTCCGGAAGAGCGAGCTCAAGTTGAAAATTATCGAAACGAGTTTACAAAAAGCCGTTTCCTAATGAAACACAGTTCTGATCTTCTAATGAGATTTCAGGTGACATATGTTTTAAATACGATTAGATTTTGTATCCACTGGACGCTCAATTACCTTGTTTTCAGCTTCTTTTTCAATGCTACACAAGCTTGTCTCATGTTAAAACGTTTTGATGGACTTGAGATTAACCTGATTGATCTATGACCCAGTTCTAGCACCTGGATGGGTTCAAGAGCTATTGTTTCTGTTTCTTTCATTAATAATCATTTCTTCTATTTGTTAACAAAAAGCGCTTGTAAAAGTTTGCGAGGGAAAACCCATGTGAGATGAAGCTGCCTATGGCGAAAGTAAGAAGTGAAGAAGAAATCACGAAGGAAGTGGTGGATACCACATTGAGAAGAAGCTTGAGATTCTATTCAACTCTACAGACCGAGGATGGATTCTGGCCTGGTGATTATGGTGGCCCTATGTTTCTTCTACCAGGCTTGGTAGGTCCTTCTTCAACATCCACTGATCATCTCTGTAAAAATGTTTTTTTCTCTCTCGCAAAGTATAAATTCGAACATCAATAGAATAAGCAATATTAACTAATCCTTCTTCCTAGTTCAGCTAATGAAAAAGAGAGAAGATATTTATCATAAGAGGTAAATTGAAATAAATGATTTTGCAATAAATAATTACCATTTCATTTCATCAAGTTAGTGGGTGGTTAGAGTGTTTAATGCTGATTAATTACACCAGCTAGCATGCTCAAAAGTAAATCACCTTTTTTACTTTAATTCCATTGTAATCGCCCTGCTGATAGAGAATTAATTAATACCAAACATAGATAATTAACATCTAATCGAAATAGTATAATTTTCTATTTTAATATTGATTAATATATGAACATGTCCACAAAAGGTTTAACAGTTGAGATGATGTTATGCTTTTGTTCCGGCCTTGTCTTGCAAGAGAGACGACCCGTGAACGTCTAATAATTACTATGAATAAAACAAAACTTGCACTGTTCTTGTCTTCACTTCCTTGGTTATTACTTTAAATTTTAAATTCTAATTAGTTTCGCAAACAAAATTATAAATTTTTCCCTTTTGTTTTGAAAAAATAAAATTAATCGGTATTTTTTCAGTGTTTACCGTGCTTAATTCATATTACCTTATTTACATATAAAAAACCTTTTCGTGTTATTTCTTTATTTTAAATGACAAAAAATAGAACAAAATTAAATTGATAAAAAGCGTGAATTGTCATTTTATATATTCTCAACTCTTCTGTTTTATATGCAACAAATCATGTTGAAGATAAAGTTACAGTGCTAGTAGTGGGATTGAGGCGTAGATATATTTATTATTTGTTTGATATTTTGATATAATATATTTTTTAAAAATGTTTTTTTAATAAAAATACATTCAAATAAAGTTTTTATAAATTTTTTTTATCTGACATTGTCATATCAAAATCTTTTTAAAAATATTAATTTAATATTTTTCAAACAAAAACCATGTTAAGCCAACTTGAAACATCTTTAAAGCACAAGAAAACTAAATTAATATTTTTGAAATCATTAGGTGAACTTAAACAACAACGACAGCTTTTTAATTAGAACAAAATTAACATTATTATACCGTACATGTCATGGATCATGAATTCATAACAACTTCACTCTTAAAGAAATTAATGACAAAGATGTTAATTGAACATATAATAAATAAATAAACTGACTGATTATGGTCCTTTCAAGTATAATAACAAGACCTAATAATTAACCAGTAATAATTTATCTAAACTCTCTATAACGGTGATGTTTCAACATCCATATATATAGTGCTGATGGCCATCGAAATTATTATATTTTTAATTCTATTAATTAAAATTTAGCGGTCCCAATAGCCGCTAGGAAAATAATATCAATATTGTTTTAAAACCAAGTGTAATATTGATAGCCATCGAAATTATTAAATAATTAAATTCTCAATTCTAATTGGAACATAGGGTTCCTAGAAGCAATCCGCCAGCATCACTGTGATGTTTTTTTAGCGGTGGGTTTATGTTCACACGCATGCGAGTAACAATCAATCAATCTATCGGTCATGTCATGTGTTTACGTATGTATGTATGTATGTACACAGGTGATTTGTTTATACGTGACGGGTGCCTTGATTACAATTCTGCATAATCAGCATCGACAAGAGATGTGTCGTTATCTCTATAATCATCAGGTATCCATCTCTTTTTTTGTTTGGAAAGTATTTTTTAAATAAATTAAAATTTTTAATTTTTAAATAATTTTTTTATATTATTTTAATATGTTAATATAAAAAATAATTTTTAAAAATAAAAAATATTATTTTAATATATTTCTAAAAAACACTTTAAAAAATAACTATAACTATACTATCAAATATACATTTTCTTCTTATTATTATACTGCTTTAGTGTCAATTATTTATATATATATATATATAATAAAACAACGAATATTATCATTCATTTAGCCGATACAATGATTGATAATTTAATAAATAATTAACGAACTTAATTTGATTTTTAATTTTTTTGTTTTCAAAAACAAAATGATTTTTTTTTACGGGGTTTAGAAGATGAATCTATTATTAAGCATCAATTATGAAGAATTAAATGAAAATATTGTTAAGTAGAACTACGAATAAATACATAGTAATATTCACGTATTTTTCTAGTGAAAGATCGGTAGACATGTCTAATATGATTTCTTGAAATTAAGTATGTTTTGTATTTTTATGAATTTTAAAATATCAATACATATTAAATATAGATTAAATAATATTAGTGTATATGATTTTCGAATATCTTCTCGCAAATCACAAAAACTAGAAGAGTGAAAATGCTAAATATATAGTAGCTGTATTTGATCTTCGTTGATAATTGAGGACAGAACGTCGATGGTGGGTGGGGATTGCATATTGAAGGTTCAAGCACAATGTTTTGCACAGTTCTCTCTTATGTCACCCTCAGATTGCTCGGGGAAGAAATGGATGGTGGGGATGGTAGCATGGAGAAAGCTAGGAAATGGGTTCTTGACCATGGCGGAGCTACTCACATCCCATCATGGGGAAAGATGTGGCTTTCAGTAAGAATTCCATGCAGTTCTTCTCTTTGATTAGCAAGCATTATAAATATTTATCACTTTGTCCGTGTGCTAGCATGCCTGAATAAATAAATTTTGCAGGTGCTTGGAGTATATGAATGGAGTGGGAACAATCCATTACTGCCGGAGTTATGGCTTCTTCCTTACCTTTTTCCGGCACACCCAGGTTCCCTTTTTATGCTCTGTGTACAAAAATTATCACCAATATAAGATTTCTTTTAATTATTAAAATACGAGCTAATTAAATAGGCTATTCTAAACACCCACCATGGCGTATTGCGTCCATAACACATTCATTCATTTCTTCACGCTAGTGGTCGGATTGGATAAATTTATTTTTCTGTAAAAAGTAAAAAAAAATTACATATAAAGGATTTTTCAATATGTTTTTAGCAATAAAATAAATTCTCAGTAAAAAATCAAAAAACTTATACATCCATCTAATTAATATAAATAATAAATAATAAAACTTAAAAAAAACCTAACAAACCTAAATAAACCTCTTATATTTAAGTTAATCTCTAAAACTTGAAACTCGTGAAATTTTAAACTCGAGTTTAACTGAGAAGCTTAATTTTTAATAAATTTAATATTAAATAATAAAATTAAAAAAAATTAATTTAAAAAAATATTTAAATTATAAAAAATATTAATCAAAATAATAAAAATTAAATATAAGAGGAAAAAAACTTGAGGATAAAATTATAAAATAAAATCAATTTAAAAATTATGTTAAATAAAATAATAGCAATAAAAAAATAGAGATTAAACTTGAAAAAAATTGAAGAGGAATGATATTGAAAATGAATTTCAATTTTATAAATTATTCTTAATAAAAAAGTAATAATAAAATATAGATTAAATATAAAAAAAATAACAAATAAATGAGTTGCTTTGAAATTTTAAATGAATAGATGTGAAAATAAAAAAAGGGAAAAATAACCGTCACCATTGAACCCAACAACCTGGCTACACGTGTCATTTTATTATGGAAGGAACACTGGTACAAATTAAATACTATTATAAAAGATTGGTGTTTGGTCATTTAATGACTAGATACACGCTGCCCAACTGATACAGGAACATTTGCACACATCATCAATTTATTTTAATAATAGTTATATTTATAAATTTATGTAATTACACGTCATTAGGTTTTTTTTTTTTTTTGGTTGGTAAGCACCCACGTATCTAGGGAGGTTTTTAATCCGTAGAGGACGTTGTTCAGTGATAAGAGTGAATTTTTGAGCAAAGTTAGTTCCCCCCTCTATTTTTTCGTTCAAGCTAAAAGTCAACTATCAAACTTCGATCATAAATTAACAGCATTTCCCCTGCATCCCTTTGCCGCTGTTAATTTAGACTTCAACAGAATTAGAGGAAGTGACAAAACAAATCTAAAATCTCAAGGACCCGGTTACTCTTTTCAAAACTACAAGGTTCAAATGTGACTGAATCTTCAAACTATAGGGACCTCAACACTGAAAAACCCAATCTAACTTCTTATTTCTTTTTATTTTAAATGATGAGGTCACCTCATGTTGCATACCCGGCTCATGACTTTAGGTCTTGAGCTGCTTCGTCATACACCGGCTTGAATTTAATAACTTTTAGAAAAACCTATTTGTGCATGAAATGTACTTGCATATTATTATTATTATGATGATGATGATAGAGATGAAATTGCAGGAAGGTTATGGTGTCACTCTCGGATGGTATATCTCCCAATGTCATATTTATATGGAAAGAAGTTCGTGTGTTCGACCACCTCCCTTGTTCTATCGATTAGAAGAGAGATTTATACCATTCCCTATCACCAGATTGACTGGGAACAGACCAGGAATCTCTGTGCCAAGGTATAATCTTTGAAGCATCAAAAAAATCGATCTTGCACTGTTTTTTATTCATATTTGCTAACATCACAGCATTGTCTCGTAGGAAGACTTGTACTACCCTCATCCCCTATTGCAAGACATTGTATGGGCTTGCATTCACAAGGCTGTGGAGCCTCTCCTTACAAGATGGCCATTCTCTAAGCTTAGACAAAGGGCTCTAGACTCTGTGATGCAACGTGTCCATTATGAGGATGAAACCACTCAACATGTTTGCCTTGGACCAGTAAACAAGGTATGCTAATGGTGCTTCTTGTTTTTGATAGTAAGAACAAGTAATTTCTCATCATTCTCGTCGTGTTATAAGCCATTTTAGACCCGCAAGAAGGTGCAGATACAGATGGATTCATGAGCAAGCAGTGACATGCAAGCTAATGCATTTGTTATTCTTGTGTAATCTCAATTTATCATTACTGATAGAAAAAAGAAAGAAGAAACATGACTTTGGATTCTAATGTTTGAGATTTTAAAAGTTGAGACTGTTCGCACAACTTGTTGTCAATGGAGAGCAGGTATTAAACATGCTTTGCTGTTGGGTGGAGGATCCAAATTCAGAAGCATACAAGTGCCACCTTGCCAGAATTAAAGATTATTTGTGGGTAGCAGAGGATGGCATGAAAATGCAGGTACCTTAATATCAACCTTAGTTTGAATATATAAATATAATTTTTTAGGTTAACATGTAGAATGGGACTAAACGGTATGTGTTGGTACCCACTCTTTTTGTCAAATTCGTTCAATTTTCCCGTTGAGGGTTAATTTCACTATGATAATTCTATCATTTTATAAATGATATTGATAATATTTTGATATTTTACAAGGACGAGTTAACTGGATATGCTATGTTCTCTGCTTCACTGTATTCACGAAACCTTGTCATCCTTGAGAAATATGAGATGGTAACTTGGGTGTCAAATCTTGTTGACAGGGCTATAATGGTTCTCAATTGTGGGATGTTTCATTTTCTGTTCAAGCAATCCTTGCTACCAATTTTGCTGATGAATTTGCTCCAATGCTTAAGAAAGCACACAATTTCATAAGAAACACACAGGTACCCCTAATCCAAGATTCTTGTGTCATTTATGTATAACCAAGCAAATCGCAGTTGCGGCTTAATTATCCTATAATATTGGATTTCTTTAATTTAAATCCATTTTGGTGTGAAGGTGAGGACAAACAGCTCTGATGATTTTAACGATTGGTATCGGCACATTTCTAAGGGAGCATGGCCGTTCTCCACCCCCGACAACGGTTGGCCAGTATCCGATTGCACTGCAGAGGGGTTAAAGGCAAGTAATATTTTGAGTTGATCCATAAAGCAAGATTACATTCCCTGTTAAAATCTTAAAGCAACTTAAGACAAAGAGAGAGGACCTAAGAACTCAAATTAGAAATCATCAAAAATTAATTTCAAGAGTATTATTAATCTTTTGAAATTAAATTATACTTTATGTTCTAGCATTACATGTTGAAAATAAAATTAAACTAAGATTCATCCAGAGGCATCCGGACTTCTGGATTGAGTTTGCATAATTAATTTCCTAGTTAGAATACATTTATTGTTCAGTTTAATTTCTTATTTGTCTAGAATTTTAAACTTATAAATAAATATGTAATTAGAATTATAAGAAGCAGAGAAAAATTCAGAGAGAAATACTTAATAATAAAGCATACCTTCCTCTCAATCTCTTCTTATTCTTTAGTTTTGCAATTCAGCATTGCTGTCCAGAACAAGTCTCTGCACTTTTTTTCTTCTAACAGTTGGCTATCCAACGTTATATATATATGATCTTTACCAAGCTAGAATGCTAATATTTATGAACAAAATGGTTTGCAGGCAGGAATCTTATTATCTCGGTTGCCATCAGATATGGTGGGAGAAGCGATACCAGCAGATTGGTTCTATGATGCTGTTAACGTAATTTTATCTCTGCAGGTATCACTTTTAGGCTTAATATATATAAGATTGATATATACATTTATATATCCAAGCATGAACCACCCATACAAGTACAGTTATCTTAGGTTGCAGGGTTCTTACTAACATAAATGAGATCTCACCTCACATATAGATAGGAGGGAAATCTTGGATATCTGTTTGTTAATGCGTTTGAAACTGAATTTTAAAGTGTTCTTGGACTGATGTTTTTCTAAATCTAAACGCATTTTTACAAAAACATCTGCACCTTATCACCAAACACGCTATATAAAAGATGAGTGTTTGATTTTTTTGACGGGGATATTTGCTGAATAGTACTCTTATTTTATTAAGCAATTAAATCTGCATATTATAAACCTTATCAATGTACATTGACATTTCAGAATAAAAATGGAGGTTTTGCATCGTACGAGCTGACAAGATCATACGCATGGTTAGAGGTAAAGCATTGATCTTTCTCTTCCATTTCGTTTACAATGGCTGAATTGTGAATATTCTATAAAAGTTTTAGCCCACTTTTCTTAAATTGCAGATGCTCAATCCAGCTGAAACATTTGGAAACATAATGATCGACTATCAGTAAGATAATAGATTCTCGTTGTTCGTAGTTAGAATATTCTCTCTGTTACAGTTAGTAGGGTACGACTATGAATGTCTTGGTGACCTTACTTTGGCTCTCGGCTATATATGTATATATATGTTTAGGTATGTGGAATGCACTTCTGCAGTAATTCAAGGACTCAAATCCTTCAAGAAATCTTACCCAGGACATCGAAAGAAAGAAATAGAAGCATGTATGGTGAAGGCAATTGACTTCATTGAGCGCACACAACAACCTGATGGTTCATGGTATGTTTTCTGCTGAAAGTTCCTTCTTCATAAATAACATGTTTTCAGGCTGAGGCCCAGAACCACAGGAAGCTGTCAAACTTTGAAACTCTGTAAAACAAAATAGAAAAAAGGGGTCCAGGCAATGATTCTAAAGTAGTCTGCTTCACACAGGTATGGATCTTGGGGAGTCTGCTTCACGTATGGAACATGGTTTGGAATAACGGGGCTTGTAGCAGGTGGAAGGACGTATCAAAACAGCAGTAGTATTCGGATAGCCTGTGAATTCTTGCTATCGAAACAGCTTGTTTCAGGTGGTTGGGGTGAGAGCTATCTTTCAAGTCAAGACAAGGTAACTCCCTTTAACATTTTGTGCTCAAAATTCTTCCGTTGTGCAAGCACTTTATTTTTATTTTATCTTCTCTCTTGTTAAGAACTGAATTTGATTCCATGTAAAATAACGCACAATTAAAATTAAGGTCTTAAGTTGTCATCCGTCAATCCCTCGATACTAAACAATGAAGATCTAATGGTTTCTGAACTTATTCTCTGTAATAACTTCCCTTTTATGTCTGAATACATAGGTGTACACAAATTTAGGTGGTGGTAAATCACATCTTGTAAACACTGGATGGGCGATGCTGGCTCTTATTGAAGCTGGACAGGTGAAGAACGTGGTTTGAGATCATCTCTTTAATCAGAAAATAACCGTATAGAAGGAAAATCATGGTGAAGTTTAATGTTAACAGTCATTGTTGTTACCTTGTGCTGTACCAGGCCGAAAGAGATCCGACCCCGTTGCATCGTGCAGCAAAGTTGTTGATTAATTCAGCAATGGAAACTGGAGAGTTCCCACAACAAGTAAATCTTCTGGTTTTAGTGCCCCATTGTATCATTATCATTTATGGAACTACCATACGCTGACTCCATGTTTTGTAGGAAATCATGGGAGTCTTCAACAAGAACTGTATGATTAGTTACTCTGCCTACAGAAACATCTTCCCTATCTGGGCCCTCGGAGTGTATCGCAATCGCGTGTTGCTGCAGTAAAAACTGTTGTGTGTAAATGCTCCTGTAAAACAAGCAATAATGGAATGTGTCAGCTGCCGCAGAAGAAACTATCCTGTGCTAAATTTCGCAAAATAGCATTAGCTGATTGTAGTATGACAAGTTCTTAATTTGAAAATCACATTTTCCTATTTTGGTTTCCATGAGTCAACGGTGGAAGCGGGTCATCGCGAAGATTAAAACACGATGTAAACGGAAATTACAAGCTCACCGAATTCCGGTATCATGCATGGTGAGGTCCAAGCTTGTACAAATTTTTTGTTGAAAATATGTTTTAAAACATGATTAAAACTTTGTAACTTATTTTCTAATTAAATTTCTTTAATGTAAAATATTGATATAATTAAAATAAATTATAGATAAATAAACTCTTGGTTTATATATTTTAAAGAAATTCAAAATCCTATAAAGAAATTTACCTTAATTTTCAATGTTTTCTCCTATCGTTTTAACTCTATTTTAGGCTTTACATTTTCCTTTAATATAGAGCCTAGATTCGGTCTTTATAAAAGGATATTTTAGTAAAAAAAAATTATTTTATATATTCATGTATGAAATATATTCCTTTGAATTAAATAATTTAATCTATATTTTTTTTGTTTAATTTATATATATATATATAGCTTTATGAGTTTTAAATTTTTAAGGTTGCTGAATACATTTATTTTAAAATTAATACTGCAATCTCTAAACTAGCTTGTAAGATCACGCTGTTCATTTAATTTTTAAACTTGTTTGCATAGTTTTGTTTTGTTTTTATTGTTTAGTTATTTAGTTTTTGTGGTTATTTCGTATTTATATTATTTTTATTTTGCTTGTTTTTTGAAAAATCATTTTTTTATTTTTAAATTTTTGGCTATCATATAGAATTATCATAATTGTTTTTAAAAAAATTAGTATAATCAATATTGTTTTGAGAAGGACTCCTTGGATGTAGAGGTTTTCACCATCTACTTTGTTTTATATATATATATATATATATATATATGATTCTAAATCAAGAAACGGTTGGTACAACCAATATTGACTTGGATTGGGAGGATACAAAAAGTAGTAAAAAAATAAATAATTGTTTATACCAATAAATAATAAAGCTACACCAAGAAGTCAATTTCTTTGATCTGAGAAAGGTTAAAAACAAATTCTGCGAGCGTGAGATAGCACCTGAATAACATATATGACAAGATCTATGGGTGCGCACTTACCATGAAATCAATTTAATTAAGGATATGTTTGTTTTGTATTAAATATTTTATGAAAAATATTTTTTTTATTTTTTTGTGTTTATTTTCTGAGAAATAATTTTAAAAAAAAAATCATAATTTTTTACCATGAAACATTTTACAGATCACACTGCAGTCGCCGATGTTCTGATGATCCACTGGTTATTGCAGAAGCGAAGGGTCATCTAATGATCCACTGGTTATTGCAGAAGCGAAGGTTCCTGTTATGACAAAGCCTGGATGTCGAAATTCTTATGGAAACGTTAGCTAGCATTCCATATCCATTTGGAATGTTGGCCGAGGTTGTTACCTAGAAGAAAGGTTCAAAATGCCATTACAACTCTACTTGTACTGTCTGTGTTCCCACACTTTTAGTGAATGGCATTGATCTGGAGGTGACAGAAATCTCTATTAGTTCCATTGCTATTAAAGTGGTTCCACAGTTGTCGACGTGGAAGCAACTCCTTTTGTTTTCTCCTCCAGACATTATAACTTCATTGCAAGGGTTTGTGATAACTTTACCTTAATGACCCACAAGAATCTGTACTCGAATATTGTTGGTGGATGCATGCCATTTTGTGACAAAGGAGGTGATGGCCGTAAATGCCTGGTTTCAGTAAAATTAAGGTTCTTAGTGTAACCTTGTAAGATTTTGATAATAATGTCAGCAGGAAATTAGACGAATAATTGCCATCATGCCAATAACATGAGGGATAGGCCATGTTCTATCAATGCCAAAACCAGTGCTAGATTGGGGGGAAAGAGATTAATCAAGGGTTCTGTTAGGAGTTGATTCAAAACTCTATCAGCTGCAGTACCACCAGCATCTCCTACACTGTTTCCTCTTTGAATAGCAATGGAGTCAGGTTCATCGAAAAATAGGACACAAGGTGCAGAATGGCATGCCTTCTCGAAAATCTATGACCTAGGCTTCACTTTCTCCAAACCACATGGTTAGAATCTCAGGACCCCCTTTTTGCTGATGGAATTAGCTTGGCATTCATTGGCGTTAGCCTTAGCCAGCAATGTTTTGCCACAACTACGAGGACCATAGAAAAGAATCCCTTTAGAAGGTGACATGCCAAGCTCTTCAGGATGCCGCACTGGATATTGAACAGTCTCTTGAAGCTCCATCCTGGCCTGCTGACCAAGGCCACCAATATCCATCTAACATTGGGAACTTCCACTTTGGTCTCACGTAAAGGAGGATCGCTGTTTCCTAGAGCAATATTGAAGTGCTCATTCGTAAAATCCATGGAATTACGACGAATCTTAGCATCAATGGTGTCATATTCCAAATCAACAATGTCCATCTTTCCCCTCATGCATCGTAGGGCAGATTCACTACAAAGAGCTGCAAGATCCGCGCACCAATATATCACTGAGTTCCTTCGGCTACTTTTTCGTCAGGAACTCCAATATCTACTTCTTTGTCCACCCTTCCAAACCTTCTCAATGCTAGGTCCAGACTGTTAGGCCTATTTTCAGCTCCGATGACAATAACTCGGGCGAGCCGAAGGTCCATAAGAGATGATTATAATTTGGTACTCGTAGTTTATCAGAAATAATTAATTAGTTCCTATAGTAATAGAAATATATAATTAAATAGTTCCTGGGCTAACGTTGACCATCCATAATTTAGAAACTTTTGTTCCATCAAATTTCCTCATTTTACCTAATTTTCTTTCCTTTATTCTATTTTTTATTCAAGAAAAAAAAAACAAAATAGAAAAGGAATATGAAATTGACAAAAAATTAAAGTGTAAACAAATTTAAAAATACAGAGCTAATATTTATATTCTAAACCAATGAGGATTAATTAATTAGTTTTGTTAAACAAGGGCTAAGTTATAAATTACTCGTGAAATCTTTTAGAGTCTGCCACCATATATAGGACACGACAGTTTCATAAATTCTGGGAGGAATTTCAGATTACCTCAACTAAATAGTTTCCAAAAACAGGTACAACTCACTGAGTTGAAGGAAATAGAATCGAAAACCACTAAAGATATTGAGAGCTCCTTCGTTTGCAATATTCTGCCGCTTCAAAGTTCAAAAAACAATGACACCATCCCATCCAACACTACAACATTTCAAGGGAAAGAAATTAATGGAGCTTGATAACTTTTAGGTTGTGCCAGGACAACAGATTTACAGTTAAAAACAGCACTTCAACTTGCTACAAATTAACTTTTGACTACAAAATTGTGAAAATCTTCAGATAACAATGGCTGATACTGATGTAGGGAGCACAGTTAAAACTGTGAATTACTGAGGAAAGTGACCATGCATCTGGTACTTTGGAACAATTTATCTACTCTATGCCAAACTGCACTCTGAGTGTCTAAGAGCCTCCTTGCCTTGTCCTGTAATTTTGAATTGCACCTAATTGTTTCACCATGTATCTGACCAGAATGTCCAAGTTGTTAGAAAAAAAGTACTCTTCTCAGAGAATTACCATCAAAAGTTCGAGAGATCTCGAGATACACATATTTTTCAACTTATCTATTTTCTTTCTTCAGTTTTAGTATAAGACAAGTAGAACAAGCCAATTTAATAGTTCCAGATTTATGCTCTGTGAGTAACAAAGTTATAATCTCTACCCAAAATAAAAGAAAGAGCTAAGAATACTGCCCAAGACATGTGTAGAGAAATGAACAATGATGAATCCATACCTTCAAAAATAATCGTGTGACGGCCTGTACAAACTCAAAATTGTTTCTGCAGGATATTTCGTGAATGAAATAGTCAAGAAGCAGCTCGATTGAAATAAACTCAGGTCTCTTTACAAGTTCTTCCTCATCCTCATCTATTATCTGAAACATTCTAAGTTCCATATCCAAATTTGAAGGAGATAAACCTTTGATATATTCAGTGAACGCTGAAACTGCAACAAAAGTACACAATTAAAACATTAGCAGGCTATCCAGTATGCATTAATCATCAAAGAGCTTTCAGCTGGCACATCAATAAGAACAAGTGATAGTATAGTGAAACTGTGCAAGGACTAAAATGCTCACAATTTTTCATTTCAGATGAAGACTGAAGAAGCTCCAAAAATTGAGTTGCTGGAATGCCTCCTTTTCTCTCATCACTCTCTGCTTTTTCAGGTTTGGTATCCTCCCCATCCATAGGTTCACTGGGTTTAAATAATATTTCTCCAGAAAGAGATGGAACTGAAGGCAAGAAGAAAGGAGCCTTCTCAGGTTTCTTTGGAGGCTCAATTGGTTTATTGCGCACCTGTGGATCATTGATTAAGAGGGAGAAATCAAATTAAAAGAAAAGATTATTAAGTTGCAAACCAAATGTGCAGAGAAGATTAGATGAATAGAGGAATGGGGGGGGGGGGAACCGAACCTTTATAATGTCTAAGTTGATCAAACTCTGCCATTGGCTTTTAGGCAACAGTGAGAGAGTAACAAGATCTGGAATTTGCTGACTGAAAGCCGGAAAAGTTGAAGCTTCATTTGAGACTGACTGGTTCACAATAGGCTTGTCAGTGTCCTCATTCTCAACATTTGAACCTTCTACTGAAGATAGAGATGGTAACTTTACGTTCACAACTTCTTTCCCACTTGCATAAGAATCAATGTTAGAAGCTCCAGAGAACATTGACTGATTAGCCCTGAAATGTTAGCAACTATTAGCCTCAATGAAAAAGAAAAAGAAAAAAAAGAGGTTTGCAAGGTAAACTGCATTGCAGCTGAACACTTTAGAGATCTCAATTAAATATTCTATTGCTATTTATTTAAATACAAAGGGCATCATCGTGTTTTTGCAAATTGTAATTATCCTTCAATCCGTTTCCTCAACATCATACTTTCAGAACAAAATCCATATAGAAAACCTTAGAGCCTTAAATAGTCTAGTATCCGAACTTATTGCTAGAGTCTATATGTGATCAAACCACGAAAACAACATGAGACATACAATCAAGAACGTACCATAAATAGACCCCATTCTGATCAACATGGGTAGTTGCCAGCACATCCATATTTGGTGACAAAGACAATGCTGTGATAGAAACATCAACATGCACTGCATCTATTTGTCTTGCTAAGATGATATCCCAAATTCTAAGGGTCCCATCCATACTGGATGACAAAAGCCATTTCCCATCCTCACTGAAACATAAATCTGAAATACGGTCTGTATGACCTTCAAATTTACGAACCATTCTCAGTGCCACGGCATCAAACAAACGGATAACAAAATCATCTGCCACAGTAGCCAACAGACCTGAAAAATTCAAGCCAAATTCATTAGAAGATGATCCAAGGAACTGTAAAATAATATGTGCAAGGATGTATATAACTGCAATCTTTCAAGGGAGGGAGATTATTACCATTAAGTCGATGATAAACAATCTTAACCAGAGGACAACCAACTTCCCATCTGAATTTCAAGGCACGTCCCTTGAAATCCCAAACCTGCACAGCCAACCCTTTGAGGAATGAAAAAACTACCAAAACTTAGAGGAACCTAAGCAATGTTCATGTTTGTCTTTTCAAGTACTATAAGTCAGCCTATGTTGCAGAATTTTTTTACTGGCTGCATGATACCTGCCATCATTTACAAGCCATGATGTGCAACAACTATAGACAGGAGATGATAAGCATATACGATGATTTCAAATAATGAGTTAAAAACATAAAATAGAAGGTTATAACTTATAAGGAACACTGACCTTTACATCCCCATGATATCCTGCACTTATCATTTGGGTATTTGTGGAATCACAAGCAACTCCAACCACTTCACTCTCATGGGCACAACTTCCTCTCTCTGACACATCCATGTAACTTCCTCGGCTAATTCCTGATTGAAGGTTGAATCGCTCTATCCAGCCACCCGCAGTTCCTAGGATTGCAAAGTTGCCACATGCACTAATGGTGCAGGCCTGATGCAATAACACAGTAAACAACAAAAACCATCTGCTATTCCTAAATGATAAAACATTTCAGACTTGCACTCAATCTTCCATATTCCAATTATGGAAATAATACCACCATTGCTTAAAAACAAAAAAATAATGAACGAGGTTTATCTGCTTTTGAAGTTGAAAAAAATTTATTTATCAAAATCACAATGATTTCCTTTACACTCATACAGGATTTACATCTTACAAAGTTTAGGTGAAACTACACAAGAAGATGCATCCAGCTCATTTTCTATCGGAAGGAGAAGGTCTAATGCATCTCTCTCACACATAAAAAAAAGCCAAAAAATGAATTACTCGGTATATTGAATTTCTAACCTTAACAGGTGTTAGATTTTCTGGGCATGGTCTCAGGATATGCTCCCCAATGACAAAATTTTGAAGCCTCCACACATATGCTTGTGCAGTATCCATATGACAAGTTACCACATTGCACCAATCCCGCTCCCGAATTTCAGCTATAATTGAAATTTCACATTAGGCAACTTGGAAGAATGGATATTATTATGAAAATGAAAGTATGATAGTAATAATTATGAAGAAACACTTTTTTAAAATGTTTACCACAAGATAGATAAAGAGAAAAGATACAAACTGAAGCAGTGAAGAAAGAGATTTAAAGGAAAGCCATTAAAAAAAAAAGGATAAGTTGAATTAGCACAATCATCTCCACTATAATATAAATAAATAACCAAGTCATCCAGAACATAAATTCTAGAGCAAGAAACATCTACATTTAAGTATTAAAAGAACTCTAAGAGGAAGTTCATACCACAATCAAAGGCAATGACAGGCTTCAATTTCAGTTCTTCTTCCTGAAAATCGAGTGAATAAGAAACTTAAGTAGCCAATCAGCAGTGCTCTTTATATGCAGTAAAATAGCATTGTGGCAAAAAATGAGAAACTAATCTATAATCGACAAGTAAACAAGTAAAAACCAGAAGAATCATTTTAAACAGACCTGTGTAAGATTATCATATTAAAATGCATTGAAAAAGATTAAGGAATTTAATGCTTTTACAGGCATAGACCCAACACTTATAGCTGCTAGATATTTTAATTGACCCAATTCCTCGTGTGTAAGACAGTGAATAATGCAAAATCCTTGCAGATATATATATATATATATGCAAGACCAAGAGAGCCAATGATACAATATTCATAAAATATACCAGCAACCAAGCTCACAGAAATTTAACCACAACATATTTTATAGGGCAAAACTAGATTGTAAAGTACCAACCATTACCCCCAATCATACCTTTACCCGAAGTTTCTTGGCTCGTTTGGATACATGACGCTGAGAGAGCTCTCTACTTTGTTGGTCCTGATAAATGTAAAAGTTGAATAAATGATTAAATAATATTTTCAGGAGAAGGGTCAAAACAGAAATTCAAGAACATAACCAAACACAATACACCTGGAGAGTGTGGTTCATTCCAATAATAATATTGGACAAACAGAAATGACCTGTAAGAGACAACTCATTATTTGCCCATCCATTTACACAATGGCTGTGTAGTGGGGGGTAAGGTTTATGGAGAAGATGGTAGTCATTTTTCACTTCAGTTCTTTTACTTAGTCAGCATGTAAAATGTAAGGATTTTAATATGAAAAAAGGTTCTATGGAATTCAATTTTTGCTGGAATATTGATTTATTGACAAAAACTATAAAGAAATCACTACGAAACAAATATTTTACATAATTATATAAAATGTATATTTTACATATTCTTTCCATTGGTTCCATGTAATCAGATAAAACCCCCTTTCTTCTATTCAAAGTGCTAAAACGGACAACATGAGTGAACATCTGAGAGCTATGAACAAAAGTTTCCAAGAACAGAACTTTCACATCTATATAAAAAATATCCATAAAGCAGGTGAAAATTCAATTCAATATTGGAAAATTCCAAACCTGTATGACAGAGAAAAGACGAAAGGCACGATCCTGACCAGCAGATAGAATGTGTCTCCCATTTGCATAGAACCTGTCGTAGATGAATAATTTTCAGGTCACACGGATGTCATGCAAAAATGAAGGAAATTTTCACATGAATTTCAAAACAAGCTATGGCATGAGTTAGTTATTGCAGGTACTTTCATATCTAGTTAAGTGTTGGAACTCACAGTCACGGTTGGTAGAACGTTCTCAATTAGGTGAGAAACCATTTGATAAATAGGAAAACTAAGTACAGGGAATACAGGATCAATGATTATGAGTAGAGCACAAGAATCATACAGACCTTTGCCTAGCAAAATGCTGCATATGTTCAATTATATTGAAGAAGAAACTGAACAATATAAATTCCAATCCTAAAATTACACTGTCAGGCATATTACCTTATGCAAAGTGGGGGAGCACTGTGTCCACTTCGAAAACGTAAAAGTCGAGGATCTCCATCAGTTGTGTCAAAAATCCAAATCTAAGTAGGGAAAGAAAGATCAAACATCTACATATAGGATAAACAAAGCAAGTATTGGAATTCACAAGCTAAAAAAATTATTATGCTGGTTAAGCAAATTCAATGTCCACAGTAAAGAAACCATCATCATTATATTATACTTAGCATCCAATGCAATAGCTTTAGGTATCTGTTTTGTGGCAAATTTTGTGAGTTTCGTCCTTAGGAATATTCTATAAGAAAAAGTACAACATATCTCTGCTTTCATTCTTGAAAATCATTTGGATACTTTGTATCATCAGATGGTGAAGACTTGAGGTAAATTGCCCAATTTCTTTAAACTAGGCTGCAAAATATTCAGTTCAGTCTATACCATCTTTCACAAGTTTCAATCACTATGTGATGCTAACAAATATTGAATTGAACAACTAGATACTAGACCATCAGAATTTAGTGTTTACAAAGCAAACAGCTAGAGGCATATCAAAATAGGCGCCAAAAACTAAAAAAAAAATAATAATTAAAAATGCACATGATAAAGGCTTTCAACACATGCAAGACTGAGAACTTATTGTTGTAGCATCTACTTTTACAATCCATATAAGCAGAGGCTGAAATGCATCTTACTTTAATAGAGTTGTCTGCTGATGAACTCATCAGCACAGGTTCATTAGCTAAAAAGTGCAATGAAATTATCGAACTATCATGAGCGTCTCTAACAACTGATTGTAGTTTTCTTTTCTCCAGATTCCATATGCTTATAACACCAGATGAACCTCCTGAAGCTAAAAGTGGTTGTCCATCTAAAAAACCAAGAAATAACGAGCTTTAACCTAGAATCAAATTATCATAAACAACAGAATGCTGTTCCCGAAATCACAGACCTAAAGCAATATAACTAATTTACCTGTACTGAAAGACAATGAGGTCACAGCACCACGCATAGAATGCACAAACATAACCACCTCCTCATCATAACGAATATTATGCAAATGAATCTTCCCATCTAAACAGCCAACCGCAACAACATCCAACGCAGGTGAGGACACACAACTAGTCACAGGCGAACCCCACCCTTTAAACTCATATAACATTTTCTTTGTACTAACATTCCAAAGCTGTAAACCCCCCTCCTGACTCCCAATCAAAACCTTATTCAAATAAGTATCCGGATGCATCATACAAGTTGGTGTAAATTTATCCTCAAACAGAATATGCCCAACCGGCACATTACTCTCATCAAGCTCTTTAAAACCCCAAATAAACAAATTACCATCAACATCAACACTTATCACATAATCCCCAAATACCATCAACGAATTCACCTTCGCACTATGCCTACTCCACAACGTCACCTATCAAAACAAAAACAAAATTCAATCAAATTCATATATTTCACATATTAAGTCGTGTCGTTCCATTTCGTTTAAATTTAATTTACTTGATGGGCGCGTTTGAAGACGGCGATGTGGGTTGCGTAGGCGACGAAGGTGAAGTCACGATAGCAAGCTAAAGCGCGTATTTTGTGAGGGAGTTGAGGGCTGATGATGACTAAAGTGAGCTTTGCACAATTGTAAACTTGAAAAGCTTTGCCTACACTGACTGTGACAAAGGTTTCAGTGCCCAATCTTTGGACGGAAAACGGCACGCCGGTTGTTATGTATCCGATGGCTCTGAATGGCTCGAAGATACCCATCTTTGGAGAGAGATTGAGACTGGTGAGAGAATTAGGGTTTTGAATTGAGTTTAATCGAAAGAGAATGGTCTTGGTTTGGTGTGCTTTATGAGTTTAGATGTGGGAGAGAGAACTCTTAGCAAAACCCTTTTGATGAGCATTTAGGGTTTAAAGGATGAAGAAGAAGAGGAAGAAACGACAACGTTCTCTTGTGAGCATTTGGCAACAAGTGTGTTTTCTTGATTGGGCTTGAATTATTCAGGCGGGCCTATACCAATTTTTTCTTGCTCTATGATCAGGTGAAAAGTATTTAGTGCCCCGTTTCATATTCTAATGGGCCTTAATGGTCCACTAATGAATGACAATTAGCTGTTGCTAAAAATATTTTAGGCAACAAAAACATTTATCAATGCCGTTTCATTTCCTCTTAAATAACCGAAATATTTTATATTAATTTAAAAAATAAAATAAAATAGAAAAATTTTCTTCCCATTTTAAATTTTGATTCATATTTTTTAGCTAAATTTTAACTAGAATATTTTGATGTTATTTTACATGTTTAGTTCAATCTTCTGAATTAAATTAAACCTGGTTCAGTTTAATTAATTAAATCATCCAAGTATAAATTTTTTTTTTAAATAACAATGATATTTTAAAAGAAAAAAATTTATCACTAATAGATATAGTTTATATTCATATTGTTTTTTTCACGTTTATACTTTGTAGAAATTTTAGAAAAGCAAGGGATGTTTTAGATCTTATTAGCTTTAATAACACTGATCAGCTATATATCTAAAATATTTTTGTTAAAACATTTTATTTTCATGATATTTTGATATTTTGTTTAAGTTAAATTACTTTAACAATTAAAGATCTATTTAATCCACCAACTCTATCAATTATCAACTTCTTGCACCTTTACGAAAGACACCATATGGAATAGCTTAACTATTTAGAAATATTTAAAATTTTAATATTATATTTGTTTGACATTATATTTGTATTACATAATTTATAATTAATTTATTTTGAATTTAAATTATATATATATATATAAAAAAAAACAGTACAATTCTGAAACAACACATCAAAATACTCCAAATCTAAAGCATTATATTTTCAATTGAAAAAATAAAATATCTATAAAAAAAAATTCACAATCTTAATTTCAACCTTAATTTCAGCCGTCATGAATACAAATATAACATAAATGCATCCTAGGACTTCATGAACATTTAGCTCATGTTAGCTGGGATGTCGGGTGTTTTATGGCTTTCTGGTTTTTGTTTAACAGGGGGATCAAGTAGAAGAATTAAAACAATTGATACCTTAAATAGAAAAATTTATCTTAATAAAAAAAATTATTGACTATATTGTCATGTTTAATAAAAATAAAGAATTTACTAAGACTGTTGTTTTCTTTTTTAACATCTAAAAATATTTCGATCCCCACAAGTCTTCCTGAAAATAAAATTAATTCATTGTGCATTCAAAAGAGAGAAAGAATCAGCCTCTAAACCTTAGATATACTTCGATTTTAAGATGTATTTGCTACTTGTTTATAACCTACATTTCTTCCCAGATTTATATTCGAGCTTGGATCCAGATTGCATTATCTTTTCTGTTCGCTTTCTTAATCTTCCTATTCTCTTTTTATCTGTCAAAGACAGCCAATGGACGAGAATAGAAGAATCATTCGTGTTGAATAAGAGGTCTGAAATATAATCAACTTCTTAAAATATTTGTCCAGTCCAGCAGCAGAAGCCCTTGCTCCATCCAGTGTTGATTACACCAAAACATAAGCTGCCGTACATTCCCTAGCACCCACCAACTCTCCCTACTCCCCAGGAGACATGGCGAAAACATCGTGAATAATCCCCTTCAAAAAGCTACGACGCCAGTTTGGTCGGGGTGCTACTGCAAGGAGGTGCTGCTCATCGAAGAAAAGCATCCCAAATTTAGAGCAATTATATTAACACTTCATTCCAGCATAGATACGCCCATATTCCTAATCATCAAAATAGGATATCATCAAAAGGGCAACATGATGCACACCTCTACTGAATTGTACTTTAAATCAACAACGCAGCATGACGACAATATTGATAGTGAGATATGACTCGTAAATTTAATGTATAGCCTATCAATAAAACAAATTAAAATCCTAAAAGGTACTGTACGCCTGCACCGAATTGTTGGTAAACTGAAGGAGAGACAATCACCTTTCCACCATCGGCAGAAAAGTGTCTAAATAGAAAAATTAAGGCGGCAGAAGTTCTCTTGTACAGTAGAAATGAACATGAGAAACACGTAACAACAGGGATGCATGAATCTTTCTCCACTACTTGCCCTCGTCCATTCGATCACTGCGGTTATGAGATTGAGGTCTCAAATCCTTGCCCTCTTGGGTGGATTCCTCAGACATTTTGGAAACTGAATCTTCAAGTGCCTCCAGAAAAGACAAAACTGTGAACTTGTCTGCATGCCAGAAGAAAACTAACAAGTATTAATCATAATTTAGTCAGGGTACCATGCAATAATAGATTGATGAACAATTTATGTTGCCACTCAAGACTCCTTGTGTGGAGGCCTGAAACCAAAGGTAGCTGCAAGCAGCAGCATGAGTCCATGGGCCCAACATTTGATTCTTTTTCCCCTTTTAATGTGCCACATTTGGCATTCATCTTTCACATGAAGCCCTCTAAACTCAGTTCATTTTCCCCTTGAATTATATAATCAATCCTGGTCAAAACTTCCCACATTTTCCCCTTGAATTATATAATCAATCCTGGTTAAAACTTCCCAATAAAAGACTTCAGTAAAGTCATGAAAATATGTGAATGATTTTCTGAAGAGAACCATGAATTTAGGAACAATTGATAAACTGCAAGTTCAGGAACCACAAACCACTCACATTTACTGGGGTCGACCCCAAATTGAGACAAATCTATTTGTCCAGTTCGGAGAACCTTCAAACAAGAAGAAAAGTGTTAGACCTTGAAAAACAAGCTATCATGAAAAAGACAAGAAACAGAACAAGACAGATGGGCCGCCTCGCATTTCTTACATAAGTAAAAGAATCCACTTGCTGACGGAAAGGAGGGCTCTGCAACAAATCTAAGATATCATCTGGAGTCCAGTGACCCTGCAACCTCATAATTACTGCAAAATGCACCAACATAAAACATAGAGGAAATACCAAACATAAGAACGTCTTGTACCTCAGGTAAGTGAGATGTTAATCCTTCTTCAAGAGACAACGTCTCAATCAATGGCATTATCAAATCAGGCTTCAGTAGATCCCCTAATCCTAAGCCTAGGACAGCAAAAGAAAACATCATGGAAAGAAAGATTTTACAATAATGCACCACATGCCTGAGCATATAATTTGCAGGAAAGAAAGGTTTTAAAATCCTTTCACAGCTTACTACACACATATAAAATAAGCATGAATAAATTACCTTCATCTGGATCACTGGAACCACCTGCACCATGTACCATCACATCACATCACACAAAAATTCAATGGTCATGCCTTAGGACAGCATACAGAGATATGGACAAAAGTACTCTCTGAGAACATACCTCTAGCACCAATATTACTAAGGATTCTCTGCAAGTCTTCCATTTTCACTGGTCCTGATGAAGAGGTTACATCACTAATTGCTTCTGCACCAAGGTTTGGGACAGCTAAGTCTCCAGCCCTGAAAGTTATGAGCAAAAATCTCATCAGAATAAAAGAAAAACACCACATAATTTGTTTATATATATATATATATATTTTTGGCAGCTACTTTTTCCATAATAAAAGTGCTCCCCAACCTTTCCTAAGTTATTTTGCAATGAATCACAGGAAGTAAACAAGTTTACACATAGACAAACACCAATTTATGACCATAAATTTCCATATAAGAGATTCCCTGAGTTTTAGAAGTTATCCAGGGGCAAGCCTGTGCAAGGGCATAAGGGGATGGTGGATTAGACAAAGGCTAAGTGGCAGATGAGACATTTCATTGAGAACATGATTTTGAAAAAATCCTAGAAAGATATCTTGATATTTGTTAAATAACTATTGATAGCAAGTAGCTTAGGTCATCTATGTGAAGACTTACGAGGGACTTTACCACATCTTAGGTCATCAGAACATTGTATAAAGGAACAGAATCAGGAATGTCATCTTTGAGAACGTTGGTTTGTTGGAACAAATGTACCTTGATGAGACATTATCTTCAAGCATGTCTTCAGAAACTTGCAAAGGAGCAGCAGTATCAGGCTCTTCTTCATCAAGGAACTCTGCCACACAACAAGACAAAGCAGTGACATTGCTGATATAAGAACTTCACTCAAGAACAAGTGCTGAAGTTATAAGCCAGGCCATTAGTTTGATGGTTTAAAACTGGTTAGAGAAATTGTAGGAAGACGAAAAACGAAGTTCACTCTTACCAAGTGTTTAACTAGGAAAAGAAGACAAGAAATCCAATCAGTCATACATGACCTTTCCGTGTAAAAGAGGATTTCTTTATGAAATCGTGAAGATGTGAGAAGAAAATGCAGATGCAAGATAAAAAAAAAAGGTACCCTCCAAGAGAGATGAAAATTGTGCAATTATACAATGTTCTTATGTGAAATTAGCAAAAAGTGATTTATCAACTACATCAAATTGCCTACATTTAAGAGAATGGAGGGGGGGGGGATCTTAGTTTTAAACATAAGACAGGATTATTAGAAACAAAATAACGAAGGGTAGCATCATTAACCAAGGACTCAAAACATGAAATAAAAATTTACCTAATGGAAGATTGATATAATAGTTGACAGAACTACATAATTGTGAGTCCTCTTCAGCTTTTGGCTCCTGCAAACAAGTTATACAAAATGTTCCAAAATCATGCAACAAACAGCAAAGTCAATGTTACAGATGAGAAGGTGAAAGACACAGAAAATGAGCCTAACCTGCATCCAAAAAAAAAACTTCCGGTCATCTGTATTGAATTTCAAGATGTAAACTCTTCCCGAAACTTGATTAACCTGAATAAGCCAATGAATCATGATATTACCACAAATTATTAAAGACAAATATCCTCCAACTCAAGAAAAAAGAGAAAGAAGTGAGTGTACCTTCTCAAAAACAGCCTCTTCAGGAAAAATAATCTGATCCTATCAATCAATGCGTCAAGAAAAAAGTACCAAGCTCCAACCACAAGAAATATCAACGAAGCAAACATGTATATATAAATATAAATAAAAAGATACATCTTCCACGGCATTCAAGTTCCTATCAAGCCACTGAAAATGAAGCAAACCCTCCTCACTCTGGCACAATACAAAACTTGTGACTTCCAACGGGAAAACAAGATGCTAGAAAAACATGATATCTTGTACTAAACAAATGAAAATCTTTACAGAGGCACGAACTATATGTAATACAAAAAAAAAAAAAGGTGCAGTTTACCCTTCCAACGCGAACTAGTCCTTTTCGTAAATCAGGAACAACCTTTTTTCCATCAAAAACCATTTTACCAGCACGAAACTCCAACATAATTTCCTACCAATGAAACAACAGCACCATAACATAACCTCATCAAGAAAACCACACTTATACATACAAAAACAACAACTTGAGGCTCTAATTGATAAGAAATAGAGATTTTAAGAAAGACCCACAATTTTAAAAGCGATTTTGTTTACCTGCATTGCTGGAATAGCTTCAGCTAATGAAGAAGCCGTCATTATTCTATACTTGCTCTATCAATCTTCCTTTTTCAACGCTTAAAAAAAATCTCAAATTCCAAAATCAGAAACAATATCAATAAAAGCAAAAGAAAACCAAGAGCTGGAAAATTAGCTCAAAAGGCATACCTGATGAGTTATTTGAATGATTTCTAGAGAGATAACTTGGGGATTTGAAGGGTATTTATTGTTTAGAGCTGTTGCTGTTAGGGATTTTGTTTATGTTTTCTGTTTATTTTATACTTTTATTGGGGCTCGGTTGATTTTCAGATTACCAACATGATGCTCCGAGTTTGACAAACATCAAACAAACAAGGCTAGATGTTTGAGGCAAATATTCGTCTTAGTCCCTTATGTTGTGAATTTGGTGCTTTCACATGGCAATAGAAAAGTGATGGTCAATTGTGCCCACAATTAGATAGTGTATGGTTATTACCTTGAGATAAAAAAGACAAATATAATGAGAATAGTGATGACAAAATTATGTTTTGTAGTGATATACAAATAGGCTAACTATCATATTTGGTTAACGGTGAATGAGAAAAATTAAAATATAAAAAAAATTATTTTATCCTAAAAATATATTATTATTAGACTTATATATTTTAAAAAATAATTATATTTTTTTTGTATTAAGTTTTAAAATTGATAATAGTATAATAATTTCAGTTATAAAATCTAAGTTGACTCATGACATGGGGTAAAACTCGTTCAAAACAAAATGATTTTTTTATATAAATTTTTTTATTTGAAATGATATCATTTTAATACTTAAAAATATAGGATCAACCTGGATTAATCTAGGCCTTCTCCTAAGTTAATTTTTAGTTCATATTTTAAATTATAATAATAATTATTTTTACTATGTTATTTTTATACCTTTTTATTTTAAAAGTACGAAATTCACTTTGAAATTGTACCGATAACTAGGTTATTTTTATATTTTGATTTTGATTTTTTCAACAAAAATATATCTATATAATCTCTATATTTTATGACTAATCAAATATTTTCGAAAAATAAGGTAATTTTTTTATGTGTCCACCACACTTGATGTGAGATACCCATACTCATTATCTATTCTTGCATTTGATTTGATTTGGCGTTTTCACATGATAATGTGTTGGTCAATTGTGACCACAATTACATAGTATATAGTTATTTCCTTGAGACAAAAGGAACAAATATAGTGAGAATAAAGATGATAAAATTGTGTTTTGTAGTGATAAAGTTATTATATTTGGTTAATGATGGACAAAAAAATTAAAATATTAAAAAAATTATTTTATCCTGAATATATATTATTATAAGACTTATATATTTAAAAAATAATTAAATATTTTTTTATATTGAGTGTTAGGATTAATAATAGTATAATAATTCTAGTTATAAAACCTAAGTTGATTGATAATACAGAGTAAAACTTGATCAAAATTAAATGACTTTTTAATATAATTCTTTTTATTTGAAATGATATCATTTTGATACTTAAAAAAATAGGGTCAACCTGGATTGATTTAGGGCCTATCCCGAGTTAATTTTTAGAGAGAGTTTTAAAATTATAATAATAACTATTTTTATTATATTATTTTTATATTTTTTTTATTTTAAAAGCATAAAATTCACTTTAAAATTGTACCGATAACTAGGTTATTTTTATATTTGAATTTTTATTTCTTCAACAAAATATATCTATATGGCCATAATCTCTATATTTTCTAACTAATCAAATATTATTTGAGCATAAGGTGATTTTTTACGTGTCTACCATGCTTAATGTAAAATACTTGTACTTGTAATTATTATCTATTCTGGCATTTGATTTGATTAGCAGGGGGTAAAGAATTTTATTCACGGTTCATATAATAGATGCATGACTTGCTTGGTTTTTTTTTTATAAATTAATATGGGTGTTCGGACCAACTTGGACATATATCATTTAGACATGTATTAACTAATTTCATGAGTTTTGAAGTTAATGATCATGCAAATCTCTAATATCCAAAACTTTATGAGACTCAAACTGTTAATTTCTAAAAAACAAATCTATAACCTAACCAGTTGAGCTATACTTCTCTTAAAAAGAATTGTTATTGAAAAATCATATACAATTACAACCTAAAACATTAAAAGCAGGAAATTAATCAATCTTTATCCCTTTTAATAAAACTCAAAAAAATGAAAAACAAAATCTAAAGTATAGATACAAAATTATATATGTATTGAAAAAACATAATTAAAAATAATAAATATATTAAGTTAGGTATAGATCTCATCATCTCTCCATTGAACCCAACACTCAAATAAAACTTATCATAATTATATTGGAAGAAGATGATAAATATATGATGAATTGAGTAAAATTATTATCCTATAACTAACACAAGCTAGATGGTTAAAAACACACCCCATTGCACTTTTAAAAATATTTAAGGATGAAAATGAGGTGTTAGAATTTTTAATAACCTCAACACCAAAATCTTTACTGTTTGGTTACCATTTTAATGATTAGATGGCAAACTAGTCATCCATGGAGGAGGAAAGTTTTCAAAAAATTCAATTAAGTCCTAATAGTTTTAAGGGTACAATTGACTCCTTTTTCAATGTCTTATTAATCAACAACGGTAGTAGGCGATTTTATCAATCTTGGTGTCAATCGATCAAGCCTGAGAAGAAGGGGCAAGATGATTATTCGCTACAAATACAGGGAGTCAAAAAGGCGATTTCTGCCAACAAAGCACTGTCTAACCGAAAGCGAAGGGTCATATTCGTCATTTGCGAGATCAAAAATCCACATTTTTCATCTCTATCCACCAAAAACGAATTAACAGTTCCGTGAAACAGGGTGTTTAGAGAGAGAAATGGGTGAGACTGATTCAAGTTCTTCTTCAATTTGGCAAGAAATTGAACAATCTGAGAGGTAAGTAATTAGTTTTGATCCTTTTGTTTCAATTTTTTTTGTGGGATTTTTACAAATTGATTTTTGGTACTGTTTTTTTTATTAATTTTCGCAGCTACTTAGTTTGTTCCATGTATGAAGAGGCAGCGACTTTAGCTTCTTCAATTGTAAGACAATTAAAAGGCAGCAACATCTCTGATAAAAATGAAGCTTTTGATGAGAATGAGTTGTTTGACATGTTGGAATCAGCTGGAATGGTGTTTGTTCAGGCTTTGAATCAACTTGGCAGGTAAAGATGTAAATTCTCTCTTTGTTTTTGCTGTTTGTTTCATATCATTAGAATTTTTCAGAAGGGGTTTTTTGGGTTTAATCTGTTTTGTGCGGTGTGGTATTGGCAAATTATGGTGCCTATCTAAATGTAATGAGATTTATGACGTTCAATGCAGGACATCAGCTATGTTAAAAGAGCTTAAAGTGCTGTTTGTTTCAGCTACAGCTATTCCTGTTCAAGTTCTTCTCACAGGGTATTCTCTACCTTTTTCAAATCACTGTTTTTTTATTATTTTTTATTTTTTTAATTCAGATGGGAAAGTTATTTTGCTTTCAATGCATGCGAAGGGCTTTAGTTGTATAATTTTGTGTTTTGATTTGTTTGTATATCAGGAAGTGCTAAAAATGCTTCTTCAAATGGTTTTGGCTTTGCAATGAAGATATGTATGTTTAGCTAATGATAGTGTAGCTTAGTTCTTGAGAAGGTTAATTATGGACTTTGTGTAACATTTTGATAGGTTAATTTAAATAAGTTTTCGAGAAGGTACTAGGAGTTTATTGAACGTTTACTGTCTTTGACCCTCTTATCAATGGCATACAAGTTTTGAACAAATGCCTTGGTCAAATGTGCTTCTATATTTTGTGGAGGTGGGAGTCACTTTGATTTCATTTTTATTTGTCAGGGCATGTTTTCAGATATCAGGAGCTTCTTCTGCTGGTGTCGGAGAGTTTCTTGAGGAGTTCCTCAGCAACTGGAGTTTAGTGGATGGACAGCACTATGTTCTTGTTGGTGCAGAAGTAGATGTTGATGTCCAGGATGGATGTGACAGGAGGTGTATTATGGAAGTTGACAAGTATATGGAGGTTGTTGAAGTCTATGCTGTGACACTTCTTGGCATGACTCTGAAGGACATGGACAGTGCAATCTCATGGGTCGAGAAATCTGCATTACCTGAGGAAAGACGACAGGTAAAATTTAAAATCTTGCATCTTATGCTGGTGTCAGCCACTTTTTTGAATTGCTTGAATTAACTGTGTGCTGAATGTCCATAAATCAAACAGTTGTGGGATTTTGGCGAATTTATGTATCTTATTATATTGCCATTTTTTTGCAGGTACTTTTGAGGCGACTACACTCTCTATATTCTCTCAAAACCATCAATTCATCACAAGTCTCAGCGGTCATGCCAGAAAATAACCACGAAGCTCATTATTCTTTGTCAAAAGAATTAAATGGTTTCCAGGGATCTCCAAAAGGACTAGAAGCCAATTACCTGCCTACTGGAGAGAATAACACAAAACAGACAATTTTGAAGCTGTCTAGGCGTGTAGATCCATGTCTTTGGTGGTTCCGGTCAGTGAATTTGAAGTTTGGGAATGTTCGAGTGGCGGTAACAAATGGGAAAATTCTCCTTGGATTTCTCTTCCTTCTTACATGTTATGTTCTCCGGAGGAAAGGGGCTGCATTGAATGGGTAAGATGTGTTATTGCATTCCTGCAATCAATCCTTTCATGATAGAGGGGGCACAAATAGGATTCCACTTAAAGTTCACCCTGTCACTTGCTTCATGGTTATGCATGCAAGAACTGAACCTTTATGTGATTGAAAGTAAGAAAGTGAACTACGCCTTTGTCCCAAACTAGTTAGGGATGGCTATATCACATAGAAAGTAAACCAAGAAAAGACTAATTGTGCTTCCTAGTTAGCAGTTTTAGAGAACTTGTAATCAGCGGTTTGGAAACTCTTTGAATAGTGATTAACTTAGATCACAATTATTGGTTGCTGAATTCTTATACTGCTTGAATAAGAAATGGTAGTAAATTTGAACTAGCTGTGGAGGAAATCAAATTTGCCCTTTTCATTGATAAATAATCCCTTTCTTTTATATATATATATTGCAGACTTGTAAGGAGGCAAGTTTCGGCTGCAAAGAAGGCTATGGTAGACTTGTGGCAGCTTGCATTTTCATATCAAGTGAACCCTCTAGCTGCGGTTCAACCTCTCCCTACTGCAACACGAGGCGGCCGGTGATAGCTCAGTAGCAAGCCGTCTCATAGTCACCACTTGTGGGCCGTTTCAAGCTTCCAAAACAAGCAGAAAAACAATATACCGTTGTTCAGTGCCCACCATTTTTCGAATAATGCTTATGATTCTCTCCTTTTGGAGCTAATTCACGTTCTGTCATTCTTATGGGGGAACCGTGAAGTAGCTCAAATTAAATTGCAAATACGTGTTCGATTACCTAGAACATTCGTATCAATCACATAATAATGATGTGTAACCAATGATACCACTACAACGTTGGACTCCTTTGTTCTTCCTTTTCCCTTCCCTTTTAGAAATTTGATAAACTATGTTTGGCGCGCAATCATTCTGTTATGCTTATAAATATTTAAAATAGCTGAATGGTATTTAATTAAATTTTATTATCATCCTTCTGAGATATAAAATCAGCAATAAGATCGGTAGAAAACTAAAAAATATTTTAGTAAATATATTCCATTTATATTAAATGAGATATATATATATATATTATTTCAATAAAATCAACATAAGAAAAATTGAAATAGAGATATATCAGCTTGTAACCCATGCTATTCCTCGAGTTTTTAACATGAGAGAAGTAGTTAGTGTTATGTATGTGCCTTTTGGATATCATAATTTATTTTTAAATTGACAGATGGAAAGATGATTTATAGTAAATAAAATAAATTAAATATATATATATATAAAAAAATTTGTTAATGCTAATTGGATTTATGTTCATGTTGCTTGAAAAACCTACAATAAAAAAAATATATTTTCATATTTAAAAGAATAAATTTTCTTTTAAATTTGAACGAATTATATCAATAATAACAATAAAATTTAATCCACAATCCTCCTAGGAAAATTTTTTGCTGATAATGGAAAGCATATATTCAATAGAAAGTGTCATAAATAAAATTTTTTAGATTAACTTATGTTTTTTTGTGACACTTTCTATATACATGTAATAGGTAAGATTCAGATTAATTTCTAATATAAAAGAAAAAGATACTAGTGTTATAGATATATTTTTAGCTATCTTGATTTTTTAATGAAAAATAAAAAAATATTATTTATATTTAATAAAAAATTAAAAATATATATAAAATAATAAATAAAAAATTGAACTCAATTGAAAAAAAAACCCTATTCAATGAAAGCAAAATATAAATGCCAATACAAATACTTAACTTTGAATATCATTTTTATTTTATATATTTTTATTTAATTTATTTTAAATGTTAATTCTAGTAGCTGAGAAGCTTATTCGATATTTATAAATATGTTACATAAATAAAATTTATTTATATAAAATATAAAAAGAAAACTTTAAAATAAATTATATTAATTTCTTTGAAGCGTTGTGAAATTATAAAAAACAATTAAAAATAATAATTATCATTTTAAAAAAGTTTAAAAAATTTAAATAAAATAATTATTTATTTTTAATAATAAAAAGTAAAGAAAAAAATCAGAGTTAACGTATTTTATATATATATATATATATAAAGGGGAGTTAGGCGCTGATGGACTTGGCAGATGAGGCCCGCATGCTTGGCCTAGGATAAAAAACCCAAGTATATTTGGGTTTGAAAGCCTCGACTCGCGCACTGGTTTCTTTTCCTTTTGGGTTACTTACAAAATTGTTTTAAAAATAAATCGTAGAATTATTTATCATGCTCGGGCCACCGAAGCCAGATTACCGTCTCATGTACATTTTCTAATCATATCCTTCCTCTTCCTTGTAAAACTTTTTGCTTTTCCTGTCTTTGGATACAAATCACATGGTTTTGATTCTAGTGGACGGTGTGTGAACTGGTGTGCTGGGTGCAAGAACATTCTAGCAGTTTTGCGGAATCTACGAGTGGGCATAAATAGCTCCATTTCCTTTTCCCTTAAACATAGACTCCTCTATGAAGTTATATTTGTAACATCTATGAATATATGGATGCATTACTGATAATGCTGATATTTTTATAGGATCATGGGAGAGAGATAAAGGTCATGTATGGTGAACTGGTTGCTAATCAATTCCTACTCCAGGTTCTTACTCTTCAACCTCTCGAAGCCAACTCCTACGCCAAGTTTCTATGCATGATGATGAATCCTATAGTAACCTTAACTTGCAAAGAAGTCTTTTTGATTCCTGGAAATAATAGAATGAATCCACAAGTTTACGTTTTGAATTTCTATACAGTTTATAGTTTCTTCCAAATCTACTTATTTGTTGACAATGACACAAACCCATTAAGGTTTCTTTTCAAGGTGGCTATTTCCCCCTATCCCAAACTTCATATTTTCCTCATGCTTCGACAATCTGCTGGCTTTGGATTTTGTATGCTGTGTTTAACTATTTCTAACTTCCATTTTTGTTGTGTTTGACTTTACCTGAGAGATGGTTCGGGTTCTTGTGGCCACCTCAGTAAGGGAAAGCAGCTGCAGGGGCACAAGAGGATGCACTGCTAAAGCCGATGGATGCTACATGTAGACGTGCCGCTGCTCCGCCGGTACCCCCAGATGGCCTATGTCTTGTTGATTTAGGATATACTGAGTTTGATCCACAAAACTGCCTCATTCCCTAGAGCATATCTTATGTCAAATTCACACAATTGTTGCTTTTAGCCACCTTCTTAGCGGACGTGTCATGCACCTATGAGCTTCAGGACTCCTGGGATTTTGAGTGATCCTACATGAAAAACTCTGTTTCCAATGACTATAAGAACGAAAAAGAGGAAAGTAACTTATACTATTGTTTGCATATTTGGTTATGTCGTAACTTTGTTTATACGTTTAACACACACACTTCTATAAGCAGGTATCGTTTTTTTGTTCAGTATGCCAAATAGAAAACAGGGTGATTTTATACTTGGTGCAGGTGCTGGTTTTGTGAACTATATCAGTTAATTCTAGAACTAAAAGAAAAGAAAAATGAAACTAAAACTAATTGTCTCCCGCAGGAACTGTAGCTTAATTCTTCAGAGCAGCCATTTTATATGGGGGGAGGCTTGGATTTCGGAGGAAGATAATTGGAAAAATGTGTTATCACACAAGGAGTGAAAAGCTGAACACAGAAATAGGCAAGGAAAGGGCTTAGCTTTGAATCCAATTCAAGGGCAGACCGGAGATCTCTGATCTAAATCCACACCTCACTCATCCATTCTAACGAAGAGATTTGACTTTGTCAGAACTTTATGCACAACCCTTCTTTCATTTGCCTTTTGAAGACAGCCTATACTAACCTCTCCTATTCTTAGCAAACCAATTGTCTCTTCCTCTCTGTCTCTCTCCTCTCTTTCTTCCTATGCCATCAAAACTTCACCACCTTCCCAAGCTTCCTCTCCACCCCCTCCCAACTGAACATTATAGTCCTCTGTTGAAGCCATTCCTGACTGCAATGGGCGCGCATGCCCCTCCACCAGTGCGCGTCCCACCACACTGTAGCATCATGGCTTTTAAAGATAAACCCTCATTTGTTCTTGTCTTTCTACTTGTATCCCTCCATTTTGTTGCCTCTTTGGGACTGACAGACTCAGAAATCCTCCTTAAGTTTAAAGGTTCGTTATCGAACGCATCTGCATTGTCTGATTGGAGTGACAAGACCACACCATGCACAAAAAATAATTCAACAAATTGGGCTGGTGTAATTTGTGTTGACGGGATCCTTTGGGGTTTAAAACTTGAAAATATGGGGCTGGCTGGCAAGATTGACGTGGAAACTCTACATGCTTTGACAGATTTGAAAACACTCAGCATCATGAACAATAACTTCGATGGTCCCATGCCAGAGTTCAAGAAAATTGTTTCATTGAGAGCGGTTTATTTTTCCAACAACCATTTCTCAGGGGTGATCCCACTGGATGCTTTTGATGGCATGTTGAAACTGAAGAAAGTGTATTTAGCACAAAATGAGTTTACTGGGGCCATTCCTTTGTCTTTGACTGCCCTGCCCAAGCTTTTGGATTTGAGGCTTGAAGGCAACCAATTTACTGGGCAGCTACCAGATTTGACTCAGAATCTTCTTTCATTCAGTGTGTCAAACAATGCATTGGAGGGGCTAATCCCCGCAGGTCTCAGTAAGATGGACTCGAGCTCCTTTTCAGGTGAGCTGCCCTCTTATCATTAATGGCACCAAGCAATATGTTGCTTCTATTAACCTCTATTGCCGTTGTCCTTGATTAATATGAGATGTTGGATATCTAATCATTATTACTTCAGTTTTCTGAGAATTGAAAATAATGAGCCAGGCATTAATTTTCCCTCTTAAAGAAGATATTTAGAAAATTGATACCTTATGCACGTCAATTAACCGCAACAAAATTGATTTTAGTACCATTTTTCAGATTTCTAGCAACGATGCTAAATGATTTGCTAGTACCTGAACACATTCATACCTTTTTTTGGTTGAGCAGGCAACAAAGGTCTATGTGGACCGCCGTTAAAGGAATGTAATACCATCAACAGCAACTCTGACTCCAAGAAACCACCTGTGCTACTAATCGTGATCATTGCTGCAGTTGTGGGATTGCTACTGGGTGCCATTGTTGCAGCATTCTTGTTCCTTCGTCGTCAACGCCAAAGACAACCATCAACCTCAATAGAAGCACCAACACCACCAACACCGTCAAACCTCAAAAAGAAAACGGGTTTCAAGGAAGAAAACCAAAGCCCATCAAGCTCACCAGACCACTCGGTAGGTAGCAAGAAAGGGGAAGCTCCAAAGCTGTCCTTCGTGAGGGATGATAGGGAGAAGTTTGATTTGCCAGACTTGTTAAAGGCCTCGGCTGAGATATTAGGAAGCGGTTGCTTCGGGTCCTCTTACAAAGCAGTGCTTAACTCTGGGACGATGATGGTGGTTAAGAGGTTTAAGCAAATGAATAATGTCGGGAAAGAAGAGTTTCAAGAGCATATGAGGAGGTTAGGGAGATTGAAGCACTCTAACTTACTTCCTCTTGTGGCTTACTATTATAGGAAGGAAGAGAAGCTCTTGATTACCGACTTTGTTGAGAAAGGCAGCCTAGCTGTTCATCTTCATGGTATGTTTTCAGCACAAAACTTGGACGGTTGCCAAACGCGCGTGGTGATGCTTTCCATCCATTGATGTGTGCTACACCATTTTTGGATACTTGGATGGACAGAATCACTCTACGCGTGCTTCCACAAACGCCCATACCATTCCTTGTGTTTCTCTTTCCATCCATTCATATAATGTGTGGTGCTGCCATCTTTTTTCTTACAGGTCATCAAGCTCTAGGTCAACCAAGCCTTGATTGGCCAAGCAGATTGAAGATTGTCAAAGGAGTAGTAAGGGGTCTTGCATACCTCTACAAAGACCTTCCCAACATAATTGCTGCCCACGGCCACCTTAAATCTTCCAATGTTCTTCTCACTCAATCCAACGAGCCCTTGCTCACCGACTATGGACTAGTTCCTGTGATCAACCAAGAGAATGCTCAAGAGCTCATGGTAGCCTATAAGTCCCCTGAATACTTGCATCACGGCCGGATTACCAAGAAGACCGATGTATGGAGTCTAGGGATATTGATACTTGAGATCTTATCGGCAAAGTTGCCAGCAAATTTCGTACCGCGAGGCAAGGGAAGCGAGGAGGAAGATTTGGCAAATTGGGTCAATTCTGTTCCTCATGAAGAGTGGACTAATGTGGTGATTGATAAGGATATGACCAATGGGCTAACAAAGCAAAATGGCGGTGGTGAAAGTGAGGCGATCAAGCTATTGAAGATTGGTTTGAGTTGTTGTGAAGCGGATGTGGAGAAGAGGATAGACTTGAATGAAGCTGCTGAGAGGATTGGAGAAATAAAAGAGAGAGATGGTGATGATGATTTTTTCTCCTCATATGCTAGTGAAGGAGACATGAGATCTTCAATAGGAAAGTCTGATGACACCACATTCTCTTAAATATTTCTAGTATGGTTGAGTTAAATACTGGATTTCTAATCTATTAGAGGGGGGAGGGGGTCAGAAATAAATTTTTTTTTTTTGGAGTTGAATGAAGAGCTACGGGAACGATAATGCATGCATGTACAAAAAAGTAGTTCTTGTGGATGTAAATGCAGGATGGAAGTGGGAGTGACAGTGGGATTGCCAATGCGCTTTTTTCTTTTTCTTTTTCTTTTTCATTTTCATGTCTTCATTTTTCCCTTCTTGCTGGCAATGTCTTCAACTTGCATGCCTTCCTCTCTACATTACTATTATATATGGAAATAAATACCAATATTACTATAATTTCCATATTAAGAGATTGTTCTCTCTTGACATTGCGGAAATCATGGATTATTTTTGCAACATCCATGGAAAAGATATACAGTCAAATTAATTAAAATATGATCTCTATAAATTACTAAATAAGCTAGTGTTATATCACATGATTTCTGAGATGCGTCGCGCGCAATACACCGACAAACACTCTCTTAGCCAGTGTGGGACTGTTTTTCTCTCTTTCCTTCGTAGCACAACGGATAGCAGGAAAACTTGTCACATAAAATGGATTCACAAGGATCGGAATTAACTCAGTTATTGTGATTGATGGCTTTTGTGGCAAATTTCTGTAATGTAATTGGTTAAGTTAGCTAGCCCATACAAACCATTAGCTAAGCAGCTCATGGAAAGACAAAAACTAGCAGAAGACAGGATTCCTGGCACCGTATTGAAACGGGCACCGAGTTTCTGCACCGTATATGCAGTTTCGAAAGGAAAGGTCAGTGGTTCGCGAAATGCAACTCGTCCAGTCCCAGCTAGTTCTGCAACAGGAGGGACACTGCCGAGTGTTCAGTTACATGTTCCCACAAAGTCTAAATACTATTCCAAATCATATACATTGAGATAAAAAATTTCTAGAATCGTTCTGAGGGGCAGCCTTTGATACATAATGATATTGACAAACCAAGAATTTGAGATTCCCAGTACATGACAATAAAAATTAAGCTCAGGGCTCAAAATTATTTCAATGATTATTCTGACTGTATGTTTTCATCATAACTGCCCACCGTATATCACAAATTGCCTCATTCTTCTCTGGTTAGTTGCAGCCTGGATAGTCTCTGCAATTTCTATAAACTATAACTAGGGTGGTGGATACCCCCACATGCTAATTCCAATGAAATAAGATAGCTGTTAACATTTGATAATCATTTGTGTAGAGGAGCCGAAAGCTAGTATGATGAGCTCTCACCTGATCACCCAGATAGCCCAGTTGGAAATTCCGAAAGGCCAAGCACTGACACCTCGTTTCTTTGCTTTTTATGAAAATCTGGGAGGTGCTGAACTAACTGAAAAGTTGGGAAAAGACTTGTACATGGAGGAAAGAGACTTCGAATCACACTCAGGGTCCAGATCTCCAGTCGAGCTTAATTAGCCCTATTCCTGAATTCAAAAGTTTGGACAATCATCCAGAGCCATGATTGGAACATAACAAGGTCAGTACTGTGCTGAACAAATCCCTTACAATTTCAAAACTCAACTTTGAATCCATTTTTAATCCAGAATTGTGCAAGGACAGGAGTTGGAAAGTGATGTGTACTTAGCTAGCGATTTTGCAAATCTTTTCAAGAGAGATATACCTTTTGTTTTAGTTTTAAAATCATGTATTCTTTCAGCTGAATGTTTATTACAATTTCAGGAAGACCATGAAAATGAGGTTAGAAGACTAAAGAATGAACTGAAGCAAATAATAGATATATATCATGCAGCCTGCAAAGAAGCACTTGTTGCAAAACAAAAGGTTTTAAAGCATAAGTGATTCTACCCCACCTAATGCCATAGATTTAATAAGCTCTAATGTTCATTACAGGCAATGGAACTTGAACAATGGAAAACGAGAGAGGAAAAAAGAATACGAGAAACTCTTCTAATCGAGGAAACTACATTGAAGATAATGGAGTGGGAAAAAGCGAAGGCCAAAGCTGCAAACAAAGCAGCTTAGAAGCGTGAATGTAATATGTAACTGTGTTCTCTAATTATTGTAATATGCTTGGATTTCTTCTACTCTCCTGTAAAATAATTTTACTGAATATCTGTCAAGTTTTAAGTTTTAAGGCTACTTGCAAATTTTCGTGTTTCAAACATGGTTTTCTTTTCTAAACATTAACATCTTATGAGACTTGCATTGCAGTGAAGAAGGTGTGAATATCACAATCATCACACACTTTCAATCTAACTACAACAAAAACATATTACGTGTGGCTTTAAAAATGAAAAAAAAAAAACGAACTCAATTCAAAAATGTAAAAACACCTGAAGCAGAAAAATTCTTTGATTAACAAATTTATCTATAAATTCCAACAAGGTTCATACAACATCTACTCTCCATTACACTAAACTTCTCAAGAAAAGAAACTTATGACTATATATGAAGGGTTAGCACTACAACTCAAAAAATCTTGCAAATATATGAAGATGAAAAACCTAAAGAATAAACAATTAGTACAAATAAAGAAGTATATTAATACTTGATACCAGGAATTAATTTGGACCAATATTCTGTCACGATGTACATAAGTTCGCAGTAACAGTTTATTCTAGGGAAAAGAATATAGTAGTCTTTTCCGCAAGAACATTTGCAATGTCTTGTAATATACAAGTGAAGGTTTAATAACTAGTTTTATAATGTTGGTTACTAATATGTTTTATGTATTTTGAGGTGTCAAACTCAGAAATGAACTTGCATCATCAAGAATTAAACTATAAAGATAGTAAGGTCCAAAAAAACAATATAAAATATGTTAGGTCAAATTATTATATTTGATATCAAAATTGATTTTACTGGTTATACTGATAGAGTTGTTTAGTAGTTGATCTTATTAGTAATGCTGGTTGCTAATATATTATATACTTTTTAGAATGTCAAACTTAAAAATAAACTTACATTATCAAGAACAAAACCACGGGGACAGTGAAACTCAAAACAAATAATATACTACATATTAAGCCTACATGTATCATCAAGCATTCCCTAGTTTTCTCCGTTGTCACAAATTCTTCACAATCTGTCACTGCATCACTTTCCATCAAACCGATAGTCCAATATCAAATTTTTGAATACATCCTAGGAAACAGAATTTATCCCAAGTTAAGGTCAATACAATAGCTAGGCAGAATGGAACACGTTACAATCTAACTTCGATTTTGATCCAAATTTTCATGGAAGTTAACAAAGTGAAAAATTAAAGATAAATGTTGTACCTTGATTGCATTAGTGTTTTCTAGTTTAGTGATTTTACCATCTTCTTTATGATTTTCATGCAGTGGCTCTTTATTTGCAGGCATTATAATTTCATCCCACCACTGATTGTTCTCCTTCATGGTGTCCCTCATTTTATTCAGCCATTTTTATTGACCACCAATTCCAAATTTTTCATTATAATTAGACCCAATTATCTTAAAGAACAGCTAAAATTAACCCAAGAATCCAAAAAGGTCAAAATAATAATAAAAAAAACCCATATATCTACTTCTTTTTAAGTATTTCAGAAACCCATTTTAATACTTCAGTGTGAGCTTACAGCCATCAAGCCTTCGACTGTTGAAGCAGTAAATGGAGGGACAATGATTTGTTCTTCTCTATGTAAGGATTTCAGGTGGAGGATGCAGGCAGTAAATTTCATGTGGGAGTTATTGTATTCTCTAAGATTGACATGCGGACAGGATAGCATCAGATCAGAATCTGGTCATGTCCTTTGGTCTTACTTGTGAATTTATGCTTTTAGGACCCACAATGTTCATTGTTTTATCTTTTCTTGAGTTCTTGGTTGGAAGCACAGATTTCTTTTCTTTTCTTTTGGAAAATCTATAATGAGAGGAAGAAAGGTTTGGTTGAGATTTTTGGAGCCAATTTCACAGCAGAATAAAGAAATAAAATCCTGCTGCTTCCAAGCCTTTTAGTGAATGTTCATTGGGCTCCACTGTTTTGGTGATACTGGAAATTAAGTGGGTGATCCATTCCCTTTAAATTAGAAAATATATATCTCATCACAAGGTTTGAATCTGAATCCTCTATATATAAATATCCAGTTTAAATCATTCGAATCACATGGAGTTCGCCTAAGAGGGAAGGCCTGAGATTTGGCAGTACGCTATTTTCCAAGATTCCAGGTTCTGACTCTTGTCAGGCGCAAACACTTCCAGCCTGTTTATCCCATGATTAGTTAGGTCGCTAATTAAAAAAATAATAATTTAAATCATTAGGTTGTTTCTTTGGAGATTTTTTATATATAAATAATTTTAATTTTGTGAATTGTTTGGCTTGTATTAGCACCCCATTTATTTTTGTTTTAGAGGTAAAAAGGAAAACAAGGCCGATTATATATAGGAAAACATACAAATCACATATTAATGCATATTTACACCTTAATATGATTTCTCCTCTCTCATTCACGTAAATCACTAATATTAGGGGGGGGGGGGGGCAATATTGCTTTGCATATAATCAGGATAAGACGAACATATCCAAACAAGGGCTCATCATCTTCCTCCCTTCTCAAGGAGAAATGATAAAATTTAGTGTGTTCTTGGGCTGTTCATTCAATCATGATGCACGTCATCACTAATTTTCATAATATATATTTGTTAATTAAAGAGATTCTACGTAAAAATCCTTGGGAAAGTTTGTTAATCTAAATTCTATAACTAACTCAAGACTAGTCTTTAAAGGCTGGTAGTATTGGCTAATTTTGGGAGGTCACCAACTCATTTTCTTTGACTATCAAGGCGACGATGATATTTGGTAAGGTCTTAAAGCATATTTCAAGGAAACTAGAAGGGGTTATCATTGAAGTTTTGTTTGTTTTGTTCTCGTATTTTCTGAGCTGAAGTTGATTCCATTTTCACAAGAGAGACATAGATGGCTAGAAGGAATGGAGAAAAGAAAGAAAACAGCGTAGCAGTTGCCATAGACAAGGATAAAAGCAGCCAACATGCACTCAAGTGGACTGTTGATCATCTTCTCACCAGGGGACAGGCTCTTACGCTTCTGCATATTAAACAAAACCCATCATCCATCCCCACCCCATGTGTGCCTCCTCTTCTTCATGTCTTAATGATGATGATGATGATAATCTGATAATCCGTGCTGGCTTGAATGATAATAATCATTACCAGTCATTGTTTGTCGTCTAGAACTTGCATGCAATGCACGTATATACGAATCAAAACATCATAAAATCCATCACACAGTTCAGATGCAACAATTCCGATTTAAGCTAGCAGTTCTAATATCAAAAATCTTTTCAACTGTCGCTTGATATTGGTTGCTCGTAATAAAGTCTTGAGATGGAATGTTTAGGCATCACATTCACCACCGTACCAATTTTCCCTGTGGTTGCAGGTGGAAACCAAGTCTCCATCAATGAGGTCAATGACGACGTTGCGAAAATATATAGCAAACAAATTACCAACCAAGCCAAATCGTTGTTCCTTCCATTTCGTTGCTTTTGCACAAGAAAGGAGGTAATTTCTGCTCCCTTTTTCCATATCAAATCCCCATTTCATTTGGTTAACGTTTGGTTATGTAATTAAATTTTCACGTGCTACACTAATTTAGCGATGGAGATTACTGGGTTTTTATCCTTCAATCTCACCGTTGACGTTTGATGCAGATAAAATGCAACGAAGTTGTCGTGGAGAAAATGGACGTTGCCAAAGGAATAATAGAATACGTTACCACAAATGTAATTGAGATTTTGATACTTGGTTCATCATCGAAGGGAGGCCTTGTCAGGTAAAGCATCTATGTAGGGCTAGCTGATCATAACTCAGATTCTCTTTGCTACCTAAAGAAATATTTATTTACAGGACAAATAGACATTAGATTAAGACAATAAGTCTAATTCCCTGGGCTAAGTTGATACATAGAGCTTGCAATTGTTGGTTTGGTTTTGTGATTTCTCAAATCTGGAACAAACCAAGATATAGATGGATAACTGCCAGGACAATGTTCCATCTAATTCTGTTTATAAGGTTCAAGCAACTTCAGATTTCCATCTACTTTCATACCGTGCCATATCTCATCCTCTAAGATATAATGAATTTTGATGTCATACCAATTATGTTTTTCTTCCCCGCAGAAAATTCAAGACGACAGATGTTCCAGGTAATGTGTCCAAAGGAGCGCCAGGCTTCTGCTCTGTATATGTCATCAGCAAAGGAAAGATCTCATCGGTGCGATCTGCTAGTGGTCCACCACCTACAAAACACCCCATTCAAACTCAAATGCAGAGCACTGCCAGCAACATGTCTGATACAGTTGAAACCCCTTTCAAGTCTAGCCTAGCTCCCAGAGGTCTGCCTCTTTAATAAGCATTTTGTTCTTTACACCACTTTATATGGCTTTGTCGTTTCTCATTAGAGGTGTATCGATCTTTTACAGTACCAGAGAGGTCACCATATACACTGCAAGGCCTTCAAGAAGATATGGAAATCAAGTACGTTCGACAGATAAACTTCTCTGAGGTGTATAGGTGTAAAATACTAATGACCATCAATAATCCATGGTGCTAAAGGTTAATCATATAATTTAAAGTCTAAACGGATAGAAGCTTCTTCTCATTCTCTCCCAGTTACAATGGCAGGCAGTTCTATGTTTTTATTGAATTATACTGGTTTCTTTGAACTTTACACGATTTGACACTTCTCTTTTCAATGCTTGACAAGGAACTTTCAGCTTGACATCTTAAATCTATTAGCAACTTTTTCCATGATACGAACCCTTTTTTTTCTTCTATTTTTTGGTCGCTTCACTGGTACCACTAGTCCCGGCAGTACTGCTTTCCAACACCAACTTTAGAGGCAAGTCAAAGCAAAACCATAATGTTTCTCACAACAACATGGCATCCATGGTCATGTGGCTGCCTCATATCAGTGGCTGCCATCTTGATGCAGCACTGATAGCGAGGCTCATAAAGCACCAGCAGTTCTTTAAGGAACGAAAATTTGAAGATGATGGCAATTTCTAATTAGAGAATATCATGATATTCAATGAGAGGACTAACCTGTTAACCACCGAAACAGGTCACCATTCATTAGAAGAGGTGGAATCGCCAAATATGAGCCCTCCATTCCAGATTCTGACATATCATTTGTAAGCAGTGGAAGGCCAAGCATCGACCACACATTTCCTGCTATCTACGATGCTTTTGAAACTGGAATGACACCTCGGCTTTCAAATGGCTCGGATTATGAATATAGATCCTTTGGGTCATTGTACTCAGGAAACAAATCAATAGATGCAAGTTCACAGTATAATTTCTCATCATCCTCACAAGAAAGTGGCAATACATCATGGTCGTCTTCACAGAACATGGTAACAACATAAATTCCTAGAGAAGGCATAGTTAATGCATGCATAAACACCCACCAACATGCATCGATTTGTGTGTGATCCTGATTGAACTGTGTGTTTCCTGACAATCAAGGGGCAGGTTCTGGTTGGCTTTTTCCAGTAGATTTCTCCCAGAAGTTAATAATTTTCTCTCCATGCCCATCATCTTTCCTTTATAATGCTTTTACGTTTGTTTTTCCATACATTTTCAAAAGAAGTAACGTTCCATTAGCAGTCATATGATTACCTATAGAAACATAATCATTCACAACAACCAAAAGTTCTGTGAATCATGGGAAGAAGGCAGGTTGACAGGGAGGCCAACAATAAACATTAGGGCAAAAGTGAGGCATACACTCATGTAACTTAGAATGCTTCACATTAGAGTAGACAGAAAACAGAAATATAATGCATGCTTCATTCAAAATTTATAGGACGACATGGAAGCTGAGATGCGGAGACTCAGACTAGAGCTCAAGCAAACAATGGACATGTATAGCTCAGCTTGCAGAGAAGCACTCACAGCAAAACAGAAGGTACTGACAGTTCAATCCTTCTTTGACAAGAGTCTACATTTGTTAATTCTATGGTACAAAAGTCCATCTTTCATAATGAATTTATCAGTATATTTAAAAATATATTTAGAGGCGTTCCATCATTCAAGCTCTCTTTTCATTCTCTTCAGACTGGAAGCTCATCATGTGTTACTCAAACTTGAAAGTCAAAATAAACAAATAGTTCAGAATATCCAAAATCTCCAAACAAAAGCACCAATGGAAACATTGAATTGAAATTGAAACCTAGAGTTGAGCTGCAATTTGATTGAATTCTGATGAAATTTCATTACAGGCCAGGGAACTTCATCATTGGAAATTGGAAGAACAACAGAGATCAGAAGGCGCGCGATTAGCAGAGGAAGCTGCATTGCAACTTTTAGCGAAGGAGAGATTTAAGTGTAAAGCAGCCATTGAGGCAGCTGAATCATCTCAAAGGATCGCCGAATTGGAATTACAAAAAAGACTTAATGCAGAAATGATAGCTCAAAAGGAATTCCAGGAGAAGAATAAGGCACTAGCGTCCATTGCCAACAGTGATCTTCGATATCGGAAATACACGATTGAGGAGATTGAAGCAGCAACAGATGAGTTTTCAAACTCACTCAAGATTGGAGAAGGAGGTTATGGGCCTGTTTACAAGTCCTATCTGGATCATACACCAGTGGCCATTAAAGTTTTACGTCCTGATGCAGCTCATGGAAGGTCACAGTTTCAGCAAGAGGTTTGGAGCTCTGTCCATCAACCAAAAATAAATGAGTAAATAAGCATAAACTTAAATACATCCATCATAACTTTATGGAAATTAAACTAATAAAACTAAATTAAAAATGATCACTGGTATCTTAGCAGAAGTGTGAAGAGAATCATTTAATATGAGGTTTTGAAACGAGGAGCTAGTGACATTCACACTTTTCTTCAGAAACGTAATCAAACCAAGTGATTTTTCAAATGCCAAAGAGCGGACTTAAAAAGTAAATCATATTTATTTAGACACTAGTTCTCCTGCAACAAATAAGTCTGACAATATTTTGAGCTAATCCATCGCCTTCAGCTCATAAAAGTTGAGCCACAAGTATTGAATTTAAGTTTCCCAAACTCGAGGTTTTTTTTTTAAAAATCTTTTTTGCTCTAGGAAGAAAACTAGACAAAAACCAGTGTAATGGCACTGCCCTTTTTATCTGTCTTCTCTCTGTTTTTTTTTTTTTTTCCTATTGAACCATCTGTTCTTAGGTGTATTCTGAATTTCTGACAACTCTTATGCAGGTTGAAGTATTATCCTGCATAAGGCATCCAAACATGGTTCTCCTCCTTGGAGCCTGCCCAGAGTATGGCTGCTTAGTCTATGAGTACATGGCTAACGGAAGCTTGGAAGACTGCCTGTTCCACCGAGGAAACAGTCCACCTCTTTCTTGGCAATTAAGATTCCGGATTGCTGCAGAAATTGGCACTGGCCTTCTTTTCCTCCACCAAACCAAGCCAGAACCACTTGTGCACCGCGACCTAAAACCAGGCAACATTTTGCTTGACCGCAACTACGTCAGTAAGATTAGTGATGTTGGCTTGGCCAGGCTTGTCCCTCCATCAATAGCCAACACTGTTACTCAATATCGCATGACATCAACAGCTGGAACATTCTGTTACATTGACCCAGAATATCAGCAGACAGGAATGCTAGGGATAAAATCCGATATTTACTCACTTGGTATCCTGCTTCTACAAATAATAACAGCCAAGCCACCTATGGGTTTAACTCACCATGTTGAGAGGGCCATTGAGAAAGGAACTTTTGCAGAGATGCTTGACCCAGCCGTTCTAGATTGGCCCATTGAGGAAGCCATGAACTTTGCCAAGTTATCTCTTCGTTGTGCAGAACTGAGGCGGAAAGATAGACCGGATCTTAGAGCGGTCATACTACCTGAGCTTAACAGATTGAGAGAACTTGCTGAGGAAAACATGCCTAGCGTCATGCCTGGGGGCAGCACAGGGAGCTCCCCTTATCACAGCCAATTTTCCTCAGTTCAAGTGAGTTTTACGTGCTTCCATTTTTTTTCAACTCCAACGGCAAAAAACCTGCTTGTGCAAAATTTTTCCTAGGGTAACATTTACTAATTTCGTAGCAACTCGTAGATCTTACAGGTTACAACTTCTGCAAGCTTTACGATTCAATTGTTTCTGATCTGTTGCCAGGATGTGATCACAGCGAACTATAATCTGGATATGATAGCTCAAGAAGCCACCCAAGCACACCATCTAGAGGAAGAAGATGAAGGACGATTGAAAAACACTTTGTTGTAGCGACGATAGATAGATGTATTTGGCATTCAACATCAACTGAAGCTTGTTTTGCATTCTTTTGTAGCTCTTGGAAAACTAAACTTGTTTTAATGCTGGCATGGTTTCTAGTTAAGAGAGTATTCAACCCGGTATAGCCAAATCCAACAGCATATTCAGATTTCTCTAGTATTTACGATTGAAGCTGATCAGTTATATCTCAACCATTTCCAATTCCACCTTCAGCCTCCAAGGGTCACCACCACCAGATCAGAAGGATTTGACAAACATTCTAGGATTTAAGATGATAGGGGACACCTTTTGGACAATTAACTCAAGTCACCAGACATTGCATTGCTATTAAGCAGAATAAACATATATGGGGAAAATCACCACCATCTCTACCAAAAGGCAAAGTAATAGGTCAAGGTTTCATGTTGACTCCAAACTCTAAGAATCTAAAAGAATTCTATATGAGCATACTTCAAGTTTCAGTCAAACCAATCAAGATTTTACACAGTAACATAAGGCCACTAGGCAGTATGTCCAAAAGATATGTTTACTCGTGTAGTTTCCTGGTATATATTTTAATGAACTCTCTCTGTAAGTCCACTTCCGCTGCCTATCAAACTCCATAAATGCCTCTGAACTTGAATGGAAACCCCCATTCCCCAAAAGACAAACAATAAAGGATCTGTTAATAACTTTGGAGAATTATCCAAATGCATCATGCTCCTGATGCATCAATGACACAACCACAAGTCACAAGATAAGGAGCAACCTTATCATGTTTCATATGCTCAAGGCCTAGATGGAGATCCCACAACAAGACATTCTTGAAAAGCCATGGCTTGTACATTAAATGCAGTAAGATCGGGATGAAAACCAGCTTCCAATATCTTCAGAAATTCCCTCTGCAAGGGAATTCCCTAGCCTGTAAAATTTGTTTCCATTATATATGCAAACGGCATTGCTCTAATTCCTTCTCTCTATGAGGAGTCTAGACCTAGACCTTTTAAGGCGATCTCAGGCAGCTTCCATCTCTGCCAAAGAACCATGAAGACTATAATACATAACAAAAGCATTCCCAGTGGCAGAGTCTACCCGGAGACCCTTTGAGACCATCTTCTTCAAAGTATCCTCCATCAAATCAAGTTGACCACCCTTTCCAAAGCAAGAGATAGCCAGTGAGGAAACCTGAAGAAAAAAGTCAAGTTCTCGAAGAACTCAACTGATCATGAATTTGATTACTTGATAAAAATATATGTTGGAATTCTACGTTTAATACAATTATGAAGGATTTAATTTTGGCAAGGAAAATTAATCCATAATACCTAAAGTACTGTATGATAACAAGAAGAAAGAAAAAAACAGATAATTGGAATGATACAATCAAGAATTCCCCAAAATCCAAATGAATGATGTTAGCAATTAAGTATTCAAGAACACAAAAATATTCTTCTTTTAATTCACACTTGCAAATGTTACTTTCACAACAACAAGTAAGGATGGCATAAAAAAAAAAGACTTGTTTTTTTCTCGAGACAAATGAAAAACAAGTAAAGGAGAGAAGGTAAGCTAACGCACCATTTGAGAAAACAAGGAAAAACAGAGCACAGAAAATGAAAGAGCTTCTCATGGCAAGGGTGCAGCACTGACTATGCATTGACTAAGAAGATCTTAGCATTTACAAGTGATCAACAATGGAGTATCTCATTAAAGTATTTATTGTTAATTAATTAATTAATTAATATCAAGGCTTTCTTGCTCTTTGTAATTTATCAATGAGTAAATGGTGGACTCTCTGTTTCGGATGCAGTTTCTGATGAGTGATGTGTAGGTAAGTTGACATCTTGGTGATGAATATTGCCTTTTTAACACGTACAAATATGCTTATGATAAATATATTTATTTAAATATTATTTTATTTATAAATATATTTATTTAAATATAAAATCTTTAAATTTATCAAAATAAATCTTTTGCAGATATCGGTCATCTTATCAAGTATCAATTACTAGTTGTCCTAACTAGAAAAAATAAATTAAATTATTAAAATTAAAAAATTAATCAATTATTAAATAAACTGTATTTCTTATCTATTTAAATTTTAAAAAAATATCACCAATAAATATCTTGTTTATGGACGAGAACAAATGAGTTTCTTAGTTAATTTAATTGATAAAATAATTTAGACTAGTATCAAATTATTAATTATGAATTAAATTTTCTTCGTAGAAACGATGAAAGTGGTTAAGGATTAGGTTAAAATATATATTAAAAATTAAAGTCATAATCCAACTGTTTTGAAGATGAGCTAGATTGTTTCTTCTGTATATTAATTTTAGTAACTTTGTGTTTGTTAAAAGTAATGTCCTGAATTCCATTAACAAAAGTAAGTAAATATAAAAGATTTCACACTTTATTTAGTAATGTTTATCACATGCTTTGGAAAGGTACATGAAAACCTTGGCTTAATTTTTTTTTTGGATATTTTTGTATTTTTTTAAAAGATGAGACTAATTTTGTCTAGGGTTTATAACTATTTCTTTTAATAAGTATTTTTTTTAAGAATTGAATTTTTATTTTTATCTTTATAAATATATAGTAGTGTCTTAATTATTGGACCAATTATTCATTGATGTGTGTGTATATTCACAAATAAAAAATTTATCATTATTCAAGTTATTGTTGATAATTTTTTAATAAACCTATAAAATGTCTTAGGCTGTGTATCATGTGGCTCCAATTTCTTAATTAGTTAAATCTATAATGCATTACAAAATAATGCTTTTTAAATCTTTAATATATATATTTTAAAATAAAAAAAATTTCGGTTTAAAATTTATATAGCCGTATCATTATTTTATATTAATTGTTTATTAATTTAATTAAATAAAATAAAGTTGAGAGATTAAAACCATTAATTACTTGGCTAATTAAAATTATGATACTGTATTAAAAATTATTCTAACTACTATAAATAAGGCTAAGAAAATAACTTTATATATTATTTTTTAACAAGTTATAGGAGCAAATGGGTATTTTCTTTCAAATCTCAATACAAGCTTCTCCATGTGCATGTGGCATGTTCTGAGAATTTGAAACCAAAGAAAGGCATTGAGACTGATTTTTATACTTTTCCATTCATGCACTCGAATATAAGAAACTTTTTTATTAAAATTTTTTAATATATAAATAAGTTGATTTTATCAAGTTTATGTGAAAATCAAAATTTAAAATATCTTAAAATTCGTTAAAAAGTCACTTCATCAATCTCAAAACTAAAAATTTAAAAGATCTCTATAAATTAAATAAACAATATTTTTTTATAACAAAAATCACTAAATTTACATAAAAAAATAATGTTAAAGGATGTAGTTTAACTGATTAAACTATAAATTTATTTTTTTTAAATCATTAATTTAAATATTACAAACCTTGAAGATTTACATAATTTAGTCCATTTGAAAATTAATAGTTTAAAAAGATTCAAAATAGAACAATATTTCTTAAAATAAAAAAGTCATGCAATAAACTTGGGCCGACACTAATAAATCATTAACAAAGAGAAAATTTCACTGTCCATTTCCTATTAATGGAAATCCAGCTAGCAACACTAAAACAGGGACTGTACTTGCCTAATTTTCCTATAAGACGCTAGGTAAGTGAAATGTAGGCTGGATTAAGTTTTCCCATATATATATATATATCCGAAATGACATGGGATAACTTGATAAACACATAACTTTGAGATCTGGATGACTCCGGGGAAAAGAAAACAGAAAAAACCATGATGCTTTCTTTTAAAAGTTAAATTAGAGATTCTATTGTGTAAGAAAAATGCAAACAAACTGATTTATCCCATCTAATCACTTACTAATAGGTTGTATATTATATACAAATAATAATAATGATTGATTATAATTTAATCAAAATAATTATTCCAACACACTGTTTATATTCCCGTCTCCACTGAAAACCACAAGCGTTGAAGCCTGTCTCTCTACAAGGTAAGTAGAGAGTTGTTGCTTTCTCTCTAAAAAATCTCTCCCACAAATTTAGCCTCGAAGAATCTATCTTTCTTGCACTTCAATTCTCTAAATTTTGCACTTATTTCTCTCTCTAGAATCTCTTTTACTTTGTAATTAATATCTCTCCGTTAAATTCTCTCTTCCATGTTATTTACACTTGTGAATACTCCAAAACCCTTTCTCTCTTTATAACAGCAAACCCTTGTCTTGAATTTTCAAGAATTCAAGATTTGAGGGTTGCCCATGTCTCAGTTTGGTCTGAAAATGGAGAAAAAGAGACCAAGAATCAGTCTTTCTTTGTTTTCAACCTTAACCGAGACCTTTGCAGTTGCCAACAAATCACCTAGGTCTTTGGAGAATGGTGGTGCTGTTGGGTTAGGAATAGTTGCTGCTATGGATGAGTCAGATAAAGTTTCTGACTCGGCTTTGTCACCAAGATCCAGTCTTCTCCCAATTGTTTCTTTGAAGAAACCTGCTTCCTATTTCAAAGAAGGAGGTATTGGGGTGTCGAATCTTGATAAAGATAGTGGTGGTGGTGGTGTATTTGTTGTTGATGAGAATGATGAGACTTATACTTGTGTTATTTCTCATGTTGGGAATAATGTGATTAAGCAGCGTGTTGGTTATGGTGAAGAGCTTTGTATTGATCCAGGGAATGAGTTTGATGATGGTTCTGGACTGGTTTATGCTGCTTCACCACCGGTGAGGATGCCCATGGATGCTGCTGCTGCTAGGAGGGACTTTTGGAGCAAGGATTTCCTGAGTTCTTGCTATATCTGCAAGAAGCTGCTTGAGGGGCTGGACATTTTCATGTACAGGTACAAAAATGATTGCTTTCTTGGTTTAATTTTAGTGGTTAATCACGTGTTTGGAATTGCGTGTGACTAGTGAATTGTGTGGATTCTGATTGATTGGATATGCTTTTTGTTTTTGGATTGTTGTTTGACTTTGAATTGCTGTGAAATTTTGTTGTTTAAAAAATGCAAGTTCTTGATTGACAATAGATTACTAGATTTTGATGGGATAATAGCCAGCGGATTCGTAGGCAAATTAGAGTTGGGACAAAATCTTGCTTACTCATGTTCTTTCAGTCATGACTGCGTCATCCTGTTTTTGACTGAAAAACTCCACGTACTTAGAAGATGATTATTTTGGATTACTTTGTGATGGAAAATGTGGACACGAGATAGTTGATGCAATCGTAAAATCGATCAGGTTTCCTGTACAAGCAGCAAATTGTTCCATTTATGTTTGGATTTCTTTGTTCCGAAAAACACTTGGACTAGAAATGGTTAATATGATTCTATTATCATTTAAAGATGCCATACAATTGGAACAGTAATTGAACTGGTTTAAACAAGTTCAAAATTAGCTGCTTCGTTGTCTGGTTTAATAGCATTTAAATCTATTTGTGTATTTATTGTCAGGCCATTTGAAATTCGTGACTTGGGTCAATGCACCTTAGCTTGGAGATTTTGGTTCAAAATGGTATTATTCAGTGCTTATTTGGGGTTCTGTTGTCTTCCTGAATTTCATATGTTTCAGGCTGCATTTAGGAATTTGGAAAGCATTGTTCATCAGTGATGATGCTCTTTCAATTTGTTCAAGAATCTGGACACAGTGAATGTTTAAAATAGAACCCTGCAATCTCATTTTGTCTTTCATTTTCTGCATGTACTGTGAGAAAATGTTGAAATAGAACATTGCAATCTGATGAGTGCAAATGTGACAGCATGAGTTTCATTTCTAGGTCAAATGATAAATTAAAGCAACTTTTTATTCAATTTATGTTATTAAGTTACTTCTAAAAGATTATATGCATCAGACTTCGGTATGAAATGGGCATAAAGTAATCAGAATGCACTTCTCTATTTTAGTTGAGAAAATTCCATAAATCTCGAGCAGAAGAAATGCCATTTTGGGGGTTGTCCAAATTGATTATGGTTGTAAAGAATGATGAAGACATAAAACCAGAGTTGGGGTAGAAAGGTTGTCAAATTACATCCATTACTTGCATAAACAACTGAAAAACCTTTTGTTTGAAGCCATTATTTTGATGCAATGTTAAATTTATTAGCATGTTGGCTTGAGTGGGAGCCTTTGTGGTAAGGTCTTTTTCCTTACAGCAGTCCAATGGTTCTTGTTCCATCTATAGAGAGCTTGGGGCCAATGTTGATCTGGTACAAGTTGTTGGTGCTAAGCTGTGTACTTCTCATAAATTTCTTTGGAAAAAAACACTGCTTATTGTTGTTGTTAGTGCCAAAGAGCAGTTTCTATCTGGCTAAGTTGTTTTCTCCTTTACAAGTTTGTAAAGTCAATATCTGAGTATCTGTCTGAGTTGTCACAGCAAAGCTGTTTTCTCCTCTTGAAGTTTCCTAGGAAAAAAAAAGCAAACAGCTCGTTTTTTTTTATTATTATTATTATTAGTGACAACAAGCAGTTTTTCTCTCCTGTCTTTTTTTTTTGTTTTTTTAACTTTGGAAAGTTAGTTATTGAGTATTTCGTGTAAGTTGTCAGAGCTGTGCTGTTCTTCCTCTCCTCTTGAAGTTTCCTGATGCAGAGATGATGCTTATCTTAGTATAATTGGTACTGGTCATTAATTTATTTCCATATTTACTGAAGCATGCCAGGTGTGCTTCATGTAAGCATTGACAAGGATATCTTTCCTTCTCGTGGAAGATATGCTTTTTTAGGATTAGGTTGGCAGATTTGTTATTCATGGAACACTGTCAAATGCAACTTGGCGAAAGTTAGAACAGTCAATAACAGCTTAGAGTTTGATAAGAAAAGGTTATACTGCTGTCATGATGACCAAATGAACCATTGGTGCCTTGTCAACTATATACACGTGTTTTTCTTTTCAGAAATTATAAAAATATCAGCAAAAGCACCTCGATGGCTCTTTATCCCTACATTCCAGGACTTGCAACTATATAATATTGTCTATCTTATGGGATGTTTCCCAGCAACTATACTAATTTCAACTATTCAATGAAATTTGAATTGCTGTCCTCGTGATGTTTTTGGTTCTTGGTGATAATTTATAAAACAAAGGCAAATGTTGTAGCTTTTAAAAAAAAATTGAGGTTGGGATTAGAATTTGCTTGGAATTTGGGTGGTAAGCTCTAGCTGTTAAAAAGCGTATTGGATATTCCGTTCCCTAAATTTAAGTTAATAAGTTTCACTTTATTTTGGGAATTATGTTGTAGTAGAAGGCCCAAATAATTCTTGTTTGCTTATGTATGTGGTCCTGATTCTTTTGGGGAGGCTTTGTTAGGATATTCAACTTGAGCCTCGAGAATTTTCAAGGATAAATTTTTCTCCTTCTCATTTCTCATATCTTACACTCATTTTCCACTGCTAAAATAGAAATGGGGTCCTTGTTTGCAGGGGTGAAAAGGCATTTTGCAGCCCAGAGTGTCGTGACAATCATATCAGAAATGAAGATTTCAAGGAGAAATGCGGATCTGAAGCTCGGAAGAAACAAGAGTGCTGCTCTGTATCGCCCAGCTCTTCTCCTCAGTTATTTTTTGCTGGAGTAGCTGCAGCATAGAGTATTTTACAAAAGCACCAGTGTCTGGTAAATAAAAGGATAGTAAAGAATATGAAGGATATCCCTAAAGATAAACTGCCATTGATGGCATGGAGATACAGTAGACCTGAGTTTTTAAGAGGGTTAGAGCAGGTAGTCTCCACACCTTAGATTGCAAGGAAGATTCTTCTGAGATGGGAGAATTTTATAAAGGATTTTAAGTTTTCTTAATCCAAAAAGGGTATCATATATAGACTTGAGTTTTTCAATTTTACTATTATTACCCCATGGTCCATGGGTGCAAGGCAATTTAGTTTAATAATTGCTATGAACTGTTATGCAGATTCTTGAAGCAATATCATTCAATATAAATTACTCTCTAAGCTTTCATTTTGTTAGTTCATTACTGTGTGTTTTAATTGAATTATATGGATTTTTTTCCCATTATTTTAAGGCCTGCAACATCTTGACCAAATTATTGACTTATTAGGCTGAGTAAATTTGATTTAGATTTGTTTACTTGCTGAGTTTGCCCATGCTTACAAGTCCCTGGTCATTTGAAAATTAAGATCCCTTTTCGGCGCGTGTAGATGGATTGGGGTAGTGTTTCCCTGCATGCTCCTAGTGTGTTAAGGATTTAACTTCAACAACTTACCATTAACTCCCTCAAAACGACAAAGGATTGTTGCTAAGCTGATTCATGATTCAACCAGCAGCCATGCAACATGGTATTTGCTTGTTAATAATCTTCACAATCCCTTTGCCCTTACAGTGGCCCGAAAATCTCGAAGGATTGTTGCTAAACCGATTCATCCCGACTCAAGTTTCTTGCCATTCACAGCTACAATGATCCTATTACTGAAACCCAACACCTGATGCTTTCAAGAATACCGAGTAAAGGCTATGACACTGTGATGACTGACGTCAGATACACAAGCATATGTCAAGAACCAGAGGGTGCTAATCTTCTATCAAATGCTACCAGAAAGAAGAGAAAAGGAGGAGTTTTGCATGGCTATGGCACCATGTAAAGATGGACGACTCACTATAATTGGGATGCAAAACTACAATATTGCCTGTGAGCTTCAGAAAAGGGGAATTGATTGAGAGCTCCTTGAGAAGCAGGATTAATTGTTGTAATAGAGGTAGATAGTTCGAGCACAATCCCTGTCTAGAAAATAAGGTTTTCTCAAAGATCTAATTTGAGAAAACTTGTTGAGATTTTAATTTTGCTTGTAGAAATTAATTTGTAATTATTATTTTATTTTTTTTGTTGGACACTTTCACCAGCTAGTGGGAAAATTTTTAATGCAATTAGACTTGCGATGACATATAATTTTAGATAACTAAAAGTGGATATGCCACTACTATATAAGAATCTATTTAAACAAATTATATGAATGTGCTAGTAGATATATTTATGGACCAATAGCATTGATCTAAACCCAATAAAAGGTCTAGTCTTGCCAAATTAGAATAATATCTTAAAATGATCATAACTTTTAATTTAATCATTGAATGTTTCTTAAAATGTTCAAGTTTTGCAGCAAAAATCTCTTGGCATCTTAAATACAATAGATCTTGTATCAACTACTAAAACATTGCTTTGAACTTTGAAAAATATCGAATTTGATCTTTTCTTTGCAAATGTGCAATCTGTTTACACAAAATATAAAATTCACATATCATATATGAATGTTTTGTATAAAAAAACTACAGGTTGTTCATATTAACAATAAGGTTCAGTGACAGTTCATCAGCATTATTATTATGATATATTCAACTTAATAATAGATTTTCAGTTGGAAGAATTAAATTCTAGATTCAGTGATAAGACAGTGGAACTCCTTATACTTAACTATATTTTAAAACCTAAAAACAACTTTAAATTATTCAAAGCTAATGTTAAAGCTTACTAATAAATTTTATTCTGAATATTTCAACGAACAAGAGATATATTATTTGAGATCTCAGCTGGAGTATTATCAGATTGATATGATTCATCATGAAAGTTTTTAGAATATGTCTATCATTTCTGAATTATATAAAGGATTAATTGAAACAAATAAGTCACAATACTATCATTTGATTAATAGGTTAATTTGTCTTGTTTTAATTTTACTTGTTTTCACTACAACTGCAGAGCAAACATTTTCAGCTATAAAACGTGTTAACATCGTGCTTTACAATAAAATAAAAAAGGAGTTCTTTATAAATTTTATGATGATTTATATTAAATAAGAGCTTGTTGAAGATATTAATTCAAATTCAAACATAAATAAATTTTATTCTACAAAACATCAAAAAATACAACTTTGATAATGTAATTTATTTTTATTTTAAATTTTATGTACTATAAATTTTATTTTATTTTATTTTTATATTTTGTGTTATATATTTGAATTAAAACTTTATTATTATTTTGATAAATTTATGTGTTTGAGTGAATAATTAATTTTAAAAAATAATTTATATTTATTTATATCATACCCTAGAACATTGAAAATTCCTACTACGCCCCCGCCAGTAACGAAAGAAGAATCAAGAACAAAATAAAAGTAAAAATGCTGATAAGATATGGGAGAACATTCCAAGCTCCAAAAGCATTGGCTTTGATAGACCAGAGACACAACGAAGAGGCAAGAGACGAAGACGAAAGGAGGACGTTGCGACTTCCATGAGAGAGGAAGGCAGACCGGAGTGGGAGATCGCGAGAGAGAAGAGACGATCTGGTAGTGAGTTTAGGGTGGCTGAGGTCTTTTTAAGTGGTTTTCTTAGCTTTTTTTTTTTGGTTCAGTTTTTTCAATCCTTTTTTTTTCGATTTTCTTGGTTTTTTGTTGCTACGGACCTCCATATTTATAATTAAGAGATGACATAATTGACTTCGTGTTACTAATCCTGATAATTAAAACTAGGTATAATCTTCCAAACAACACTTAGTGATCCTATCCAAGAGAATCCATTCCATTTATATGATGATCACTTGTCAATTCGATTCCAAATAATTTTTGTTTTCGGAAATATGCGTTACCACCACTAGAAGGAAACTTCTGCTTTTAGTTTTCTTTTTCTTTTTCTTAATAGTAAGAACTGTGGAAGATACTGATGCTGCCATTGCTAACGCATAGGACACTCACAAAAACAAAGCAATGCATAATATATAGCATGGCCGTATAGCGATCATGGCTTAACCCTATTTTTGGAAATTAAAAAATGAAAAAGAAATGAAGGAAAGGACGAAAGGTGCGGTCATCAAATGTGGAGCGATGGAAGTGGTCGCAGCATATCCTTTGGAAGATGCTGCCATTGCTAACCCATGGGAGAAGGAACCCACGTTCAGTGTCCCTTTGCCTCTCGTATAAAATGATCTCTCCCCTTCTTTCTCTTGTCCAACACCATCCCTTAGCATAATATCTAGAGTGAGCTACGTGCTTGAAGATGCTCGTCGCTAGTTCTTTCTCTTAGCATGAGTGCCAATCCCGCCATGCACCCTCACCGTACGGCATGGTGGGAGGTGGCTGAGCATACAAGGTTACGGATTGTTACAGTACTGGGTTAAAAACTTGGGAGAGAGCCAATTTCTCTCACAGGGCAACCTCAATCCTTTGGCATTTTCACTTGGAGAGGATCTCGATCTATCGTTTGCTTGTTCTGGTTTCTATCCTTAATTTAGTTAAATATGTAAGGAAACTATGGTGCTGTCATGTGGGCTTTTCTTCCTTTTTTTTTCATGTGGGAGTGTTTATTTATTAAATAATTAGCACTGCGTCTAATATCTATATTAGAAGGAGTGACCATATTGCAGGATTCTTGCAACATCAATTGTAATGTGAACTTCCATGGTGTCCAAGCTCAAGCTTAACGTTCGAAGCATGCGTGTCTTTTGTTTCTTTTACTGTTCATCTAACGGCAGGTCAAGTTTTCCTCCTGTGATTAATTGCAGGTGGTCGACTGTGGCTCAGTAACCCCTTGATTCTCTAGTAAAAATGCAACTCAAAAAATAATTTTTTAAAATATATAGTTTTTTTAAATGATTGAGTCATTATATTTTTAATAGTAATCCATATAAATCCTAATAGGGTTTCTTTCATATCAATAAAAATATTAATTGTAGTCGATTTAAACTTAAACATTAGGATTCCTTTAACTTGGTAGGTAAATTAATAATTATAAATAAAATTTTGAAATATATATATATATATGGTTGCATTGGATTTATCTTTTCCTTGCACTTGTAAACTTTATGGTTAGAAAATTATTTTTTTTTAGTTGCACTGTTAAAAATTAAATTTAATAACATCTATTAATAAGATAGTTGTGGTCAATTTGAATCTCAACGGTAGATTAATTAATAATCATGAATAGGATTTTAAAAATATTTATTACAAATTAAATGGATTATTATTGAGAATAAAATTAAATTAGTTATTTAAAAAAAAATTGTTCGGTGGTTCATCCCCTTTTCAGAAGCTAACTTCTGAGGTGAGGTTTTTTCCCTCAATTATTTAAAAAAAAAGTTGGAAACTCGTGAACTGACTTTCCTTGCCTTGCCTAAGGATCTCATGTGATATTTAGAATGTGATCATCTGGTGGGACAAGAACATGATAGAGCTAAATTTCTCCCTTCATCTCAAGAAATTTCGAATCAGCCTTGACTAAAAACATCACCATCCAAGTATTGTATGAGCAAGATGAACTTTACCCCATTTTCATCCCCAACTAAAAGGAATGCATACAGCATACATCAAAATTCCATGAATAATTCTCCCGTGTCAGGCACGTTGAAATTTACAAGTTCTAAAGGAAAGGAAAACGAGAGCTTCCAGCAGATTCGCATAAGAACCTGGCCTCTTAACTGTGCTTGAAAATTAGCTGAAGACGGTTGCGATTTGAGAAGTGATCTATTTATGCGGCTGAATTGGTCAACTGTTTGGCTGGTATGATTTGTTGTGGCTGCAGGCACAAAAGAAGAAAAGTGGAATCAGCTGAGAACACCTTAAGCATATATCAGGATAGAATTCAAGAAGATGAAAGGACCATGAAGAAGCTTATATCTAAACAATTGCCAAGACAAACCGAAAATGTGCAGTTTTAACCAAGAAAACCACCGTGCCCCAGGCCAATTTTCAATGATGAATGGGATTATATCAGCTTCTTACCGCTGCTAACTCCTTTTCATGCTTCGGAATGAAAGCGGTATCAACATTTCCATTTTTGAAGTCCTGTCAGCAAGGGGGCATATGAAAAGGCAACATAGATCCAATCAGTTCAAGGTTCAAACAAAATACATAGGGTTTTTTCAGTGAAATTCATAAATAAATTTGCAAATTATAGTTTTCCTAACCTCAATTTCAAGGATAAGTTTGTGGTAATCTATAGTCGTCGGAACTCCTGGATAGAGAAAGTGACAGAGATTGATCAAAAATTAAAGAATATACAGATTCTAAGAACAAAAACAAATCACATCTGTGAGAAAAACTATAATTTGCAAATTATAGTTTTCCTAACCTCAATTTCAAGATGTGCTTGATTGACCGAAAAGCCACAAATGGCATGTCTACTCTGCTGCAATTAGCAGCAGACTCAAATCAAAGGATAGTGGTAGTTTACAGCAACCCTATGTGGACAGGGGCTCACCAAATTAATCAAAGGATGAGCCTCAAAAGAGGTTTGCATTTGCATGCATCCAGATCAAAGAAAGAAAACAAAAAATGTGGTTTCAAAACTCACTCCCTAAACCCAATGTGCTCTTTCCATACAATCAATGCATTGCCACTATCTCAAGTCAAGAATTAAAAACATGGGTACCAGTGCGGGGCACCTTTCAAATTCCAGGACACTTACCAGTAATAATAGTGTCATCAAGAGCCCTTTTCATTCGCTCAATTGCTTTTTCTCTTGTTGGAGCCCAGACAATAAGCTGCAATATGTTCCAAATGTCACAGTAATTAAAACCATATGATGAAGCCAATTGCTTTCAGTGGTTAGATAAGCTGTCATGCATGGTAGCTTTAAACTGCAAACACAATGCATCCAAGTATCAGCTACAAAATTGACATGGAGGGAAGGCTAATGGCTAAGGGGAAAAAAAACACTTTTGTTATGTCCCATAGACACTTTTATCCTTGACAACAATAAAAAATTGAGAACGTCTAGCTTAAACAGGAAATCCATCGAAATGATTTGTCTTCCAACTTGAACTATATTCTGAATTTTTTAATCCCTATGTTCCTTAGGACTCCAGTTAGAACTCCAACTTAACTCTAACTGCCTATGATGCCTTTAAAAATTTAGAAACAACTGATATTTAACCCAAACAACCACTTCAACAAACCTCATCTTCATGATTTAGATCTTTTGGTAGAATAATAGTTCCCAATCTAGTGAAGGAAATGCTAGAGCATCCGGCACAAAAATGTGGGCCTGACAGAATCACATGAGCACAAGCTCAAGGAAATGAAACAGATTTCAGAGAAAGCAAACAAGTCTAACGATAGGACAACAATGGTTGGCTCAGATTTCATGTAGACAATCCAACAAAAAACGTTTTTGAGCTAATGGGTGGAAACACCCACACAACTCATTTTACAAGTCTGTACCAAACTTTGTGCTTGGGCAGTATGGGGTTACATGATAAAAAAACTCGTGCTTTTCTGTCACCAGCATACAACTTCAAAAAGAAGAAGAAAATCAACTTAAATTGATTAACAAGGAACCTAAGCATCTAGAAGTAAATTTATCCAGATAGAATGTGGTGGGCACCATTCTAAGAGAAAGAAAGTGACCAAACCAGACAAGTGTGGGGCTTATCATTATATCTATGGAGTAAATTTGAATGTATTGTCATTAGAACAGATGCAGCTAAGCAGTTACAGAATGTAGATATGCTCCAGGTAAGCAAAAAACAATCACATTGAGATGATAACATGAATGCCCCTTTTCACATGGCCAAAAACATAAAGACGAACATGGAATTGTTATTTGACAAACCTTTCCAAGTAGGGAATCATAGCTTGGAGGAACAACATAATCAGGATAAACATGGCTATCCATTCTAACAAACGGGCCTCCAGATGGCAAATATGCTGTTATTCTCCCTGTTTGTTTAGAAGGAAAAGAGCACAAATATTACGAGCAGCTGGATAGTTATTAAATATGTTTTCAGGGAAAAGAAAATCAATCACACCAAGATGAATGAAATTTTCATAATTCAAGCAAAAGCAACACCAATAAAATCCAGGAGTTGTGTGAGATGAACAAACATTAAATAGACAATCTAGGAAATGCAGTAAACCTCGTGGCTTGTCACCTTAAAAGGATTAGACATTGGGCGTTCAAATAAGAAGGATAAAAGAGAGTTTGGGAGGAAAAAGGTATGCGCAATAGCAACTAGAAAAGTGGTGATGAAGAGGATCAAATAGCAGTAATAATTTAACATGAATGTAATGTTCAGGACAATGTAGACATACCAGGCCCAGGTCGGAATCCCTTAAAAGCATCTTCTGCATTGATACGGCATTCAATTGAATGTCCTCTAAGAACAATATCTTCCTGAAAATTGAAATCCAGAGAACTATCAAACAGATGTACAAGCATGGGGCATAAATTTTTCTATTAATCCTTTGTTCCAATACCTGTTTGTATCTAAGTTTCTCTCCCATGGCTACACGAATTTGTTCCTCGATCAAATCAACAGAAGAAATCATTTCAGTCACTGGATGCTCCACCTGCATTTTTTATTTTATCAAAAGAAAGAACTACTAATCACCAAGATAAGGTTTTTATCAACACAAGAACAGAAAACTAAATCACTAATTGCTTATATTTAACCTGGATTCGAGTGTTCATTTCCATGAAGTAGAAGGAACCCCTTTCATCCAAAAGGAACTCAACCGTTCCAACACCTATGTACCCTATGGATGCTGCAGCTGAAACTGCTGCATCACCCATGGCCTTCCGTAACTCAGGAGTCAAAGCTGGAGATGGTGCTTCTTCCAACAGCTTTTGGTTACGTCTCTATATAAGAGCCATATTCAACAGAACCATTACTTCACTGCTAAAAGTAAACATGAAATAACAACCACAACAAGAAGAAAAAGAAAGGGAGAAACAGGATGGGGATCACTCCCAGAACATATGATAAACTTTTATGCATTCTATCTTATGATTGAACATGACTATGCTGAAACCAAACCTCTCAGCTTCCTTAAAATTATTGATGCTCATGAAGATATTACCAAGCTTTATGAATTCCCTAGAATTGGTTTTCAATATTGAAAATGAAAAGCTATCTTCTTTTCTGTGAACGGTCCAAGAACCTTTCAGGAATAGCTTACAAATGGCAATCCATTGTGATAGTTGCAAGATAAGAAAGTAAACAATACCTGAATACTGCAGTCTCGCTCACCAAAATGAACAACATTACCAAATTTGTCTGCAAGAACCTGCCAAATCAAATAACGTACCAGAATGATTCAGAAGCTTTCACATTGATGTTGGGAGTAAAAGGACATTTAAAAAAGGAAAACTGCAATTTAGTATTACTGAACTGAACTATACTATTGACAAATTAAAATTCAGCAGTGTCAGAAGTGTTACGAGAAAAGTAAGACTACTTTTATCAACCTAGTTGAGTCACTCAAAAGTCAATAGTGTTTAGACTAATCAACTCAGAAATTGTTCCACCCTCATATCACATTCAAATTTTCTGCAAAACAAATTTAAGTACTTATTTTTCTGCACGAACAAAAGGACATTGCAGCACATGAATTGAGATTTGGATTCATCTTCATCATTCAGCATATTTCATTTCTAGATAGATCATTCACCCACTTATTTATCTTCACCATACAGCAGATTTCATTTCCACATAGATCATTTATTCACTTATGCTAAATGCCTTTTACCCTCAATAAATAGATGAATTTATTGTTCAAGATACTCTTTTAAATTATAAAACCCTGGCATCTTCCTTCTCTTCTTGTGATAACTAGTTGTACAGGTTGTCTAAAACAGATGCAGATTCTTCCAACAAGAATTGGATGTAGATTAAATCAAATCTCATTTGCCTAACTCGTTCCTAGCACTTCCTTCTTATAGCTCGTAATTATAGGTAACAAGAAAATTTTCATTGCTAAAAGCAAACCTGCATTAGCATTAACAAGGTTACAGTCATTCCCCTTCCAGACTCTACTCTAATGATCCTCCATAAGAAACCTTCATTAAACATAATCTCGAGTTAATTATGGGTTAGCCCCTGTAGTTTAGCAAAATTAATTAATTAGTCCTCATGGTTTCAAAAACTATATATTTAATCCCTGTATTTTTAAATCTATTTAGAACTTAATCCTCTTTTCAAAAACTGTATTTTTTTTTTCCAATTTATTTTGCTTCTTTTTTTGTAGAAATAGAGGGGTGCGGTAGAAGATAAGATGGAAAGACTAATGAGAAAAGAGGGCATTTTTCAGAGCACAATACTTCTAAAAGTAAGCATGGTCAACATTGGTCAAAGGACTATTTGATTATATTTTATACCACAGTGACTAATTAATTTGTTTTGATACACTAAAGGGACCAAATTATAATTAATTCATATAATCTCCGGACATAGATTACCTGGAACTCAATGTGTCTGGGATTTTGAACATACTTCTCCAAATAAACTCCATCATTTCCAAATGCAGCAGCAGCCTCACTTTTAGCTTGCTGTAGAGCAAAGGAAGCGAACTAAATTCAACCATAGACAAACAAAAGAATTCACGCAGCTTGCTTCATGGAAAAATATCCAACACTACAATGAAAAGCTCCACACTAACTTCATACCTGTAGCAACTTTACAAACTCATCAGCTTCTTTGGCGAGCCGCATTCCACGTCCTCCACCACCTGCTGTTGCCTACAGAACATAGGTTTAATTGAATAGAAGTTTCAATGCTTTTTAATTTTATGCTTCATTTGCTTGGTATTAGAAGATGTAGGGAGAAAAAAATTCCAAATCTCATAATTGCCGGTCCAGACCCTATTTTATGAAATTTCACAAATTTCACTCTTGCATATTCTTCAGAAACCAAATGGGGCAACAGCGAAACTATTAAGAATAACTTACTAAAGATGCAAACATATAATTTCAACATAGAATCCAAGTGATAATTTTGGATAATTCCTATTATGGAATGATTTCTGAGATATTTTAATTGATTTTAGTTTTAATGCTTGGCACTATTGTACAAGGTTACTTGGAGTGCATTTTAGCTTTCTTCTCCATACATGCACATGCACCCACAGAGGAGAAGATTTCCAGCAAAGATAGTAAAGAGCTCCATAAATTGCTTGATGTGTAGCTGAGTGAAAACAAAACAAGTCGATGGCAAGGATGTGATCAAGCAAGAAGCAAGGAGAAAACACTACTCCATTCTTTCTGTATAAATACTGACATTTGTCTGAGTCTGGAAGGGTAGCAATGGTGTATATTGCAATTTCAATGTTGTCACAATCTGTATAAAACATGACTATCAAAGAAGGATTAGTATGAAGGAGATTATTTACCTTGATCATCACAGGATAACCAATCTCATTGGCGAGCCTTACTCCTTCCTCAGTACTCTAACAACAATCAGTGTACAAAAGTTTGTCAGATAACATCAAACTACATCTTCCTATATTATCAAAAGGAGTAAAAGGAGCTAACCAAATAATTAAACTAAACTTGCAAGACATGCAATTGTTTACATGCCAAAGTTTTTTGAATCAAATAATACAGATAATGGTCAATCATGGCACCTGTAATAAGCCATCACTTCCTGGTACAGTTGGAACCCCTGCCTTCTTCATTGTTTCTCTAGCAGTTGATTTGTCACCCATGATCCTTATACTGTCAGGCTGCACAAAGCAAACAATAATTTGCATCTTTTTTCAATTATGCAAGTGATAAACAGCCATAAACATGAATTCATGATATACTTTCACCAGGTAAAAACTTGATCAATTCTCAATCCAATTTCTTCAAAACACGCCAATGGAGTAACACAGTCAACTTCAACATTTACAGTGCTGAAGATTATAGGTTTCAAGTACAATAAGGAAGGAAAACCAAAATGAAAGAGAAACGTGAGGAAAGTTTTGCTAGAACCATGTATGACTCAGCAGAGAACCTTTGGTAAGTTGGTTTATGAATTTGAAGGCATGACTCAGCATTCAATGAAAAACTTTTGTAAGTTGGTGTATATACTTGAAGACCCAATGTAGCATTTTTTATTTTTTTTCCCATGTATTTGTGCTAAACCTGAGAATTTCATCAACTTTTTGCCATCAGTTTTCTACTACAAAGCCATCTGAGAGTCTGAAACTACTTCATGGACTTTATAGATACACTGACTAACATACAACCCAAGCTGAGATAGAACATGTACCCCATCCTAAAACCTAGAACCATGATGAGATTATAGTGTAATTAACCACCTTCCAAACAGAAGCAGACAAGGTTAAACTTAAAATTCAGTGACAGGAAATGTATTTGCCTCAAGATATTTGGTGAATAACCAAAAAATAACAACCAACTCGGCAATCACAGTTTTTAGCATAAAGATAAATCTTCCCATTGTCTTCCATATGCTTTTTACTACATGTCAAATAACTAAAGATAATCACCAAACTTCAACAATCTGCATCATACCATACTAATGAATAAAGATTTACATAAAAAAGGATGTCAGCCGCTTAGGGATATTTTTATATTAAAATAAAAAAGATTATAACAACAGTCACCATTTGCCATAACCCCAATTCTGGGGCATCATATTAGATTGAATTGCTGTTCAAAATCTGTATACATGGTATTCCAAATATGGAATTTTTCCCTTATCTATCATAATTGAGAATGCAGTGATTTTAGCATCTAATTCAACAACAAAAAATGTAAAACAATAGTTGACATGAGATAGGCTAAGATCTAGGAGATCATGTATTAATCTCACTTTTTACTACTATTGAGTTTCTAGGTCTCTACTTACATTAGGCCCAATAAAGTTTATTCCATGTTCTCTGCACATTTCCACAAATACAGCATTTTCAGCAAGGAAGCCGTATCCAGGATGCAGCATTGTACATCTACGACTTATAGCAGCAGATAAAACATTTGGGATCACCAAGTACCTGTCGAAAAACATTGAAACATACAAATAAATTCATTATATTCCGAATCTACAACTTAAGAGTATCTAGCATTTGTTATTGAGAAATTAAATGACTACTCAAGAACCAAATTATTTCTATATAAACATTGCAACTTTCAACAAGCAGGAAAAAAATTATAATTATCAATTTATAAACTAATTAACAAGGGGCGTAAATGTAATCAAACCGCTACCAGCAATGCTTTAATGAATAAGATATGAGGTGAAACATAGAGGGTAGTAACAACTGTTAAATTAAGATGAATTGTTTCAGATTACTGGCTCTGACTTGGAAGCTTTTCCTAAAATCCCCCTTACTAGTTGCAAACTAATATCCATGTGTAATGCATGTGACTGATAAAGTAAGGATATTATAACCACTTACGACTGACTGCTGGGTGCTTCACCGATGCACACTGATTCGTCAGCCAATTTCACATGAAGTGCATCCTTATCTATGGTAGAGTAAACAGCTACACATGGTATCCCCATCTCATGTGCAGTTCGAATAACACGAACAGCAATCTCTCCTCTGTTTGCTACCAGAATTTTTTCCGCGCGACATGTAACCCCAAGAGCTGCTCCATTCTTAGCACAGTGACTAACGTGGGCAGTCTGAGCTCTTTGTCTAGGGAAGTTAACCTTATTTCCCATCATAAAGCTGCATTGAGAACTCCTGATTCCACTAGTTTTCCCCATGAATAAACCCTTATGCATTGAATAAATAAACTATTTCAGTATTTGTAACAATCACGGACTATTTCACTAGATCTCACAACCTCATAAAACTAAAAATACATAGTATTATCATTGGAATTCTTTGAAACATAGAACAACAATGCAGGTTATATGCATTAGACATGTACTTGCTATTACTTATCTTCATATTTCAAAAACATTTTTAATTAAAAATCCAACCTCTGAGCTCATTAACCCTCCCAAACCATCCTCATTATTTACATCACCCAACATATGCTAGCAAAATCATAGAATTGAAATAGCACCACATATCTACAGTTCAAGTAAATCACTGAATTGGCTTCAATTCCCAGCTCCACAAATATAAACTAAGCCCAACACTACAGAGCCATCAACCAATACCATCCCCCAATGAATAAAACAAACAAAACCCGAGACTCATTTCCTTCTAATGAACATTCCAACGCGAACCCATTACAAATCAAACAAAAAGACACGTTTCTAACAAATTCGAACCAAAAACAAGTAAGCAACAGAACAGAAACACAAAAACGAAAGAGCAACAACAACTTACAGGAGTAGAGGTAACAGATTTGCAAACAGGCAACGTAGCCTCCATTTTGGAACCCAAAAGGCCTACAAGATAAATTTAAAAAAAAAAAAACCACTTCAAACAACAACACAACAGTTACATTACTTAAAACATCAAAACAAACATAACTAAATTAGATCATCACTAGATATAGGTTACCTTGAAGAAGAAATGATGGGTTATTGTCGAAGCAAAGAAAGCACGAAGAGAAGGAGAAGGGGAGAGTATTTAAGATAGAAGTGATGGAAGGAAGAGATTTGTTGGGACTTTGGTTTGTGTTGCTGTCTTGTCGATAGAAACGAGGAAATGCGAAGAGAGTCAGAGAGTGTGAGAGATTGAATGCTCCGCCTAATTGGGTTTGGGTTGCCAACCCAAAGCTAAAGAGAGCTCTTTTCTTCTTGACTTTTTTATTTTTTCAATCTATATCAATATCCAATCATATTCTGCCACCTCGGTTTTATGAATCGTTACTGTCATTGAAATGTGTTTGGATGGTGGATAGTTTCAAGAAGAGCCGCTCAGTGAATCACCAGCTGATTTTTTTTATTCAAATAAATACCAAAAAATTGTTTAAATAATTTCTTATTATTTCAAGCAAGTTTTTACTTCACTCGGTATATTTCATTTTAGTTTAAAAAATAAAATAAATTTTATATTGCTTAGATCCTTGATTTATTCTGTAAACTCCATCAAAATTTTGGAAGGAACGTTTCAATTTTGTTCCGGTTAAATAATGTTTTTATTTTTAAAAAAAAATATTATTTAATTTTATGATATTAATTATATTTCTCAATCTAATCACTAAATTATATTAAAATTTTATAATAATTTTCTTGACATATTATTCTATTTCAAGTTAAATATTTGAGGCAATCAGAGTTTAAAAAAAGCTTATGAAATTGTTGATGGTATTTTTATCATTTCATTTAAATTTATAATTTTGTTTCAAATGTTTTTTTTTGTTGTTTTATTAAATTGAATTTTTTTTAATTTTATTATTTAACAATAGATTTATTCAGAATTTAACTTTATAATTTATTTTATTTGGAGTTATTAAGATATAATGACCAGGATCATGGATTTAAAAAATTAATCTCGATTGATCTGAGTCCAATATATTATAGTCTACATAATTTTTTTATAAAAAAATATGTTATTTTAAATTTTTTTAATCAAACTATATTTTTATCAGTCATTCAGGTTGTTTTTAAACTCATCAAGTCAACAGATCATATCGGTTTAACTTTGACTTTTTTACTTTTATTTGAAATTTAAATTGTATAATTTCAAGCTAGTTTACCTTTAGATTTGAATTGAAATTATATTTATTGAATTAATATTTTGAATTATATCTATATATAGTACAACCTCAAATCAGTACAACCTCACTTACTAAAACCAAAATATATCATTTTAACTAAAAAAAAAAGAACATCAACCATAATAAAATTGACAATCTTGATTTCAATGTTACCTTTCAAACCAATAACCATGAGAAAAATCTTAAATTAAAATAAATTATAAAATTCAATTCTCAATTAATTCAATGTGAAATAATAAAATTATAAAAAAACCCTAAAAAAATCAACGTGAGATTGGGTTAACTCATCAAATTCACAATCCGAGTAATAAAACCGAGGAAATTTCATATAAAATAAATCAAAATAAATAATAGAATTTAATTTTAGTAAACTAAATATTAAAAAAAATTAAATAAAAAAACAGAAAAGAAAAACCAAAATCATGACACTGGTAATGAGATTAAGATAACCTCATATCAATAAATTAAAATAAATTATAAAAATTAATTATCAATCAATCTAATATTAAATAATAAAATTAAAAAAAAATCATATGAAATTACAAAACCAGCTACCTGGATCATAAGACCAAAATAACTAAATAAAAAATAAATTATAAAGTTTATTCTACAATAACTGATATTAAAAGATAAAATTAAAATAAAATAAAAGCAATGTTTCAATAAATTGGTGTTTTGTTAATAGATGAATGGTAAATTCATCTCTTTTAGTTTTCACCAGATTTGTAGTCCCCACTCTATCTTGAGCTGGGAAAATCTTTTTCTCTGGTGTAAAAAGTGAATATTAAGGTAAATAATTCTAAGATATGAGCTATTGGTTCGTTTGGTAATTTAAATAATATAAATAAAAAATATAATAATAATAAATAAACTAACAAAAAATAACCAAAAAAATAAAAAGAACTAGACTTGAGCTTATCCAGATTATCAACCAAATATTAATGGATAAAATTTTAAAAATAAATAATTTAAAAAAAAACAACAAAAAAAACCCTTGTTAAGCAGGGTGAAATAATAAAGCAAGCAAACCTTTTAAACCTAATCTTATCTTTAAAATTTGCAACTCATAAAATCTTAGACCTAGGTTCGATTGAGAAGTTTAATTTCCAACTAATTTAATTTTGTAGGATAAAATCATGAAAAAAATATCAATAAGAAAATATGCAAAAGAAAAAAAAAAGGATATCAACAAAACAAGTAGGAATAAAATTTTATTAAAAAAAACATAAAGATGAAATTGTAAAAAAACATAATTTTAAAAATTATCTATAACAAAACAAATAGCAATCAAAATAATATGATCAAATTTGAAACATTAAAAAATCACAAATGTGAAATTGAAAAATATTTGTAATATGATGGATGATTTATAGATTAAAAAATGGTGGTGCTAAAATTGAAAAACATTTATAATTTTATAAATTATTCACAATTAAAAAAAACAATCAAAAGAATAAAAACCAAACGTGAAGAAGAAATAAATTGCAAGGGTTATTCTAAATTTTTAACAAGGTTATAGAGGGAAAAAAAAGCTTGTTTATGTTGAACCCGGGATAATTTTAGGACACACACCACCTCATTTCACAAGGACACCAAAAATTTTAAACGTCATCTTCAAAAGAGACGAGTGTAGGGTTGTTTGGCCACATCTAAGCCGCTTAAACAATATGGGGGTCATCAAAATGCTAGTGCCATCAATTTCTTTTTAATAAATATTTAATATATATCAATTACAAAAATATCAATGTGTAACCTTCAAATACAAAAATATTATGAAGAGTTATGCGATTTGTTCTTTTGGAGCATCAAAGTAATTAAACTATTATGAAAAAATAAAAATACAAAAATATCCCTAAGTAAATATGTATTGTATATTTTTTATTTCAATGTTAAATTAGTAATTTTACAAGAAAAAATTAAATAACAAATCTAACCTCAAGTAATTTGTAAAATATAACTGTATCACAATGAAAATATTGCATTGCCTCAAATGCCTTATTCAAAGGTTTATTGGCGTAAGGGCAATTTCATCATTACACTATAACAATAAATAATGTAATGTTTTGTTTTTTAGAGCACAGTAACTTCCTCTCTCGCTTTAATTTCTGTAATTAATTTTTAATATTATAAAAATTTAACATTATATTTATTAATATAAAGTTGTTTGACAAATTAGTATTATGCTTTAAATTTTTTAGATAATTTTTAGAGTTCATCTTAGTCTTTATGAATATTCCATTTGCTAGCTGGCTTTTTTCATTTTTAAAAATTTCATGGCCATTAATCCATGAAAAGCCCCCCTTAAAAATAGTTTAAACTACTCAATTAGTCTGTGTTATTTGTCAAAATGCAATAAAAAAATATATCTATTAGTAATATGTCTTCTAAAAAAATATATTTTAACCATGTATTAAATGATATTTTTTATTTAATATTAAGATAAAAACGTATTAGGTTAACCTAGGCTGACATGCAAAAGTTAAAGAGACAACTTTGAAAAAAACAAAATGGAAAGTTTAATCTCCAATTAGCTTGATGTTGAAAGATTAAAGGTGGTAAAAATAGCATTTAACTAAAAAATATAAGTGAACTCGATTCAACCAAACAAACTCATGATGTACACATAATTGGATTCAATAAATTTTGTATATCAAAGATTATTTTTAATTTAATTATATGATGATAAAGTGCAGGAGAATTCTTTCATATAAAACATTTAAAAAAAATTGTGTTAGACATGTATGGCTAAGATGGTTGAGAAAACATTTTGTGTTACCTTACTTGATGAAGCAGTGAACTTTAATATATATTTTACCGCAATAACTCGCTAATACTTCTGATGATCTTTAAATTATTGTTTTTCTAACTGAAATTTCTAGTTGCCAACAGATCATATAAAAACTCCCTTGAGGAGTCTATAGGCTCACCAAATATTTAGGGATCAACTTTTTTTGAGAATTTCCTATATACTTCTCGTGTGTTAAGAGTATATGCTGTGAAACTTCATTTAAAATATAAACTCCTTAGCTGATTGACACCCTTACTTCAATATAATAAATATTTTTATATTTTGAAACTTTCCTTTAAAGCACATGACACATGCCTTTCTTCATACTTAATCTTTCTTATATATGTCTTATATGATAAAGATAAAAATAAGAATAATTTTCAAGTTTTATAATTTATACAAAAACACTTATAAAGTTATCTTCAAATAACCTTTTTTTTTATTGTATTTAAACTTATCTCTCAAATAATCTAAACTAATCAAGTAATTATAGAGAAAATAATCTAATTAATTTCATAAACTTCTAAATTAGCTAAATTATCTTTTTATCAATCATAAAAAATTTCTTAATGTGGTGAATGACAATCGTTTGCCTTGATTTTTTTTTTTTAAATAAGATAGCTTATGGCCCGTCATCTTCTTTGTGCAAAATTCAGTGACCATAGATTGCCAGAAAAACAAGGTATCTTGTTACTTCATCTTTCAATGTAATCTTCTCTTTAAAAAAATCAATTAGGTGCTAATTTAGGTTAAAAAAGGCTCAATTATGTAAAGAAAAAGTTTAAAAATTGAATTAAAAACTAAAAAAATCACTACAGTGAAAATAACATAATGCTTACTTTGTGTTAATAATCATGAACTATTAAAAAAATGATGATATTATTTATATTATTAGGAATTTGAAAATTTTCTACTTCATTCGTCTTCCCTCATATATATATATAAAGATTAATAGTAATACAGAAAATATAAATGCTCATTTTCGGAGAATCTTAAACATACTTAACTAATTTTAAGCATGCTTTTTTTTCCTTTTCTAAATTCTCTCTCTCTCTCTGAGAGAGAAGGTAAGTAAGTGTTAATTCTACGAATTTGATTCCATTTGTTTAATTAATAAATATTAGCTATTAAAATCGGGATTTGGACAACATCGTAGATGCCATGATTCTAACCAGCCTCACATCTATAAGGCTAAGATTTATAACTGGTTATCATGGTTGCAATTCCAGTTATTATAGATAAAAAAAAAAAGTAGTTTTGTTGATATCACCATATAAAAAAAATTATGGCTAATAATGGGTGTAATACAAAAATTCTGAAAGGCATAGCAAAAATATTATATATCTTGACATAAAAAACTATTTATTAATATAATGAAATTAATTTTTTACCCTCTAAAAAACAATGAGATATCTTGAAATTAGGGGGTAATTCAGTTTTTTCCTCTATAATCCATTAGTTATTAAAAGATTGTAGGGGTATGTGTATCTTTTTATAATTACTAAAATATTAAAATAACTAAATTATTTTTAAAATAAAAAAATTAAAATTATTGACGAAGATTTTTTTATCTTTTTGGTTTTTTTAAATATAGTAAAATAACATTTTTATCTTTGAAATCAAGAAAAAAATAAGTCATCGAATCCAAGGGTTTTTTTGGTCTTTTTAATATAGGGTGTTTTTGTCTTTAAAGTGAAAAGGTTAAAATTATTGATGAAGGGTTTTTTTTTTAATTTTTTTGTTTTTTAAAATATAATAAAATTTATTTTTAAAATCAAGAAAAAACTAAGTCATCGAATCCAATCCAAGGACCTTTTGATCTTCTTCACACTGGATGTTTTTGTTAATTTTAAACCATCCTGGGAAATTTGGTCTTTCTTTCTTTGTACAAAATGATCACCTAAATTCCTAGCAGCATTTCCTTTTGAGCCCTAATTTGACTTATTTGTAATGGCTGCCAATGGAGAGAAGCTGCACCATGGATCACATGCTTCATGCTCAAATGAAAGGAGAAACCAGTGAAGAAAATGTACTTTACATTGCAGAGAACATTAATGTTGCTGGTATAGAGACCGCATTGTGGTCCATGGAATGGGCCATTGCTGAGCTGGTTAATCATCCGACCGTTCAGAAGAAGATCAGAGATGAAATCACAACCGTCCTAAAGGGAAATCCAGTCACGGAATCTAACCTGCATGAACTGCCATGTTAGCAAAGCCACAATAAAAGAGACACTCTACACGCCCCAATTCCCTTGTTAGTGCCCGTATGAACCTTGAAGAAACAAAACTAGGAGGTTTTACCATTCCTAAAGAGTCAAAGGTTGTCAACGCATGGTGGCTAGCTAACAACCCTGATTAGTAGGAGAAACCATCAGAATTCCGGCCAAAGCAATTCTTGGAAGAAGACCGTGACACCGAATCTGTTGTCGGTGGAAAGGTCGATTTTCGCTTAGCTTCCTACCATTTGGCGTGGGCAGACGTAGCTGCTCAGGGATCATACTTGCAATGCCAATCATGGGACTGGTGAATGCAAGATTGGTGTCAAATTTTGAGATGAAAGCTCCACCTGCGACGGGGAAGATTGATGCGAGCTAAAAAGGAGGGCAGTTCAGCTTGCATATTGCAAACCACTCCACTGTTGTTTTCGACCCAATCAAAGCATGATTTCATCACAAATTCGGCTTGGGTCGAAGCATGATTTCATCACAAATTCGGCTTTGTCAGCATGTACCAAACCTACTAGTTTTTCTGTAAAACCCTTCGCTTTTATACTTCATTATTCTCGAAATGGTGTGATTTTATTTTATTTTTTTTCAAATGAAGCTTTCAATGTGCAGCACACTATCTTCTCTTTTACAAATTGCAGACAAAATGAGATTTATTTCCAGCATATGGTAGTCTGCTGCTATGCATGGTTATTTTAAAGTTTCATAAATACATAAAAAACGATATGTAAAGCAGGAAAAGGCATCAAACAAGTAACCTTTTGTTTTCTTTCATAGAAAATTGAATGCTTCAAACATTGCAGCTCTGCATTACATGGATTGACTAGTAAAAGTAACACCTACAAAGCTTCTGATGTCTGTCAAGTTAAATCTAGAGAAATTAATGACATTGCCGTTAGGCCTTACATGGGTATACCTTTCATTTCCCATGTTTCCAACTTTGTGTTTACAAAGAAAATCAACTGTCAAATGAACTATATCAACAGCAACAGTGTCATTGAAAAAAAACTAGAAGCAACGCCAGGAAAGGAGATGGAACCTATAGTTGTCAGTTATAGCACATCTCAAGTGGCCACCATGGAAACAATGTTGCATGAGATGAGCTATTGTGCCCATGGGTGCTTGACCCACACGCATACAAAAGCCTGCAAAAAGACAGCTTAAAGGTAAAGAGAATTTGCAAACATGATACCTCGCCGAAGGCTTTCGCTGGCAGCTGCAAATTTGCTTTCTAAACTGACTTCACCCACAGCTTGAGCAGCAGCACGCAACTGGGAAGGCAAAGAAAGCAATTATTGGCAATAATTCCACTGAAATTCAAATAAAGAGCTGCACAAGAAAGTGTATACTGTTTCCATGTTCAAGAGAAAGCCAGCATTAACAATATAGATTATCTTCAGAGAACAAAGTGGTGTTATTGAGACTTTTTGGAGAGACTATTCTATTGGGAACAATAGAATTGGACCATACAATAATTTTCTCTTTGAAGAGATGTAGTACAAGAAGATCAGCACATGACGTTTTAGAGTGAATAGTTCACAATTTACCTGATTCAGAAACTCATCTAATCTTCTAGCACTTCTGATAATACTACCCTCAAAGATATCAGTCATTTGTATGACCTCAGAAAAACTAGCTCCCTGGAAAAAGGGCAAAGCAAGCAGATTATTCATCAGTGGACTTAAAAAAAAAAATTAAACCCAGATGAATTTGCTACAGCACTCAGGTAGTCTTCAATAACCAAATCCCTGTAGCTTAAAAATAAATAAGCAATGGTCAAATCCATAAACTTGTCTGGATGTACAGACCAAGAGTTATAGGGAATCTCTCAGAAATAAGTCGTATGAACACGTTAAATGGAAGACACATTGAAATGATTGCCCAGAGAGAGGGGGAAAGTTTGGCTGGCTGAATAAACATTGTTCACTGCTACCAGCTATCCATTGGCCAACTGGTTGAGTTGCCAAAACACCAATTTGGATGTCAGCAATATCACAAACAATACAGACCAAAAATGATCCCTCCAGAATTTTCATGCTGATTTAGAAATTTGCCCAAACCAGACTCCAATAAGGAAAAGAAAAGGGGGTATCCATATTAACCAATCCATGGCCAACAAAGTAGGAAATTCCTTGAAAATAAAATATAAAAAAGCCAACCTTTGACCAACAGTAAATCACATCCACCAAGAACGGTCTGACTGTTGATTCCACATATTCATCGACATTTATGTCCAATTTGCATTCATATTGTATCTGTAATCATGCAGAAAGACATTTCTGACTGTTCTTGAAGAGTCAATTGCATAATATAAACAAAACAACAAACAAAAAAATATAGCAACCTCTGCTATTTTTCTTGCGCTCTCTTGGAGTTGTTGCAATGGTTTAGCAAGTTCAGTTCTCAAATGTATTTGCTCACTTGACTTGTCTACAGGAATGAAGCAACTTGCAAGGGCAGCAACTTGGTGATGATCAAGATCATTGAAGGTACCTGATAAAAAATTCATTAACATTAACAAAATTAAACATTGATAGATGAAATCAGAGGCTCAGCCTTAATTATATGCATGTAAGACCACCAGCAACGTGGCCAGAGAAACCAAGCCTGAGTTAAAATAAGATTCTACAAAGCATGGAAAATTAAAGAAAGAAAAATAATGGTCATAAACTCACCATTGAACATCAGTTCTGTAACAAGTAGTTCATCTCCTGTGTCTATCAAGCAGGCTGCCCTGCCCTTCACCTGGACGACACCATCAGCATCTATATGACCGAGCCTTTTCAAGACCCGCGAACGGTTCTTAAGTTCTTCACGGAATTTTTGAAGCTGCAAAGAATTGAGAATCAAATTAAAAAAAAAACTGCAGGTGGAAAACTGAAGAATGTAACAAATCATGGAGTAGATAATAACAAGCTCAACATCAACAAAAGCAAATACTGGCAACCATTTGAACAAACGCCACAAAAGGAACAGCCACTCAAGTTTGCATGCTTGTGCTATTTTCATCTTTATTCAGTGTGGCTGTATTGTCCAGATATGGACACCCAATCAAGATTCAACACCTCTGGGCAGTGGGCAGATTTTCTAGTGTCTCTTGTAGAGTACACTAAAAACATCAGAGCATGCAAATGGAAAAATTATCAATACCTAGCAAAAAATTGATCTGTAGCATGAATTATAAGAAAGCAACTAGTAATTCCATTGTACACACAGCCACATGCTACACTATTAATTCAAGGCCCCAATTATTGGCTGATCACCCATGCAAATAATTCATTATGCTTGAAGATGCTTTTTTTCCCTTTTCTTTTTTGATAAATGGAGATAAAAAAAAAAATACAAAAGTGGTCCATGCAATAAGATGAATCAAAGTTTATGCCAAAAGGCATTCTCTTCGCACAAGCTTTCAGAAATATACATTACAAATCCAGAATCAATACAGAGAAATAAATCCCAACTATATCTTACAGTTCTGTCAAACTAAGCATCCAATAAGGGAAAATACCTGGGAATCACGCATTTTCGACTTAAGTTGTTGAATTTCATGATTCACCTCAGCTTTCCTATGAAAACTTTTCATCTGGTTTATATCTTGAGACTGCGTGCATAAAATCAAGTGTGATTGCTAAAGATACCACTTAAAGCAAACATTGTTGAGAGAATTTTCCAAGTACTTTCTACAGAATTTTGAGTAAGTTGATTCTAATTGTTATGAAAACCTTGTGCAGTGGATGCGCATGTAACTTCTGTTCCAATTCCTCAATTTGGTTAACCAACTCCACAATTTCAGGATCCTCAATTTTCATGTCCTGCAAATAAATAGAACCATGAAACAAATAACAGCAGCATTCTTAGAGATCTAAGCTCAAAACATTATTTATGTGATAAAACAAACATGAAAATTCAAATAGTGAAGATACCAGAAGCAACTGAGAAGGTGTAAAGGTGAGATCTATTAATGGTGCTTACAGCAGAGTGAGGATAGGGAACATCAATGGCAACCATGCTTTTCCTCTTTTTGATGTATCAGTGCCTAATGCTCTATGAGTCTTTTTTTTTTTATGGAAAGGAATGAAAGACGGTCTGAAAAGTGAACAGAAAGAAAACTCCATATGTCTCAGCAAATTTGGGCGTTGTATGATAAGAGCTTTGTTAAGACTACAAAATATTTTCCATATTCAGAAGGTAAAATAAAATGTGCCAACTCAAAATATAAGGCTTGATGCTTGAACATGGGTTGGTGGTGTAATAAACTGGGTAACAGCTCCAAAGCCCATGTAGAGCATCAAAGGGTTTATAATTTTGTTCTATGCCTATTATATGCTCTTGAAATGAGCCAGCATTCAAGTACATGAAATAGTTACCTTTACAGGGTTAAGCTTTGGAAGGCCTTCAGGAAACCGATTCCCTAACTCCTGCACTGCTAGAAGTATACTTTGCCTTGCTTCCAATGGCCGGAGGTCAGCAGGAATGGATATCCTCACTTTGCTTAGAGCACAGATCAGAGGCAACTGAACAGGAACCTAACCCAGGAGTAAACAAAAACATCATCCCCACCAGACCAGTACAAGCACTAGCAGTTAATTAGTGGGCCACAATACTGAAAAGAGATTAAACTACCATCCCACTGATGCATCAACTTACCACATGCATCTCACCCTTTTCTCCAGGCCGAGGCGGACATGGTCTTGGCCGGGAACCACTCTCACTTGGTCCAGGAGAGCAATGAAGTAAAGTATCAACTATATAACCAGCACCTTTTGATGGCAATGTTCCCAATCCTGCAGTGGGCTTTTTAACAACATTCACCACAACTCCCCAACCCCAATCAGTTCCTCCTTCTCTTACCTTGATCTGCAATACAGACAGCCACTACTGAGAGGGAAAAAAAGATATATCATTACTGAAATTATAAATACGTGTGCAAATGCAAGTGAAATTTGCAGAAATGAGGAATTATTGTTCAGCTTTTTTCCCTTCTAACTCACATCCTTTAAATGTTTCTAAATTTTTTGGGGGTAAAATCTATAATGTTCTTCTGATCTCTTATGTCCATATATCCCAGCAACATATATAAGGTTGTGAGAGAATCAATCGCTAATAAGGTTAATTAAAGAAAAGAATAAAAGATACTAGCCATTTAGTAGCACACAAACTTCAACAACAGTGTTCATTGTCCATACATACCAACCGACCAGTGCATAGATAATAAAGAATTCTTTCAGGCCTTGTTATTTCCTTCATCATCTTCTTCTCAAGCTGGGCCATCTCAAGTTTTAGATTATGATACCCAGCAACTTCAGCCTAATACAAGACAACAAAAACTCATATAATATCTACTTAAATTATTTCAAGAGAGAAAGAGACAGACAGAAAAAATGTTTTTAGAAACAGAGGGAAATGATTACCTCTCCTGATGCATCAAGAACAGCAGCTTCCTCTTCCAGTTTTGAAACCTTTTCCCCTATGTCTGGTAAAGCCTGAAAGAGATAAAGATCTATGAGTGATTGAACACTGCATGAAGTCAGGACATGCACACAAGGATGTGAGGGATTTGACAGAAACCTTTTCGTACTGAAATTGATGAAATGAATTTCTTATCACGTGTTCAGCAGTGAACTGGCCTTCAGCACGGCTCATTAGATTTAATATCGAATAGTAGCTCAGTCTGAAAGTACTAACTAGAGGAGCTGGTTTGCCCAAAACCATGTCTTTGAGTGTATTCATCTCCATCTGAAAAGGTAACAGAAAAAGCAATCCATTTGAAAGAGAAGACCAGGTTGTTTTATTGCCTTTACCAAGGATCTAAGCAAGATACCATGATGTGCTGCTAAAAGCCTATAACTAATGACCATTAGTTTCCATTGACACACAAAAGGCTTATACGTGTAGTATGGGCAGCATTCAAGTGAAAATACAGGTTGACTTTCATATTTATACATTTATATAATGTGCATGCAGATTATTGTACTTGTAACCATAAACCCACATAATTAACATTTAGCAGAACTTTCATTTTAATGTTATCAAGATGGTTGAAAAAAAACTAGTAATAATTACCAAATTCACACCAAAAAAAATGGAACCAAACAACAAAGAGTACAGCACAGATGAAAAGCTATAGAATTACCCGTTCATCAATCATTATGATACAAATACCCCGCTCATCTTTACCACGTCGTCCAGCCCTTCCACTCATCTGTAGAAATTAGTAGAATCAGAAACTAATAATAACACACACACATATATATGCATAAGCATTTATGTGTATGTATGTTTTTCAAAGCTCTAAAGAAATGCAGCAAATTATCACTTACCTGGATATACTCACCAGATCCAATGTAACGATGACTATCGCCATCCCACTTCTTAACAGCTGTGAAAACAACAGTCTTTGCAGGCATGTTTAAACCCATCGCAAACTGGCATAAAAGATAGATATTTAAAGGGCAGTTCATCATATTAACATTCAAGATTGAAGTAAGTTGCAGAGACCACAAACTAATTATAACTAAAACTGCAACCCAGTTTCCTGTGAAGTCTTACTGTCTCTGTGGCAAACAGAGCCTTCACAAGGCCTTCCTGGAAAAGAAGCTCTACTAGTTCCTTGATTACAGGGAGAAGACCGGAATGATGCATAGCAATGCCTCGCTTGAGTAGAGGCAACATTAACTCAATAGCAGGCAAATTCCTGTCTTCCTCATTCAAGCAGAGTATTGCGTTGTTAAAAACCTGCTCCACGATATCCTTTTCCTCTTGTGTATTAAAATCAAGCTTAGACATAGACATGGCATGTTGTTCAACCTCTCTCCTACTGAAGCTAAAAACTATAACTGGTTGAAACTTCAGTTCCATAATCATCTGAAATTACATGTGAAAGCAATGATTGAGCAGTTTTATCAACAAGCTGTACAAGATGAACAGGACAAACTACAATTCCCCACTTAAAAATCCATAAAATGCACGAACAGATAATAGCACTCGCATTAAAAATTAAAAATCACTAACTTAGAGCAAATAAAAGACGCAACAGTATGTCAACAAACAGTAAACTTCTTTTCCTTTACCAGAGCGTGTTGTCTGTAGCAAATTTAATGAGATAATTAAGAATAGGGAAAAAAAAATGAGAAGTTGCTTATTACAAATGTATTTGAAGAGTCTGAGGAGCCATCTAAGAATATTCATTTATTTCACAAAACAGTTTCTTCTCAGTCAATTGTTATGAAGAAAAGTTCAGTTCATTGATGGCATCAGAAAAATGGAAACTCAAAAACTACATATGTTGATAGAGAAGCGCTCGTTGGAGAGAGAAAGAATAATAAACACCCATTCAATGCTCAATGAAGCATTAAATGAAGGCACCTCATGATACTACAATCAAGAAAGAATGCACAAATAAGAGGGCAAACCTTGACAATTTTGTATATGTCAGAACCCCCTGAAGCATTCCCACCCTTTGAAATCCTTCCACTAGCTTTAGCATTTGCACTCTTGTTCCCCTCACCAGCTTTCTGCTTAGAGAAAGTATCCTGCAGCTTCATAAAATTGTCCTCTCTAAACTGCTCACTCTCATCAACCACAAGATACAACCCAGCACCACCAACAGGAAAAACATAATGCTGCAAAGGAGTTGGTCGGAAATCTGTGTAAACCACATGGCAAGGCTGCTTATGCAAATGACAAATCCATTCCGCAAACTCGGTGGCATTCGACATAGTCGCAGAAAGAAAAACCATTTTAATCACTTGCGGCATAAAAATAATACTCTCTTCCCAAACAACCCCTCTTTCACGATCCTTCATATAGTGAATCTCATCAAAAATAATCCAAGCAACTTCCTTCAAAATCTCAGAACCCCTATAAAGCATCCCCCTAAGAATCTCTGTAGTCATAACCAAACAACTAGCATTTGGTGACAGGGTAACATCTCCAGTCATCAACCCAACATCTTGAAACTCCTGATGTAACTCCCTATACTTCTGATTACTCAAGGCTTTCAGCGGAGAAGTATAAATAACCCTTTGCTTTTCTCTGAAAGCCATTGCAATCGCATACTCAGCAACAGCAGTTTTCCCTGCAGACGTATGAGCAGAGACTAAAACACTCTCATTCCTTTCCAAACAAGCTACAGACACCTTCTGAAAAGGGTCGAGTTCAAATGCATAACTTTTTGCCATCTCCCCATTATACAATGGATTCGACAAAGTTCCGTGAAAGGTTTCATCTTTATTCGACTCGTACCCATGTGGGACTGCAACTTCATGAACACAAGTCCGTGTCAAAATCCTCTTTTTCAGAGCAGAATCTTGCCTCTGTGGTGTACCAGAAATCTCTGCTTTCTCTTCCTCTTGCACTTCCTCCTCCTTCTCAAGCTCTTTTCTCTTAGCAGGTGTTAGTGTATCCTCCATTTATATTTTCTAGCTTAATTTCACTCCTCACTCACTCTAAGTTCTAAGTTAAGCAAAAATCTTCCTAAAATTAAAACCTGTGCACTCTTTCTGCTCACAAGAAAAGAAAACACAAAAAAACAATAGAAGTTCAGATTTTGTTACAGTATCGGAGCACTGGAACAAGTTGATAAGCATCAAATAAAATTAAAAGAAACCAAGAATCTAATTCTTTTATTGTTTTTCTTCTAATTTCAGCTTCGAAAACAGAGGTTTTGGTTTTAAAGAAAGTGGTTTCTGCTTGTTTGGTTGCTGAGAAAACTCAGGAAAATTAGGGCATCTAATGCATCGTAAGAGAAGTACAATTTTTGGGGTTTTGTTAATTTTCCCTAATTTTCTCCGGAACCAAACAGTAAAGTGAGAAAAGTAAACAGTGGAGGGAAAGTAACGGGAGTACCTTACTTTTGGCAAGAGGAGGCAGAAAGCATCGGTTCGGGAGAGAGCCCTAACTACTATTATTATTTAGATAATTTTAAATTTTTAAGGGGTCGTGCTTTTGTGCTTTTGTTGGGCTGTATTGGATCCAATTGGGTTTTACAGTTTTTTTTCATTTTAGCTTTTTACTGGATCTGGGCTTCTGCAATGTGGGGTTCGTGTTAATTGTTTTTTATTTTAAATAAAATGTAATGGTTGCACGAACATGTTTTAAATAGGAAGAAAATTCTACAAATCAGGTAATTGCTTTCGCTAGTTAAATAAAATGGTTTTATTTTAATTAAATAAAAATTAAAAATAATAAACAAATAAAAATTAAAAAAAAAACCACGATAACTTAAAAAAAAATATTTTCGAGGAGTAAAAAAACTATGTTTATTTTTTATACTATTAAATATGAAAATATAAAATTAAATATATATATATATATAATTAAAAGATAGCACAAATCAACCCTAGCAAGCATGATCCATATGTAATTTGAATAATAAAAAGTGAATCAATCCATGATAACTTAGTAAATCTGTATTCTAAATTATAAACATCGTAAAATCATTTAGAAAAACAACTAAAAAAAATGTTAATCTCCACTAACTTTTCAAATTCATGACCTGGATCACTAGACCAGAGACATTGTATATGAAAAATTTATAAAACTCAATCCCCAACAAATTAAATATTAAGGAATGAAACCAGTAAAAAAAATGCAATCACACAAAAAGGATCCACTTTTTTAAAAATAAAATGCAATAAAAAGAATGAAAATTAAAAATAAAAAAAAATAAATTAAAGGACAATTTTAATTTTTTTATTAGAGGATGAAATTAAAAAAAACTCTTAAAAAATAAGGTTTAGGTTAGAAAACATAATATACCATAAATTTAAATTAAATGATAAAACTGGAAAAACAAATCTTCACAAAACGAACAAGCAAAAAAAAATCAAAATAATAAAGATCAAATTGAATACAATAATACATTATAAATTGGAATTGAACGATGAAATCAAAAACAAATATAACTTTTATAAATGGGCTAGTGCCAAAAATTAAAAGTAAAAAAGAATAAATTTTAAGTTGAAATACCGATAACAAAAAGAATTAGGATGTAACTTTTGGGTGAGGAGAAAAAAGGAAAAAAAAAACCCTCCTAGTAGTAAATTGCTTCACCAGTATTGCTACACACGGAGTCAATAAAAAAATAATATGATGATGCTTCCAATAATATGATATAAAGATATTTTTTATTTTCATAAAACATTTGATATATTGTTTAATATAAATAAACGCCTTATATTTAAAGGCGTTGGTGCTGCACATGTTAACAATTTTTTCATTTAAATAATAATAAATTATTCATAAGAGATCAAATTTTCATCAATAAATCTTGTTAGAGCAAACAAAAAAAATAAAATAAAAAGACCAAAAAGCCCTATAAATAAGGTTTAGTGTTTTTTTATTTTTCACTTAAAAGGTAAGTTAATCATTTTACTATATTTAAAAAAATAAAAAGATGTAAATACTTCTGATTTTTTTTTTACTTTAAAAGTAATTAGATAATTTTTTGTTCTTAATTTTTTTTAAAAAAAAAAACATTTATATCCACAATCCATCCTTTAATAATTGATGTAATATGTGAAAAGATTAAAATACTTTTAATAAAAAGACACTTGGCTTTTTTATTTGGCAGGGCAACATAATAATTACACTGCAGCATTGAATAAAAAATATATCTATGATCATCGTCAATTTGCCTTATGTTTTAGCTTTTTGGTTTTTTTTTTTTTTAATATACCAGTGGTTTCGGTCCTTGCATTACTCAAGTTTTCAAAATAAATAAATATTAATAAGTGTTTTCTAAAAACAAAACAAGGAAGATATGGAGTATCTCATCGCAACTACTTCCTCGGTTCACAAATAATAATAATTAAATTACTTTAATTATTATTGAAAAAACTAAACAATCTTAGTGTTTTAATATAATTTTTTAGTAAAAGGATTGTGGAGTTGAGGAGTTTATTTTGTGTGGGTGAGGAATAATAAATATTAATATACATGTGAGAGCGTGTTATTAATAGTTTAAATCTCTAATATCTACATTTTATTTTAATTTTTTGTTTGACTCAGGATTTTTAAAGTGTAATTTATAAAAATATACATAAAAAAAATTATATAAGAGTTTTTATAATTACCTTATAATAATTTGTTTTAACCATCTTTTTGTGTAGTTATACCAATCACAAAAAAGACATCTTGTCATTCTTTCAAGCTTGGTTTCATAAAAAAAAAAAATCTATTTTTATCATCTAAAAACTATTTATCTAATTTTCTAGCCACTGCAATATATATGAGTTTTTTCTTCTAAATAAATGGGGGTGTCTGCCCCTAAAAAACAAAAATAATAGGCCCATGCACGTGGGCTAGCCTAGTCTAGCATACCTACACTTCTTTAAGGCCTGGACACCTTAGGCCAATCAAACCCGAACGCGGAACTTTTTTATATTAATTTTTCATTTGATTTTTTACTTTTATTTATTCTTCATGCTAATTTTTTTTAATTTTATATTTCAATATTTTTATTTTTTTAATTGGCCTGTATAATTTATTTCAGTTTGATATTTATAAGTTTATTATGGTTTCAAACAAACACCTTAATATTTAATTTAATTGATATTATTTTAAGAACATCTATTTTTGTAGTTTAATTAAAAAAAATTGTTTCAAATAGAATAAAGTTATTAAACTAAGTGGAGTTCATCATTTAACTCATGTCTTATATATTTAAATAAAAAAAGAGTTTTTAAAAAATAATATAACACATTAGTATCCATGAACTAGACTATAAGTCTAACAAATTATGCCATAAAATCAAAGTCAATTTAATATATTGTTGTCTAAATATTTTTTTAAGAAATTATGTCATCATTGGATTTTTTTTAGTTTAAAATTATTTCTCTTTGAATGGACATTCTTCTTTTTTAAAAAAAAAGAATTGTCGTGTAAAATCTTAAACTGAGGTGAAATTTTTTTTATTTCAAAAGAAATTGTCGATACAAATTAAGTTAGGTCCAAATTTTACTTTAAAATGTCTACTCACTAGCTTAGCAACATTGGAAATATTTTTCAAAACATGTATTGAATCAAGTTAAAATTTTGCAAGGAGATACTATATACATGAAACTTTTTTTTATACAATTTCATGTCAATCAAAGTTCAATAAACATTGATCAAATTTATTGATATAGTTTTGGTATATTCATTAATGAAGCAGTTTGATTGTTATTATAAGTCACATTTCTATCTAATAGTTTTGTCTCAGGTTCAGGGTGGATCTCTCTTCGTAAGCAAGTCTCTACCTTATCGGGTTAAATCCTAATCATTTGAAGCTCTAAATTTTAGCATCACATTTTATTTTATTTTTTATAACTTTAATATCTGAGGTTATACTTTATAATATAGTTTTATACCTCCAAATATTAAATTCTACAGCTAAATCCTAACACCCTGAATATTAATTAAACAAAATAATTATTGAATGATTTTTGATATTTTAGTCAAACTCTAATGAATAATTATAAGCTAGTTATGATATCCATTTTTGTTTTTTAAAAACATGAGAAAGATGCAAAAAAAATTTAATGGCAAATATGCAAGGAAAACTTTTAAGATTTAGAAGTATGCACACAAAAATAAAATATTTTTTATTTATGTTTTTTTAAGAGGAAATTTATTTTTTTATTTGAATTTTTAAGTTTTTTTTAAGAAATTTTTTGTAAAAAACTGAGTATTTTTAATACCAAGTTCGTATATTATAGTGTAAGCCTATAGCATAATATTATGTAAAATTATTGGAAAAACATGTGAGAGACCCCCAAATATTTTTTAAAACACCCTTTAAAAAGTTTGAATTTTTTTTTTTAAGATTTGGGCAAGACTCTGCCCAACCATTTGAGCTGGGCAGAAACAGGTTCAACCCACCTTGCCTTTGCTAGCAGAAGCATATAAATGAGAGGGGAGAGGAGATGAAAAGGCTCATATGATGTAGAGGTTGCAGTTGTTGTCACTGGTTTGGCATAAGAACATTGAAAGCACTAATGGCTCACGATAAAGGCTGAAGGTGTTAGTGACTAGGTTGTTGTAGTGCAGGAAGAAAATGTTTACGGTAAAAAGAGAAAAACTTATAGTGGTTGTCACTATCATCAGTAAAGAGATGGGTCTGCTAGGATGTTAAGTCATCGTCGATCACGACATGGAGGGAAGATTATGGTGGCTGAAGAAGTCGAAGTTATGGCAGTGAATGAGAAAAGATTAAGGTTGGCAATTAGAAAAAAAATTGAGGCTGATCTTTTGTTAATTTTGAACCCGAATTTCATCCATTTCAGGGTATAAAATCCACTCTTATTTTTAAATAGTAGAAGAATGACATTTTGTCATTGCTAGTGCTAAAACTTTGCCCATAATTCGGTCATAAAAGATCCTAACTATTACCTTAAAGTGACCATCATAAATTATGAATTGTCAAATTCGACAATTGGAAACTATTTAAGAAGCATAAAAAAGGGCCATTTTGAGGTATAGTTAGATGTTAAGTCATAATTTTCATGTAAGTTTTATCAGATTTAGTGGAGAGATGAAACGTTAAATGCTCATGTAAAGTAGCTCCCTCGATAGTCTTTTTAGGTAAAAAAACAAAAAAAAAAAGATTAATAGTAATTAAAATGATGCTATCTTAGTAAAGTTCAATTTAATCCTTCAACTTATGATTTCTCTTAGGTACATCCCTAATTGGCTTCAAACTTTTAATTTTATATAATTTGTCTCTGAATTTCTGTGTCTTTTCATTTTGGTCATTACTTGAAAATTTATGCTACTCAACCCTTAATTAACCATTAAACTTTCATTTCTTTTTAATTTCACATCTAATTTCATTCTTCCTTTTCCTTAGATTGCAACTCCCTTTTTAAAATACTTCTTGGTTGTGAATTTATTTAATTTAACCTTGAATTGATTGCAAAACTTTGATTTTCTTACGATTTTGCACTTAATTTAAACCAATTGACTTTGTAAAAATTAAATTTGGTCCTCTAAAATTTTAATCTTCTTAATTAAGCCAAAATTAGGCTCTCAAATTTAATTTTTCACCAATTAAGTAATTGAAAAAATTAATTTGACTCATTCAAAATATAATTAACTCATCGTACCTAAATACATCATTTAATTATACCCAAATTAATTCTTAAATATAATTATACTTTTAATTTGGCTCATGATTAAATTAAATTTGCATATTAAAAATTTAATTTTATCTGTTGTTTAAATTTTTATGCATATTCGTTCAATAATTAGTTAATTTGACCTTAATTATACATTGTCTCTTTAATCTTAAGTACAACAGGGTATACTTTAAATTTATCCAAGGTTTTAACTTGATTATATGTGTGTGGGGGGGTATATGTGTATGTAATTCCTCTTGGCTTGCTTTTAACACATTATTGGCCTTTATGCTATTGTTATTCATTTTTTTATAAGAAGAAAAAAAATTAAAATTTAGAAAATAACCTAAAAATGGGCTATGACACTTGTAATGTATTAGTTTTGGACAATGAAGTGAAATTAAATTATGCTTGTTTAGGCTCTAAACTTCTGCATGAGGTACACTTCAAGTGAAGATTATTAGATATACTGGAGACAAGAAGTCCAAAAATAATAGATCTGATTGTGAAGAAATGTCACAATTTGAAGATTATACTAATGAGGAGATTGTATATCCAATTAAAAGTAAGGCCTTCGTTATAAGGCATACACTTCAAGTAAAGGTATCAACAAAGAGATAACATCTTTCATACACATTGCCATATATAAAACAAGATATATAATTTAATTATAAATAATGAAAGTTATGTTAATATAGCTAATACTACCTTATTAGTAAACTAAACTTGTTTATTAATAAGCATCCTAGAATTTATAGATTGCAATGGTTGGATGATTATGGTGAGGTGAAAGTGATTATGTAGGTCTTATTTTTGTGTAATATGGTTCCAACGCATGCAAGTCATATCTTATTAGAGAGACTATAATAGTTCGACAAAAAAGCAACACAAAATGAAATTAAAAATAGATATGTTATCATATAATATGGTAAAATCATCATTTTTGTACCTCTCAGACTCAAACAGGTGTAAGAGATGATTAAATAAAGCTAAAAAAAGAAACATTATAACATGAGTAGAGAAAATCAAAGTGAAAAACAACGTGAAAGAAAACCATCAATTCAGCCACAACCTAAAAACACTTCTTCCACTATCTAAAACCATTCAACCAAGAATATAAATCATTTAACCACTTCTAAAAAAAACCTAAATCTAGCCAAGAATGGAGGTAGAACCCGGCATGTGAAAAAAGTAAGTGGGCGAAGTATAAATTATATAGAAAAACTAAAAAAACCACATAATTTTTATGCGAAAAAGGATAAGGTTAAATATGTGTATTATTCAAACCATTTGATAATTCTACTTATTTATTAGGATTTTTATTTTAAAACTGTTAAACTTGACTCCTCTATTCCTAGTATTTGTATTTTTTTGTTGTAGGATTTTGCTGATGTATTTCATGATGAGATTTTTAATGGATTGTCACTAATAAAAGGCATCAAACATCATATTAATCTTGTACTTGGTGTATTAATTTCTAATCATGCAACCTATCGAAATAATCTTCATAAAACAAAAAAGCTTTAAAAATAAATAAAATATTTGATTTCATATAAAAATTCTTTTGAGATGGATGGAATGCTCGTAACTCTTTTACCTTTGAAACCTAATCAAATATATGATCAACAACTAAAATTAAAAAAAAATGGAAAATGGTTAAAATGAAAACTTGTATTTATTAAAGACTTTTTTTCCTAACAAAGTTCTTCCGAGCTTTAATGATGATGTTATTTTTTAGCTTAATACTAATTTTTTTCTTAAGATGATAATCTTTACGTTATAAATTTGAGGACAAATCCTTTTAAGGATGAAAGAGATGATACAAACTAAGTTAGGTCTAAATTTTACCTTAAAGAGCTTGCCAACTAATTTTACAAGATTTGGTGTATCTCTCGAACCATATATTAAATCAAATTGAAATTTTATAGGAAGATACTACATACATGAAACTATATCTTGGTAGAATTTTAAGTCAATCAAAGTTTAAAACATACTATTTAAACTAGTCAAATTTGTTATCACTATCTTAACAGGTATATTGATGAAATGTTCTTTCATGGCTATTTTTTACCCTTAATCCAAACCTATAATAAGTTAATATTGGATAATAAGCTGAGATTAAATAATGCTTATTTAAACCCTAAGCTTGTGCATAGGCCAGGGCTGCAAGGGTTTCTAATATGGCTTGAATTCATTGAAAAATTTGAGTATTTTCTTTTCTAGAATATATGTGATAGCTAAGGGTTTTGAAAATAATTTAGCTAGGGGCTTCAAATATAAAAACTCTTTTATTTTTAATTTATGCTTTTGGGATTGATTAATTTGTCAAAGGCCAAGGTTTGTTTGGCCTTAATAAATTAATTAGTTTTAGTTATGGCCCCAAGCTTGTTTGAATCCATATTTTATAGTGTATTAGTATATGTTTCGGGTTGGTTTTTTAAGTGGGTTAATTTATCCTACAAGGATAGATCCATTAAGATTTTTATTTTAAATTATATAAGTACTCTTTGTAAGGATAAAATATTTAGACTTAATAATGTTGTTGTTACTAAATTTGTTCAACTTATGAGAGAGAAATTCTTATATTCTTTGGTTTTATACTGAATTAAATTGATTTATTAAAAATTTATTGGTTTATTATCGTCTTCCATGTAATTCTCAATCGTTAAATGGTATTTACAAGATGAGGGTTCTTATTCAAAGAATATTGATGTTTTAAGATAAGTTTTTATTATAGCATACTCTTATCAAACCTGTTTTTACTTTCTGAGATTTGTTGTTAATCTTGTTATGGGTTGCGTGACCATATGATTATAAGATCCGCATTGCCTTTTTTTAAAAAAAACAAAGCACATTAAATCTTACACATAAAGTATTATTAGCTATATGACTCACATTTTGTTTTTTGTAATATGTTTTTTTCAACAAAAAAATAAATATACAAGCTTTTCCAATATTTTTAACATAAAAAATCCTAAGTGTAAATTTAAAAGCTTATGCATGCTTCTAGTTAAGTAAATCAATAACCATTTGTGTTAATAAATAAGTTATTAATTAAAGATAAAAAAAAAAGAGAAAGACATTTAACCTCATGCCATTTACTTGATTGTGTTTCATGACTAGGTTTATCAAAATCAATTTTTTGATGAGATGGTTTTAATATAGATACACATATAAAATTGATTGAATAAACTCAAAGAGAAAAAAAATATTATATAAGATTGCACATATTAGAAATATTATCTAAAATATTTTTTTTTAATTTTTAAAATAATATTCATTTATATAAAACATAAAAAAATATAGATAGATAAATTATAATAATCTCTTCAAAAACTAAATACATACAAAATAACTTAACTAACAACTACTAAAGGAAGCAGCCCACATGTTGTTAATTTTTTTCTAGATAATGGGCTGGAAATAAGAGATGATGATTTTTTAATTTGAAAACATTTTATACACTTTGATAAAACACCAACAACCTTAAAAAATCAAATAAAAAACCTGAAATAAAATTTTTTTTCCAAGTCTAAACATAGTTTTTATACAATTTAAAGATAAAAAAAATCTAAAAGAAAGTATAAAAAAAAATCTAAATGAAACTTTCTTTACTAGATGGATCTCATTAACATAGGATTAACCATTTTGGCTGCTAAAATCAATGTCAACATTGAATTTTTTTTTTCTACCATTAAAGTGGCCTTTTCTTTTATTTTTAACTTATTTAAAAAAAACTTAAAAACAAGAAAAATTAAATTTTAGAAGAACAAAATATTTTTCTCTATGTTCGCCAGTCATTTCCTTTACTTTTTTTTTGATCCCCTACCTTTTAATCCTGTATTTTTTTAATAAATTAACCTAAATTTAATTTTAGAAGAACAAAATACAAGAAAATAAAACAAAAAAATCACTATAAATAATAAGTTCATAGTATTTTGTTTGATGTTCAACGGTGCAAAATGTTGCACTGTGAATCCCCCCCGGCAAATTTGAAAGTTTCTTATTTAATCAAATTCAATCCCGGAAAAAAATCCATAAAAGCCCAAGCACCCGAACCCGACCCATGAGCCCATTAATACTTCACTTCTTCTCTGACTTCACAAGCAAGTCACACATACTTCGCTCTCTTTGAAAACAAATCCCCAACTTGCTTCGATTTCCTTTCAAGTTTTCTTCTTATTCTTTGCATTATCTGAAAACAATGGAATCACACGAGGAAAATGAGATCAATGGCCCTCATTCCATGGGTACCACCATCATCGGCGTCAGTTATAACGGTGGTGTCGTCCTCGGTGCCGATTCTCGCACCAGCACAGGTAAAATTCAAAACTTTCTCATTTCCCGCAAAAACCCAAAAAAAAGCTGTTGATAGTTTTACTGTTTTTATCTTGGGTTTTTGTAGGAATTTATGTTGCAAATCGAGCATCTGATAAAATCACTCAGCTAACTGATAATGTCTACTTATGCCGTTCTGGATCTGTATGTGCCTTTCTCTCTTTCTGTTAATTAAATTTCTTATTTTTTGTTAATTTTTATTTTGAGCTGATTTTGTTTTGATAGGCAGCGGATTCTCAAACTGTGTCTGATTATGTGAGATATTTTCTTCATCAGCACACGTAAGGGGGTTCTCTTTGTTTAGATTTTTTGGATGATTAGCTGGAGATTGATTTGGGATCTTATGGGTTTTGTGTGTAGCATACAATTGGGGCAACCGGCGACAGTTAAGGTTGCTGCTAACCTTGTTAGGCTGTTGTCTTACAGTAACAAGGTTGGTTTGATTTCAATACTTGCTCTTTAGTGAACTTGTATGTAAAGATGATGTTGGGTGTCGTAATTGTGGAATGGTTCTGGTTTGTTTTGATACATTTTTGTTTTGGATATTTTGGCAGAATATATTGCAAACTGGAATGATTATCGGGGGTTGGGATAAGTATGAAGGAGGTAAAATTTATGGAGTGCCTCTTGGAGGAACACTCTTGGAGCTGCCGTTTACTATTGGAGGTGTGTGAAGTGAACTTGTTGACCTTTTGTCTATTAACTATAATCCCTTTTTTTTGTTTTTGCGATCCTCGTTGAAATGCTAGTTGTTTGCTTATCTTAACTCATAGGCAACAACATTAATAGAATGTTACTATTAGTTTCGCTACTTGTATAATTACTAAAGGCAGCAGCATGGGTCTTTGGTGGATTTCTCTTTTGCACCCATCTTATCAGTTGCTAATAGCATCACCTCACTTTTACCTGCCTTCTTTGCAAGTTTTGGCGGAAGTGTGACCTGCCCTGAGAAACTTGTCAATCCCTTATAACTTCATTTGCTTGAAGTAATAATTTGTACGTGCCATTGTCATAACCCTTTAGACTTTTGAAAGTTACTTAAGAGATGTAATTTTGTGGCTTTTTTATGATATTCAATTTTTACACACTGAATCTGGTTTGTTTTGGGGATGAATGAGGATGATAGGTTATTCTTCTTCTTTTTTCATCAGAAGGTGGTTGCTGCTGAGAACTCATATTGACTAGTTAAGATTGAATAAATCACCATTATCTGGTATATTGTAGGGGAATAAACTACCAATGTCTGCAGGAGATGGACTTATTTTAATTTTGTAAAATTTGACTGATCTGTCATCATTGTAAGTGGGATGGGCTATTAATTGCATCCGCTGATTAATTTATTTTTTCTGCTCGTGGCATACAGGTTCAGGATCCACTTACCTGTATGGTTTCTTTGATCAAGCATGGAAGGAAGGGATGACCCAAGAAGAAGCTGAGGTATGTAGTTTAACCTGTATGTATGTAAATATGCAAACAGAAGTCTGAAACTGCTGTCTTGACTCATAGAAACCCATTTCTTTTTGGTCATTTCAATGGTCACAATTTTCAAATAGTTGTTCAATAACACTCAATGTTTCCCTAAAGCATGTATTCTCTGGTTTTGTTGTGGATTCTTGAACTTTCCTTTTTCCCCGAGATTCATATAGCCCCGTGGTGGATAGACCATGGTATTTGCTTCCTATCCTAGATTTTTGGATAATAGAAACATGTTCTCATCTCAGAGTGATTCTTCCGAAGCCGCATGGAAAACCTATTTAGGTGGCTAAGAAGTTGCCTTAGGTGGCTTTTCTCTCCCGAAACTTCTTTTTTTGTTTTTTGGCTACCTTCGCTGTGCCAAGACCTGCATTTTTATTGATTTCTTGTTGAGAGTATTTGTTGTAATTATTATGTCATTCATTGCCTGTGGATTTATACGCTTGATGATTTTCTCGCAGCAATTAGTGGTGAAAGCAGTCTCTCTTGCTATTGCTCGTGATGGTGCAAGTGGTGGTGTTGTTCGGACTGTCACTGTGAGTTGCGTCCTCTCTGATTTTTTCTCTAACTGCCTGTCCATCAAATTAGTTCAGACACTCGTAAGTAGGGCTTGATTGGGATAGATTATTTAGGGACACAGCTTCCTGATCACTTCACGTTCTGGCATTCGTATAAATACTGTCATATTTATTCTGCAAATTTTATGGCAATTAAATGCTCTATGTTACACAGATAAACTCAGAAGGCGTGACAAGAAAGTACTACCCTGAGGACAAGCTCCCCCGATGGCACGAGGAGCTGGAGCCACAGAACTCTTTGGTGGACATATTGTCGTCATCCAGTCCTGAGCCAATGGTTTCTTGAGAAAATGCCTCGTTATGCTGGGCATCGATTGTCTTAAGAAAATGATGTTAGTGCACTTACTATCTGAAGAAAATGCTTCATGATGTCATGAAGTGAATGTTGTTAGCGATCCTTTTCTCATGTGCATTGGTATGCTAGGAAACATTTTCCTGTGTAAAGACTTTTTTTGTGATTTTGATCATCTTTTTTATCTTGCTGAGTCTTCCATTTGTTTTTATTGAAGGATAACCATTCCATAATCAAAGGCCATAAAGAATGGCAGGTGCGAAATGTTCCATGTTACTAAGATTATGGCTAGTGTAATTCAGATCATTTCGACATTAGATAAAATGCGATATGACTTTCACCATAGCACCTTGTAACCTATTAAAATCAGAGGCAAGTCGATTGAGAAATTGATGAAATCTACACATTTATACTCAGAATCTGGGATGCAAATTATGATTTTTCTTCTACAATACGTTCCAGCGGGAGTACTCTCGACTGCTGGAAACACAAGTAGCCTAAAGGACGCGCACCAAACTGGATTCTTCACCGAGCTGAACAGATCAACTTTGGACCAGAAAGGGATTGACGGTTCAGGTGCTAAAACCTCTATTTTCCTGCTTCTGACCTCGTTTATCTAATATACAGCTAGGCTAAAAGGAAAAACAGAGCACTAACTGGCCTAGAACAGCTTCGCAAATTTACCTGCTCATTGCAGGTGCCTGGAAAAATTCAGCAGGCAGACAACTGAAAAACATAGTCAAGACTGAGCGATAGGAAAACTATTAACAGAATCCTCAAATAATATAAGGTCTCCGCGTGGAAGAAGAATTGTTAGCATCTTTGTAGGCTACTTTATGCATTGACATTATCAGAACTACTGCAGGCTTGATTAGGAAGGACAGAGTTCCCAAAATCTCCAACCAAGCTCATCTGTTGAACTTCTTGAGGAGACAGGATCTTGATGCAGCGGACACAGTCCACGAACTCTCTGGACACCCAAACAAAAGAATTTGAGGAGGACAAATTAGAAATACTATTTGCAGCTTGAAGCTATTTCAGAATACAAGTGGCACATTCAAAATATACATAGCAGTTTAGGAGAGTCAATAATTCGAATGAGTTGATTCTAGAAATTATAAAATTTCAGCAGCAATGCAGATAGCTTAATCTATAACTCAAGATCCTCCTCGACACAGAAAAGAGAAATAATTTCTATCTTAGACAAAAGAAGCATGTCACTTCATCAGAAATTTACTTGAACTACACTGATTGTTTCTGTTTCTTATAGTAAAGTCTTTCATGAAAGAAAACGAAAATAAAAGGACATTTCCTCTACTTAGCTGCATGGAAAGTTAGTCCTAAAGTAATTCCTGAGAGCATCAGAGATTATATTTTCATTAGAGGAGATTAAATGAAACCTCCCAAGATGGACAATCATTTCTGCAGACAAGACAGTCAAAGCTACGAGACAGAACGGAGACCGGATGAATTGAAACTCAGAAATACTTGAAATCTTTAGTTTGTAACAGTAATTGGACAGAGGAAACAAGAAGAGCTTCATATGAGAGGAAAAGCTTCAAGAAACATGTTTTGAGCTGATGGCATAGAAGGTTTTGCATGCAGGGTAATCCACCCAACATGTTCTCTATGGGAAGTACCATGAGAACAATTTCATACTTGGCTAGCTACAATATTGCCACCAAGAGCATAAAGCATAATAAAGAAAATACCATGACATACCATAGAAAATAAAATAGAAATTGAAAGAGTTAAAGGGCTTACTCCCAAGGGTCATCCCCTACTAGCAGGACATCATCATCAAGATCCACGTAGACAAGTTTCCAGCCTATCCTTTGTTGATCTTCCAACTGTCCCTCTATACCAAACCTACGAGCCAGGTCTTGCTTAAGCTCAGCATAACCTGAATACCGGGCTATGTCAATTGACCTTCCCACAGCTCCGCGTTTATGCACCTTTTCAGTAAACATCGACCAACTTATAATTATGAGGCCAAGCAGAAGAAATTGGAGGAAAAGGATATGAAAATATAAAGAAGGAAAATATTGTGAGTGTGGGCATGTGTATGAATGCATGCATACAAGAATTAGCATTGTATAGATAAACAACAAACCTTAGTATATGTTCGCATTCGCTGAAACTGTTGCTGTGGAGGAGCCCAAGCACCTCTGTTCAAGCAGCTATTGTCATTGATTGCTGAGTTAATTTGGTTGAATGGCATATCTGGAACTCCAAATGACTGGGAAACCATAGAGGATGAAAGATCATGTTGAGGATCTTTGGAGATTTCACAACTTGTAAGCATGCCTGCTGAAGAAAAATTATTTGAGAAGTCCTTCCCCAGCCCCACCATGCTCTTTGTTAATAAATGGTCAGAACTCATTGGCATTGCAAGTTGGCTATCAATGTTCGTCCCACATGGAATATTATTCCTCAGATCTGCCTGGAGTTCACCATCGTGGATTGCGTCTCTCAACAACATTGGTTGTGGATTATAAGACAGTGAATTGTTATTCTGCTGCAAATGGACATCATTTTGAGAAAGGCATATTGATGTTGTAGATGATGACGTGTCCAAATAATCTGTCTGAGCAGCTACCCCATTTAGGTATGTTTGCGGGGTAAAAAATCCTAGGCTTTGATTCTTGGTGATGTTCAATGACGGCTTAACCTCAGATTTCTGCAGCAGATCTTTAACTAATTTACCATTAGAGGACACAGTTTCCAAAGCACTAGGATTCAAGAATGTGGCCGCAGACTGAGCCATGTCCTCCCCCATTGCTGTGCTTCGGTGGGCCTGACTGTTGATCATTGGTTGAACCATGTTCGGACAATTGTTTGTGGAAGGTGAAGTGGAACAAGAAGGAAGATCATCAGTAATCCCAGACTGTCCCTGTCCTGCAGCTGCAGTCAATATACTGCTACCAGCTGTGGAGAGCTGATTGGCCATTGAGCTCGGCGGAAGCCCCATATGACCTGCCATTTCAGACACTGGCAGGATGCCAGTCTGTTGTTGAAGTTTTGGCTGCTGAGGCGGATTTGAGAATCGAGCATTGTTTTGGTTGATATTCTTAGTCAACTGTTGTGGAATAGTATTTGGCTGAGGGAGAGAGGTGGGTGCAGTTTGAGGGATTTCCAACATTTGGCTGGGTGCCATAGACCTAGAAAAACTCTGAGATGCATCCAGGAGCTGTCTTTGTGAATCTTGAAGCTGTCCAAGTTGACCAGCCTGCTGCATTGCAGATTGCTGTGCTAAAAGTGATTGCTGTTGCTGCTGAAGCTTCTGCAGAAGTTGAAGCTGAATCTGATTGTCTGAAATTTGAACATGTTGGTTTACATGACCAGACAACTGGGATTGCATTAGGCTTTGCTGTTGATTCTGCTGCTGCTGGTGCAAGGTTTGAGGAAGGTTTCTAAGAAGCTGATGACTTTGTATAGACGGCTGTTGCTGAAGAATGTTATTGGTCTGGGCAAGAGTTTGCGGCTGCAGAAGTTGGGCTTGAACTTGACTTGAGGGTAGAGTTTGAGCCATTAAATTATGCCTTGATTGTTGAGTGATGTCACCCATCTGTTGCTGTGGCTGCATGATGGAACCCAGTGGGATCAGTGAGGACTGTAGCTTTGGAAGCTGATCAAGCTGTTGTGCTTGCTGAGGCAGCCTTTGGGCATTGAAGTGTACGTTGCTTGGCTGAGGCATTTGAGGTGATGACAAGCCTAACTGACGGGAAAGATCAGCTCCAGGAAGATTCTGCAGAACAGATCCTGACAAGGATTGCATGTAGTTGGGTTGCATTGAGTTGGCCAGGGAAGGGTTTTGCTGCATGTTCATCCACTGGACTAAGCTGAGGCCAGGGAGAGCCTGGGGATCTTTCATGCAGAGCTCATCACCAAGCCAAGGCATAGTCCTCTTGAATAAGCTATCTAAATCAGAGGAATCATCATCTGCAACAAAAGTGAAGATCAGAGCTGAGTCAGATTGACTCTAAAAGAAACACCAAGACTTTGAAAGCCTAATTTGTGGTCAAGCTTGAAAGTGTACTTTGGCATTTGTAAATTTCATGAAGAGAGTGAGAAGCATCTTCAAGATTTTAATCATCATATTAGCAGATTTGGTACCAACAGACCACATGCAGAAACCCTGATAGTCAAACTTTGACACAGAAAAGACAAAAAGGAAGATTATATCCTATCAAAACCTACCCCACAGGAGTACTGTCTTGTCAATTTGATAGCATAAACCAGATGATGCCATCCACTATTACACAAGAAAACTAAGAGGAAGGACAGGTTAACGGAAAGGAATAGCAAAAGAACACATGAATCAATCAAGATGCCTAGCAAAAGGGTACCCTAACCAAAATTCCTGAGTGACATGCAAGCAAAGAACCCATGTGATAAACTTATAACCAAAATGACTAGCAGAGCATACCATACAATGTTAAAGTTCAAAATTTCCTTTTAATGAAAGAAGGTGATAAAAAATTTCTTGTACCTGGCATTCCTGGTTGCCTTGGACGCTTAGATCTAAAGAATGGAGGAGGACATATAAAAAACGGAGCAGTCACTGGTTCAATCTCCCATATTGAGACTCGATTGCGTCTTTCACCAGCAGTTGATTCATCCCAACCAACCTATGAAAGAGTATGGAGTGTTTAAATGGAAATGCGCTTATTATGTAAATTTGGCATGATTGGAATCATAAGAGGATGTCACAATTTCTACCTGCAAATTACGCCACTGTGAATTTTTCCATCTTACAGGATCAAGATCACTGATACCTGTAATGGTGCCCATATACCTGCAGTCAAGATTCAATTTCTTTAACTTGCTAATTGGTAAAGAAAATTGAGTTTATTGTGTTATAAGAACACCAGGCAAAGAATCTAGGAATTGAGCTCTGGCTCGCAAGGAACAGGTACTAATCAGCTCAACAAAAACACTTTTCAGAGTCAAATTAATCCGATGACACACTCCTTCCCAACAACATGCCCTCAGGTCTCCATAGAATTCCATTTCAAGTTCACAATTCTTGAAATCAATAGTATTCAAATGAAATTCAAGAAGTGCCCAAAGACCAAATGTACCTTCTTGTTCCTGACTCTTCAGTTTCAAACATCATGCGAAAGCGCATTCCAAGGGATATTTGGTTGCTGTAAACTGCCTTGTAATACTTGGCTAAAGGGATAACAAATTCTGATGGACTTGCCCTGCATAAAATTTGCATCTGGTGTCAATTAATCCAACACACACAACCTAATTAATATGAGTTCAGGAATTTTTTTAAAAAAAACAGCACCCTACAAAGATAAAATATAAGTAATTCACCTGGGATTATAGAACACAGTAAAAGGGCTATTGTTTGCTGCTGCATGGGCTGCAGCCGCTAGGATCCCAATATGCATGCTATCACTTGACAATACTGATGATGGTAAGTTGGTAGGTTGCCGGTTAGCCCTTCTGATGCCCAATAGAAGCTGCTGCTTTTCATCTCTAATCACATATAATAAGCATCATTATGTTGATTAAAAGGGCATGTTTATAGTAAGAAAGTGGCCTGAACTTGAAATGCATGTATACAAGATTTAGGATACCTAAGAATATGAGAATTGAATTTCAGTAAAATAAGTCCTTTTGAAACATAAATTCATGGAATCAGAATTCACTAATTCTTACCTAATAAATAAAACTGAGTCACCAGCAAAAAGCCTCTTTCCACTGACAAATAGGCTCCACCCAGTTGTAAGCAGATGACGCTTTGGTTGTCCTGGATATAGAGAAAACAGGAACTTACATAAGATAACAACAAATTTGGTAACGAACAATTACTGATTGTAAGTATAAGAACCATTGGGTATCAACTAATTAGTTTTCATGAGTGCTGCAAAATTAACATACCACGATAGATATGCCGGAAAGTCCAAACATTATCATGCAAATCCCTGGCTACAAGTTCTTGAGCAGGTGGTTGCATGGAGAAATTCTATACAAGGGAAAGGGAAAAGATTAAATAATGCTATTAGGACTAACATGAACACTACTATTTTAGGACTAACAGAGAACAGCTTACAAGTGGTGGGAAGATTTTCTCAGCTGCGCGACGGGGAACAGAGAAACCTCCATGAGTGCTCGTATCACTTGCTGTTAATGTTTTACAGAAAAACTCTGTCTGTGGTTTATTTGACTTCAGTGCAAGATCTGACCTCAATAATGCATCCTTGTCAAACTGCAAAAGGATTGACAAGGTTGCTGATAGGTTCAGTAGAAGTTAGCAACTAAAAACATGCTAAAGTCATTCTATAAATTTTCTGGCAGTTGCATAGGGATCGGTTATTGCCAATTCATTTCTAGTTGCTTTTCTTAGTCCAAGCACCTAAAGCAAGTATACTTTTTTTTAGCTATTATGAATCAAGTTCTTACGGAAGAAACAGGTTGAAGGGTCATCTGAGCATATACTTCATCCGTTTCTGGGTCCGCCTACAAAATCAAACAAAAGAACTAAAATAATTGAGTGACCAAATAAAGAAATTTTGTGATGTTAGGCATGAAGGCCAGAAAGGTAAGCTATTTTACATGTAAGGTGACATTGTGAAGGAGACAAAGTAGCTTCGACGGAAGATTAGGGTAGTTTGGGATTTGCGCATCTACATCCTTTTTCATGGATGCTGCAACCTGAAAACAGTAACTTTACTCTCAAGTAAGAACATGAACTGACTTCTGAAGGAGAAAAAAAAAAGAAAGTATAAAATTCCATCCACAATAATCATGAAACCAATTTATAACTGAATATATTTTTCATGTTGCACCTACTGGTTCTGTCACCTTGTTCAGTCGAAACAGAAAAATTGCACAAGCCTCAAAAAATTGTTGATATTTGTCAGGCTTTATTAGAGAACATGATCATGGTTAAAAGTTTGGATTATAAGTAAATTGACATGCAAATACACAATGACCCGTGTGACTCTTGATGATTAACTGTAACATTAAGAGAAATTTCAGTTAACATAAATTACAGAGTCAAAGAAGTCAAAACCTCCGGATCCTATTTTTTTTGTTATTTTTTTATCTACTAACATTACAGTTTTCTATTAAAAGAAAACTCACGGGGACCATGAGTTGACCTAATAAACACAAGCCAGATGATACGATGCATTGATGGTTTTTAGTAATCAAAAGGAGCACATGACAGCAAGATCCTACATAACCAGAGAATATTTCTATTATTACTCAAAGCCGCATTAAATCAAGTTTAACACAATCTGAATCAAGGCCAAAAGGGTAGCTTCAACTTGCCACCTAAAATAGAAACCTCAAAAGTAAATCCCAAATCTTGATCTACTTTTCCTTTCCTTATAATCTACCTATTTATTACACCCAACCAACCAGTTTAGGTAAAATTATAAAACTTAGCACGCACTAGATCAAAATCCTAACACGCCATTTACCACAAATAATTAGCCGATAAATCCCATTAAAAGAAGGGTGTAGGCTGGTGGGACACATTTTTGGCACAAAATAGCAACAGACACGAACCTGTTCACTATGCCCTTGGGGGAAGTAGACCACATGAGTTCCGGCCGCCGGCAAGTTCACTAGTGGTCCTGCACATGCTTGCCATAATTCAGGGTTTATGCTCTTCTTCTCTGCCCCTGCATCATCACCACGTGTCCCACACTCATTAGTCGATAAATTCCCCTTCAAAATCCTTATTTATTTTCCTCTTTGTTTGTTTCCCGGGAAAAAAACCAAGCCCAGAAAAGGAAAAGGAAACAGACTTGCAAATCAATCTTGTTTTTAAGCAAAGAAGGAAAAACCACATAAACAAATACACAAAAAATAGATTCCAAAAATATAGAGACAAACCGGCGCTTAGAGAGACATGTAATAACACAACAACCTTGATGGGTAGTTATTTACACATAAATCTCTTAACATTTTTATCAATGCTTTACACACATCTCCTTTAAATCTATTGCTAACAACAAATAAATAAAGAAAAGGTAGTAGCATAAATTAAGAGATGACCAAACCTTCACCGTTGGTGGCTGTGGAGGTTGCGGCGGTTCCTCCGGCACCGGTTGCCGGTGCCTTCATTGGTTTCTTTATGGAAACTCACAAAAAAAAAAGTCTTTTTTATACAAAACAAGAAAGTTCCTCACTTTCTCATAATTTTAAGCTTTTTTAAGATCAAAAGGTGAGCTTCAAAGTAACTCGGTACGAAAATTATAAACGTAAGCAGATTTTTTAGCTTAGATCAGCTCAATAACAAGAAAAAACCAAACTTCTGAAGAAATGAAATGAAGGGGTGGACTTTCAAGTGAAAAAAATATTATGGGGTTGGTTTGATAGAAAGGGAGTGAGTTTTCCGGCGAGGGATTCCGGCGAGGTCGCCGGAGATATGGTGAAGAAACGAAGAAAAAAAAACAATAAAAAACCAAGAAATGGGTTTTTATGGGATAGAGAGTTTCTGCTGAGTTTTTTAGAGACCAGGTGTTGAAGCTTTGCCCCCTTTCTTCCCCTACATTACCCAGACAAATTTCCACTCTTTCCCTCTGCTTTTGCCTTGCTTTCTTACACTTCTCTTTCTCTCTCCTGGTCTATTTTTTCTTTCTCTCTCTCTCTCTAGGGTATTTTATATGTATTACTAAAAAACAGATTTCTCTCTCTCTCTCTGTCCTTGAAAATGGCACTGACTTCTCACAAGTCACAACTAAGCAACCACCTCCGGCCCTACAAAAGTAGAGTCCTGATGTAGGTTGAGTAGGGTTAAGGTATAGGATTATGTACTTCACTTCTCAACTCAACCACAGTTAATCTTCTTACATTAGTATCATCGTATTTTCACGTTGTCTTGTCGTAAATGGTACTTTGGATAAGATATTAGGTTATAAAACCACTAAATCGGTGACGTGCACGATACCGTGGGCGGAGCTAATTTCTTTTAACTTAAAAAAAGATTAAGAGGATAATAATATTTTTAAGGAAATTAAAAAAAAGTTATAGCCCGGTTAAATTTTAATTGCTTCAATGATATAATAAAAAAATAATATAACATCAAGAAAATCAGATTTTTCTTTTCTCTGGCTGCAGGTGAAACTTGTAACTTAAACATAACACGAGATATATGTTTAAATTATATATTTATTATGGGTTAAGTTATGGTAAATAAAAAAAAGAATTGATGATAAATAAAATTAAAATTAAAAAAATAAATATATTTATATCACAATACTAGTTATTTATCATTTATGTTTAATAAGTTTATTTATTAAAATTAATTTGTGATAGCAGTTGATAAAAAAAATTATTAAATAAAAAAATACTACACAAGACTGTATATATTAAAAATATTATAAGAATAAATATTTTTAATTTTTAAAAATAAATTTAATTTATGTGAAATATATAAAAAACTACAAATAAATTATATTAACCTCTTCAAAAACTAATCACGCACAACATAATTAAAAAAAATAATATTAAAAAAATTGATAAATAAGCAAAAAAATATCACTGATAATGAATACTAATTAAAATATAAACTTCAAAAAATACATATAAAAGGATATTGATTAAAAGATCAAGTTAGAAAAAATATATAATAGGGTTAGATATTACTAGGTTTGATGAATTGGGCTAGGAGCTACTCAATAGGGCGAGCCAGAGTAGGCACCTGACCATCAAGAAATGGCTCGTATGCAAGCATGCAAGTTTAAGCTTACACAAGCTTTTTATTTATTATTTTTAAGCTAATAAGCCTCAATTTATTCACTTTAAAAAAAAATGATGTGTTGTCTGAATTCCTAAATTTCAATTATTATGGTGCTGGAAAAATAAAGTTTATATTTTCTTCACCTAAAAGCTCATTTTTTATCCAGAGCATCTAAAAAACATTGTAGAAATTTTGTTAAACTAGTTCATAATTTTTTTTTTAAAAAAAGCTTCAAAACTTGAAACTAAAAATCCTTTTTGAGCTAAAATTTGTTTTTTTAGATAATTTTAAAATTAAAAAAATACATAGTTTAAATTCCTCGTTATATAAAACTATTTAATTCAAAAAATAAACCATTATCAATTACAATTATTTTTTATTTCTATACTGAAATCTAATAAATTTTTTTTTTATTATCTCAAAAAATACATAGTTTAAATAACCATGTTGTCAGGATGAAATCAACGTAATGGAGTGAGTTTGGTGATTTAGAAAACCTTTTTAAAAAAAAAATAAGTTTAAACTTTGGACCTGATATTTTAAATATTTATTTTAATGCAATTAATTATTTTATGGGGTATGTATTTAAAATTGTTTTTGACAAGAATTAATCACATATATCGTCAAATGTCAAGTAAAAGTAATGTTATTGGATTCAGCATAATAATTTTAATCGCATGTATCTTCCAAATACTATTAGTTAATTAAATATAGAAATTTAGAGATAAATAAAAAATTTTAACAGCGCGAGTAATATAATTTGAACCTCTAACATTAAAAGTACACAGGCCTGAAAATTAGCATTTTATTGGCAAATTTGACGTTCTTTTTAATCTTTTAATTGAATGCATGTATTCGCATACATAAATTGTAAACACTTCCACGCATCATAGGAAGAAGACAAGCATTGAACCATCTAGGTGGTGGTCAAGTGGTAAGGACTTGGGATCAAGGGGTTTGCTCCCTCTGTGGTCTCAGGTTCGAGTCCTTGGTTGCTCATATGATGGCCACTGGAGGCTTACATGGTCGTTAACTTCAGGGCCCGTGGGATTAGTCGTGGTGCGCGAAAGCTGGCCCGGACACCCATGTTAATCTAAAAAAAAAAAGAAGACAAGCATTGAAGAGACGAGACAATTACACCTTCCATGCAGACTATCTCGTAGGTGTAATTCGGTGGTAGAAGTTTGGGATAAAAAAAAATATTTTTTTTTATAATTTTAAATTTAAATTCTGTAATTGTTAATATAATAATCATTAAAAAATTATATGATTGTTGATTTTAGAATTTATAAAATTAACTGAAATATACAGGGACTAACTTAAATATTTATATTAATAAAAAAACATAATTTATACTAAATAGGTTCGTTGTACAAACTAAATATAAATAAATTAGAAGAAGAGGTTGTTTAATATTTCTTTTATAGTGGCAGGAGAGTCTGTAATGTGGATTGCTGCAACATAGTTGAGTGAGGACATCCTCTCTCTTTTTTTTGGTCTTAGAAATATTATTTAGCCATGGTCACTGAATTTCTTTTTTTAATTTCACAGGTCCGCATGATTTTAAGCATCATGGTTTGTATTGGTCTGGGTTCTAGGGTATATTCACAGGGTTAAAAAGGCAATTTGATATTAAATTAACGCTTAATGTTGCAAAATAAAAATTAATTTTACTTGTTAAGAAAAAAAGTAACAGGGACCAAGTAAAAAAAATGTATGAACTCCTACTTTACTATTCGTGGAGCGTGAAAAACTATAATTTCATCCTTAAAGTTTTTACATTTTATTTTTTAAACCTTGTGTTTTGAGAATTTCATATTTTAATTATAAATTTATTTTTTTAACATTCCAGTCTCTCGAATATTGAGAGAGAGAGCAAGTCATGAAAAAAAAGATAAAAAGTGGTCAACCGGTTATATTACACCCATGAAAAAAAATTTTAGTATCGATGAATTTAATTTATAAACGAAAATTAAATAAAAATAGTGTTTTTCTAATAAAGTGACAATAATACTCCAATATATATTAAAATCATAAATCTCGTCATTACCATATCACTCATTCTCTCGTCTCTCAGCTTCTCTCTGTCACTTTCTCTTCTCACATTTTGATGTTGAAATTGATTTCTCGTCTATGACACGTCAATAAAAGGGCATGTTTCAGTTCCTTTCTTGAATTGAGATTTTTTTATATATGTATAAAATTCAGGATGCTTCATTAATTTATATCAATCACAATTAATTTTTGAATTCATTAAATACTTTATAAATCTAATAAATAAATAAGATATTGTAAAAATAACAGATTTATATATAACAAATCAAATCTAAATACAAAAACAATTACTTGATTCATGTGACATTGTTGATTAAGTGTTATAGAAGAAAATTAGATTCTAGGCCACTGATTAGCAATCCATGTCATGATGCATTGTGTGGAGATTTTATACTGGCAATCTATTTGCATGTCATAATAACATCGAGTCACATGGATGCACAACATAGTTCATGCCATCGGTAAAATGCTAAAATGAATCATTATAATAATGGGAAGTTCTTTTATAACAGGATTGACACAGAGACAACTTTAACCTTATCATTCATGTCTACGATAGTCTTTTGAATCTTCTGTGATATTATTTCTGAGCCTCCTACTTCACAGTGCATTGCCTGGTTATAAATTATTAAAAAATACATTTAAAAACCAATTTACAACGCATCATCATGATCGTACTCTTGAACTCAGATCTCGACTTTGAGCGAAAAAAATAAATAATTCTTGTTTTTTATTAACTAAAAAAAATAAAAATTCATGCATGATATTTTAGTTGTTAAAAATCTTTGGAGTATGAATAAGACATCGATTTATATACAGGTATGACAATATCACCTTTAATTGATAGAGTAGGTTACATTATTTATTTATTTAAATTATAAGATATTTTTGTATTTTTATAATTGTTGGTATACTTACTGGTTAAAAGCTTGTCTGTTCTAATAGAGTGGATAATGATTTTATGGGTCGAGCCATACCATGATAGAGTCTAAATATATTTTTATATTTTTTGTTAATATTAACAATACATCTGAATATATAATTCTTAATACTAAAATAAATAAATTTTATTTTTTGATACTTTTAAAATATAAACTAGGTTATTATGGATTTGATAAACTTGTTATTGTATTCAAAAATATACGCAGAAATAAAATATTTTTTCTTGAATATTAACATTTTTAAAAAAGATAAATCATGCCATGTATTGTTATTATTAGCTGTGATCATGTTCCTTTTTCTTTAACATAATGAATTGCTTTTTATGGATAATTATGTTTATTTTTTTTAAATAGCGTGCCATTTAATACTAAGTTGGAATAAAATTTACATATTTTTTATTTTTTTTTAAATTTATTGTTCTCGTATATTTTTTCATATAAATGGGTAAGATTTATCAATTCATGATTTTATTTTTTATTTTAATTGAAACCTGATGTCAAGAGGTTCATATCTAAGAGATAAATTCAACAAAGATGATTTTTTTTTTTTTACATGTGTAGAACATCATATTAGGATATTAAAATTTTATTTTGATTTAATTTTATTTTAGATTTTTAAAATTAGTAGAGGGTATTTTAAGGTTGAAAATGTTTTTATTGGATTTTTAGGATGTTCCGGTGGTGTTGTTTTTTGTGAAAACAAGTTGAAATGGATTTTTTTGGTTCGATAATTCAAAGCCTAATTTTCAGTCATAGACTCACGAGAGATGACTAGAAAAAATGCTTAAATAGACAATAAGTTATCCTCCGCAGCAAATTACGTGTCATTCGCTAAAATAAATAAAGAAAAATGCATCAGAGTTTGGCTTAAAAAAGAATTAATCGAGCCTAACCTTTTTTTTTTAATTTTTATTATTTATCAATTTAATTTTTTTTACTAATACCATATCTCCTTTATAAATGATCTAGTTTGACTTTTTTCAAAATTAATAATTATTTTTTGAATTGTTTTTATTGTTTCATAATAATTCAAAGGTATTATCTCAATTCATCTTTAATTTTCATCTCTTAAATTTTAGATTGATAAATTATAGTTGAATGATGGATTTATAAAAAGGAAAATTATATGTATTTAGCTGTAAAAAATAAATTTAAAATAAATTTTTTTGTTGAAATAAAATATTTGTACGTACACATATCTTTTACTCAGAAAAAAAAAACATTTTAGATTTTAACTAGCTTTAACAACTTTTTTTACTTGTTAATTAACATATCTTTCAATTTGTTTTACTAGGCGCAGGCATCAGTTTTTTTTATCGATTAAAAATTCACACATCCACACAGCTGTCATCATATCGTACATTTTAAATTTTTAAAAAAGTCAGGAATCGTGGTTGGAACTCATAATTGTATTAAAATAATATTTTTTATTTTAAAAAAATAAATTTAATATTAGTATATTAAAATAATATTAAAAAAATTAATTTAAAATAAAAAATCCAAATTTTTTTAAAATACTTTTAAAACTTCAACTGGATTTTTTTAAAATGTCATCAGCATAAATAGATTTTTTTTCTCACGTCATTACACATTATCAAGTAAAATCTGCTAAAAGCTCAGCTCATGTAATTCGGAAATCAAGAGAAGGAATCAAGAACCCAAGAGAATTACCATAAGTTTACCACTGATTTGTGAAATGATCCCTCCTCTTTGGCATGATTATTTGCAAGAAAATATTTTTTAAAAAATAATTTAATAAAAAACAAGTTGTTTTGTAATTTTTAACAGTATCATGAAAATAACTAGGAAAATAACTTAATAATATTTTTTCTAATAAGAATTAAATTTGAGAGATTATAAATTTAAAGAATAATGAAATTAAAAATAAATAAATTTATTCATCCTTTCAAATAAAATAAATAAAAATAAAAAATGATGATTAAATCTGACAAATAAAAAAAATTAAAAGTTAATGAAATTAAAAAGTATATATT
>SRLM01000272.1:967305-1024343 GCA_015708895.1 Populus ilicifolia
AGTGCCGGGGGGGGGGGGGGGGGGGTTTACATGACCAACCTCACATGCTCATTACCGTACGGTCACTCTCTTTGAAGGCAATAATAATGATTAAAGGCCTCGTTAAGTGGAGATTAAGAAAACATTAATTGCTTATTTGCAAATCTTCCCTAATAACTACTCGGTAATGTGGCAGACAAGGTCGGCGTCTGGGACCCACATTGCATGTGCGGCGTTGACACCACTGTTTTGCTGAGCATTCTTTTATTTGCCGAGCTTTGCCATTTCTGCCACGCTCTCTTTGTCAAATGTCAAGATAACCCTGCATCTTTGTAGATTTGCTGATTGTCCTCTTATTATCAAAGTTCTCTTTGTCAGTGCCCTCCATAATATAATCTTTTAATTTATAATTTTAATCTCCTTTGTCATTAATCTCCACCTCTAATTATCCTCTAATAATTAATACGATCCCAAGGGAAAAAAAAATATGATGCTACATGACCAAATACGAACTCTTGATTTCCATGTTGATTCATCAATTGCTATTCATGAGTCTTTGAAGCATAGTTACCAAAATAGTGTTTTAATTACTGAAATTATATAATTTTATGAGTCAAAACATATATAAAATGTAAAAAGCCAAGTTTAAAATTTAAAAATTAGCAAAATCAGTCAAAACCGGTTAAATTCTTATCAAATCGGTCCGGCTAAAAAAAAGTTAAACCGGACTGATTTCACATGAAATATAAAAAAGCTGTAGCGCATTCACCCGTTTCTGCTTTCCGCTTTCCCCTTCCCCAGTTTCCGCTCTACACTCTTAGCGTTTGCTAATTGTCTACTGTATATTTAAGATTTGAAATTATGAGTCTAATTATCTTTACTCTTTACTCTCCACTCTCTCAGCACCACTGGTTTTACTTGCAATCAAGAATGTGGCAGGAATTTATTCCCAAGCTTTGTTTTTCTGTCCTGCCTCTGGTTTTCTCTGTCTTGTTTTTACTCCCTGCATCCTTCACCTGAAATCCCTACAGAAAGTGTTTTTTTACAGGTTGCATGTCATGTATCTATTGTTTGCTTTTCATTTTTTAGTCTCCTGGCCTCATCTTCATGGTCTTCATGAGATTATAATAAAAATTCATCTTAAAGGACTCGTGATTTTAAAACTAAAACAAATCAAGTATATCTCTCGTGAGAATATTTGCAAAATTATTAGCTAAGCACACATCACTTCCCACCTTCTATCCTTATAAAATTTTGGATAAAAAAAATAAGTGGAGGTATTTATTATTTTAAGCATTGTTTATTTTATTTTTTTAATTGTATTGTATTATTGTCCATTGCTTAACTGGATCTTGCAATTTAGTTAAAATATTTTACTTATTATTTTTTTAATTTTAGTTAATATATTTTTATTATGATTTTACAATTTTAAGATTAAAGTTTATAATGTTTTGTGTTGTGACAAAAAAAATATTTTCAACAACCTTACTTCAAAGAAATCACATGCAATGACCTATGACCTGATTTATTTTATATAACACAATTTAATAAAAATTATATTAGAGTAATATATGTCAGAAAAGTATCGGAAAAATACTACAGTTTGTAAAGAGCTACTACTTTAATATCAATTTTGTATATAGCTGTCATTCTCAATAAAGTTTATTTAACCAAAACTAAAATGATACGTGCAAATTAATAAACTTGAACAATTTCACTATCAAACAATATCATAATTAGTTAGGATTCTGTTCATAAATGATTTATAGTTAGTTATAATCTTATTTGGTGGTATGTTAGAAATAGTTAAAATTATCTCATCTAGATTTTTCTTATAATACCGGGCATGCAAAAAAAGAAGTTCTAAAGTGTTTCAATGATTTTTTTTTATTGTGTTTTTTTTTATATTAACTTATCTTATTTCCTACTAACTATTATTTAACTATTATTGAATCTTGAATTTTATCTTTTCACCATTAAAATTTAAAATTAATTCTTATTCAAGTTAATTGAATTACATGACGGTTATTTTGACTAAATAACTGCCACCAGAAATAACAATCATATAAAAAATTAATATTAAAAATAACAGTTATATACACACTATATTATCTTTCAAATACTTTTTAAACTTATATCATTCTCCCAAAACGTTTTTAACAAAATGTGTTAGAGGGGTAAAAGGCCCGGTATCCTCCCAGATCCACGCATAAGATAAAATGGAGAATGAAAAGGTTTTCGGCGTGGTTTTAAGAAATAAGAGGGTTAAAGTGCAAAACAAATAAAATCCAGGGAATTACTCGCACTTGTTTAATTATCTATCCATTTATTAATATATCACCACAAAAAACATGAACACATGTGGCTCCCACATGCCGAGTTTCAGGGGGAGCTCAGTGGTGGGGTCCCCAAGCTTTGACTATGGGAAAGGTAAGTGTTTGAATTAAAAGCCGACGCTTGACGTGGCATGATCATCGATCATTATTTCTCAGTTCTTGATCTAGGGGTTCTCAACCGTTGATTACCCCGCGGCTACTCCATGTCAAACCCGGCGGTCCTGATAGGTGGCATATACTGTTCAACTTTTCTGTTTATTTTTTATTTTAAAAGTGTTTTTAATTTTTAATTAATATTTTTTTATATTATTTTGATACAATAATTTTAAAAATAAAAAATATTATTTTAATATATTTTCAAATAAAAAAATAAACACAGCCACTTGATATCGAATCATGATTGGGGAAAGAAGGGTGCTGTGGTGATCGTCAATCATGACCGTATAATCTGATGAATAATAAATCAGTGCAACAAAGGACATTCCCTCTTTCAGGATCCTCAGCTGTTCAAGGCTGGCTGTCCTTTACTTTCTATTTTTCCACCATGGGTTGGTCGATGGAGGATTGGTGTGGTGTACATAAAACCACATCTTTAATAATGTATGAATTTTTTAGAATATGTTTATTTTTGTATTTTAAAAATATTTTAAAAAATTAATTTTTTTTATTTTTTATTAATATCAAATTAATATATTTTTAGTATTTTCAAATTATTTTGATATACTAATATTATTTAAAAAAAATAAAAAAAATATTATTAATATGTATTTTGATATGAAAAACTACAACAATTATACTTTTAAATATGCTTTTAATAGCGACTCCGTCAGATTTCTTTCCCTTTAAATTTATGATAATATTCTCTTAATAAATAAATTTATTAATACATATCCTATATTATTAATATGATATGTTTATAATCTTATTCAAGAAATTCATAATGTAAAGAATAATGAATTCATAAGATGAACAAGAAAAAAAAATTTACTTATATATTGTGGTAGTAGTTATTTTTTAAAATAATATTTTTTTATTTTTAAAATTATTGTTTTAAAATTTTATTTTTAGAAAACCGGGATAGAAATAATAAGATGCCTTCCCTCTCCTCTCCTCGCTAGTGGCGCGCCTCTGCCCTCCAATTAAGTATCAATTTGGCAATTAAAAAGGCTAGGAGGTGAGAGTAGTATTGTCTTAGAGCCCAAAACACGGCAGGTTTAACGGAAACTGTGATTCCCGAGGTTACATCAAGCGGCATGCGCATCCGCTCACCACCATTTTAGATTCTTACACGTTTCATACCACTTTCTCCCTCCTATTCCCGTTTCGTTAAATCAGGAAGACTTGACTTGCCCCATCGAGTACGGACATGGCAGATTTTTTTTTTAAAAAAACAAATAGGGAGAAAATAAAGTTTATATACAGACAACCAGCTGCAGTTAAGTTTAACTGAAATTACATTCCTTTTCTGTCTTGTAACAAAAAAAAAAGATTCCTCTTCTGTCCTAAGAAATTATCGAGATGGTACTTCTTTTTTACAATAAAAAAAATAAGCAAAATGTTGGTTTTTATTTTTTATTGAAGAATTTCACCTGACTTCCTGGGTTTGAAAACTACACTGAAGTTATTTCGTGGGTTTGATGGGAACTCGAATAATCTTTTGAGGGCAAGGTGAAGGGAGAGGGAGGGACAGTTAACTCGGGCAAACTTAAATGGACCGCTTTTAAAATTTCCATGGCTGGCGTGTGTGATCCATGCACTAATGAACACATGACAGCTTCTCCTGCTTTATTGCTCGTTTGTTCTCGTCTTCTACTGTCATTTTCTTCTCTTCCTTTTCTGTTTGGTGGTAGGGCAGGCAAGTTTTTTTTTTTAGCATGGGTGCATCATTTGCCTAAGTTTTCTTTAATTTTTTTTGTTTGAATTTACTTTGATTTTTTTTTTAATTTCGAGTTTATAAAACTGAAATCAAACCAAACCTGTTGGTTTTTAAATTTTTTTAACTGGTTTAGTTGTTTTTTTACAGTTAGGTTTTTTTAATTATAATTTAATCTGTTTTTCAATGTTTTACTCCATCCTCGCTGATTGCTCTGGAAGAAAACAAGCATGAAAAGATAAGCACGGGTTTTTTAAAAAGGAAATGCTGTTTTTTCCTTTTCCAGGGAAATTTCAGGAAAAGCAAGAAGCATAAAAAAGCTGATAAGTTGGGAATCTAGACCTTGCGTATGAAATGACGGGGAAAGGGGGCATTTTCTCAGGTCCAAATTTTGACATGATGTCGAGGCACCAAAAAGTAAATGGGAATTGACACCAATCCCGTCTTTGATCATATGTGCACCCATATCTTTTAACTTTGTCGTAAGCTAAGCTTCTTTATATATAATTGAGTTGGTCCATGGTGTTATTGTCACCTACCATATATTCAATTTCAATTTCAATTTTATAATCATGGCTAGACGTAGCACATGGTTATATACGGCGCACGCCCAATAACAATTATATCTCTCCTGTCAAACCTCTACAATTCTTTCAACTGGGTGTTTAATTTAGGGTTATTTGTATCTAAAACTAGTTCATGCTTGATATGATACAAATGATCTCTATATCTCATGATCAAGGTTCACATGCAGGCAGGCGTCGCATACTCTTTAAAATTCATTTTATTTAGAGAGAGTTTATTTAAATAATTGGATTCTTCTTAGCAACAACGTGGTTTAGGTGGGCTACCGGTGTTTATTTACAGATTAATTTAATTTCAATAGATCCATAATATATCTATTTAGAATATTTGAATGCTGGTATATATAGGGATGCCCACGTACACACACTTGTTGAGTATAGAAGTTGGGTGCATGTTGCTTGGTTATCCACAAATTTATTCTATTTTCCTCTCCATCTGGGATTTTTAAGCAACGTATGGGGGTGTCAAATTAGTAGTGCGAGTTAGCTTCTATGGGTGCAAATGGGAATCTAAGACTAATTCACACCTGGAGTACAGAATAATAAGCATCCTTTATCTGTAGATGAAGATTGGTGGCCAAAAATTATGGGATTGCGTCTAAAACTTTTCTAGCATAACAAAATATCAAGCGTTTTTTTTTTTTAAAGCAAGAGGAATTAAAGACTTGAATAATTGATTTTATTGAGTTTAATAAACTCAGTTTATTATTATTATTATTATTATTAATAGAATTAAACAGAACATTTCAATAATTAACTTAAAAAATAAACACTTGAATAAAAATATAATAATTCCAAAAAAAAATTGTGGAATTATTATATTTTTATTAGATGTGAAAAAATAAAATAAAAAATTCAAAATAAAAAATTTCTCAAGTCTGTCTGAATTAACCTATCATATTTGTAACTTGATCTTCAAACCAAGATAATTTTATAAAAAGTATATTGAATAACATTATAAAGTTTAATTTTCAAACAAACTAGTGTTAACAAGGGGAATGAAAAAAAAACTTATTTTTAAAAAAAAAATCCGAGTTAACTTGATAAGTTAGCAACTTGGGATACGAGATCAAGACAATATCATATGAAAGATAATAAAAAAATCATGAAGCCTGATTTTCAACAAACCTAGTGATATTGAATGGTAGAATTAAAAAAATCAATTTAAAAAAAAAACTTAAAAATATTAAAGTTAACTTGAACCAATCTCTTTAAAATATGTAATTCGGGTCATAAAATTGAGAATAATTTTATAGTAGTCAAACTTGAAAAAATCATGAGAGTAAATTTTAAAAAAAATAAAATGTTAAGAGATAAAATTGAAAATATAATTTAATTAAGAAAATGATAAAAAAAACAATAATAAAAATAATAATTGTTAGATTTTATATAAAAACTTAAACCAAATTAAATAGTGAGGGAAACGATTGAAAAATAAAATTAAAAAAATAAAAAATAAAATTTAATATTAAAATAAAATTAGCATACCTTTTAATTTTTATATGCCAACTAGAATCCTAAAAGAAGAGAAAACAAAAAAGATAGGAAGCAAGCAATAAGTTCCGGTCGAAATCTGTCGCAAACAAAAAAAAGAATGAAAAAAATTGTGATAACATTATGTGATGTCGTGATTTATGAACATCAATTGATCACGAAATAAATAAATAAATGAATAAATAAACAACTGGCCAAATATAGTGAACCTCCACAATACTTATTTTGAAATTATTTTCAGAAGCTATTCAAAGATAAGATTTATCCCTTTATTTAATGGGAAAGATAATTTTTTGAAAATCAATTTTTAAATTTTTATTTATTATCAGAACAGTTATTCGATATTTTTTTAAAAATTTGGATAGAAAATAATTTTTAAAAATTATGAGAAATTAAAAAATAACTTATTGTTTGTTAATTATTTCAAGTTTGGTTCTCAATCTTTTGATTTCTACATGTTTTTTTTTTAAATTTATCCCTTAATTAAAATTTGATCTAGTTTAATTTTAATTTAGACTTTGATCTTTATTTTTTTAATTATTATTTTTTTAACTTATTTTTTAATTAAATTTTTTTATTTATTAGATATAGTCATTATTTTTTTATTTATTTATTTTATTTTAATAAATTTTTAAAATTTTCAATTAGAATAATTTTTTAATCTCATAAAGGTATATATTTTTTAATTTTATTATTTTTCAACTTTTTTATATGACAAACTTGATCATTATTTTTTTAATTACTATTCATTTTATTTTAGATAATTTATGAAATTAGATTTTTTTATTTTTTTATCCTTCAACTTTTTTATATGGTCTTCATTTTTTTAATAAATTTTAAATTTTTTAAAATATTAATAATTTATTTTATAGTCTATTCCTTATGACATAATCAGTAAAATATTTTCTAATTCACTTTTACGAGACTTTAAAATTTTAAAAAATAATTAATTTAAAAAAAATATATTTTCATAAAATTTATTTTAAAATAAAATTTATTTTCTGGTGGCAAACAAATGGTAAAGTCAAAACCTCTCCATTTCTCCATCACTAGTGCTATTCTTTGTGCTTTTTTTTCCCTCTTGCTGTCTAAATATCAAAACTGATGTATATTCTAATCAATTAACAATTCACCTTATACATATACTAGATTAATCGTGGTCATAGAGGTAGAGTATACAACTCATCATTAATTTGCATGGACGGCTAAGTTCATGCATGGGCTACAGATGATTTCTACAAGCTGAGTAATATTCTTTTCTCTTTTATTTTTGAAGAAAGCATACCCATGAGAAGGACTAGGTTATATATATATATATAGCACGACTGCATGTCCTCTGGAAAAACAGAAGATCACCCACTTATTTTGTGTGCCCTAGGAGGAAAACATTGTGTTCAAGTGGTTCCATAAATGAAGCTCTTCAAACAGTGTTTGTCTGTTTTTTGTTTCTCATGTGGTCATCTTTAACTCCTTTCTCTCCTTCTCTGTCTTTTTTTTTCTTTTCTTGAACATATATCATTCCTCAGGTCGATGCTTTTTAAGGAATATACATGCTGGGTGCTGGTAATCTCAGAGGCTGCAGGATGACACGGTCCAGGGCTCTCCTTCAACGTACGTGGGTGAAGAACGAAGACATTGAGGCTGCAGGATGACATGGTCCAGGGCTCTCCTTCAACGTACGTGGGTGTAAAGAACGAAGACATAATAATGATCTTTGTTACACAGGTTTTTACAGGAGGGGGGGCCTCGTATATTGATGTCTGTTAGAAGATAGTACAGATTTATGGAAAATTATTCATAACATGTGGGATCAATTGACAAGTATAGGATTCCTTGGTGATTATTCCAAGAAAGCACGGCCATGGTCTGGTTGTTATATTTGTGGATATCAAGCTTGCAAGATGGCAAAAATTTGGCCGATATATACAACTCCATTTTTGTTTCTTTTATGTCCTGCAATAATTAAATTTACCTTTTAAAAATAGTTATCAGTGCCCGTGTTATGCTGCCGCCAAGATTAAAAAAATTTCACATATAAAATAAATAATATTCAAATTATTTTTTCAATGACATCTTAAACTTAACTTAATTGATTAAATTACCTAAAAAATAACATATTTTTTTACCTAACTCAAATTTTAAATTAAATGATATAAAAATGGTTAGGACATAACCTTATCAAGATGACAAGGTAAATATGATTTGATTTTAAAAATATTTTTAAGATAATATTTTTTTAATATTAAAATGATGATATATTAAATCAATTAAAATTAATTAAAGTTAACCTACCAAACCTGTAATTTGTGTCATAAACTCCATTAAGTTTAATAGCTTCATTTAAAAAAACTAATTTTATATAATTATAAGATAAAAAAATAAATGCTTGCAAAATCAAACACCAACTCATTACTAAGATGAGTTTTTTTTTAAGATCATAATAATCTCATAAAAAATAAATTAAAATAGATTATAAAGCCTGATTCTCAATAATTATATTTTTTCTGATCTCATTTTTTATTTATTAATATGATAAAAAAATGTTAAAAAAAACTGAGGACTAACACAATGCCAATATATTTTTTCTCTAATTACAATAATTTTATAAAAAGTAAATTATAAAGCTCAATTTAAAATAATATTTTTTTTCAAAATATTTTTCTAATAATATGATAAGATATATTTTTATTTAACAAAATAATAAAAAAAGTAAATCATCATGAAAATAAAAATGAACACCAACCTAAAGTGAGCTGGTCTTTGGTACAAGATAGAAAGAAAAAAAAGAAATGAAAGACTACATCTATAATATATGATTCATCTACGAACTCAACAGGGGTCTTGTGTAGAATTATGGAAATCAAAGTACAAGAGAGAAAATGGTAGAATACCTTTGTAGAGTTAGTAAATATTATATCACAAAAAATTCTGTTAATATTTTCTATTTTTATTTTCTATTTTTCTAATAATATTAGAAAGTTCGAGATAGAAATGAAACTAAACAAGACCGCTCCATGCGCTATGAGTAAAAATCCCATCATAAAAATTAAAATTTAATTTGTACTTCATATAATTAGAATGCTTGTGATTAAGAATTAACTCATTTTCAATCCAGGTTCGTGAACTAGCAATTTTGACATGGGATTTCATTTCTTTATACTGTGGGTTTGAATCTTTATATATATGCTTGTTATTTTACAATGTTTTACTTGTTTATTAATTTTATAAGATATTTAATAAATTTAAAAATTAATTATGATATATATAAACTAATTCGAACACTCAAGTTATATATAAAAAAAAGAAATCAACTCATTTCATAAAGATTAAATTGGTTGCTTAACAAGTTCAAACAGTGTGATTGATAGAGATTCTTATGCACAATCTTTTTATTTCTTCTTCATCCTAAACAGATCAAAAACAGATAATTTTTTGTTATCTGATTTAAGAATTGATTTTTTAAAGAAATATACACTTGAAGTTCATATGATAAATCTCGCACACATGCATGGAAAGGTCTGGTTCACTAATTTAGCCTGGTGGTGCGAGGATAAGAGCATTGAATGCAAAACACTTGCCGACTGGATAGGTTTGTTTCTTCTTCAGAATTTGATCCCACAAGCCAGATACCGCCATTGATATAGGTCTTGGAAGTCAAGTCCTTTATGCAGTCCAGGCCTTTTCAATCCAAATTCATCCTTCTATCTTTTGGACCACGCATGATAAAAAATTGGAAGGCATGCTGCTGCTAGAGATGCCTTCTTCAGACGCCATACTGTAGGGTCTCTAAATCGTTGGATTATTAGATGGTAAATTGGTATCATGCAGCCTGTGATAAAAAACGACAGACGCAGGAAAGCAGCCTAGACCCCATTTCTATTAAAGACTACTTTTTGGTCCTACTCCCTCAAGCCCATCAGTTTTTAATGCACGTCCATCTATCACATGGAACGTTTAGTGTTGTGGCTGCGAGGCTGCTTGGAACTGTGTAGAAATGGTGTTTTCAAGATATTGTTTTTGGAAATAATTTTTAAAAAATAAATATATTATTTTCATGTGCTTTAAACCAAATAAATAAATAAATAAATAAAAACCATTGCTACACTTTCATATAAACATTATGAAGATAGAGTTATGAAAATACGGAGTTTGATGTATGGTGGGAAAAGGGAATGATTGTGTAATCTGTTGAATCATGATGATAATCACTACTGATCATGTTCGAAAGGTAGGAAAGTTGTTCTTTAAGCATGAATCTGGATGTGTGGATGTTGTATTCACTTCTCTTTGAAAAGCATCAATCCAGTCCAAAGCTGCTGCCTTTTACCAACTCTATCCTATAATAATGTCACTTTTAAAGCAGATTCTTAGGCATGGACCAATTTCTGACGGCAACAATTTCAAAAATAAAAACCCAGATGCCACGGGCTACTCCAAGATATGCACAGGCACAGAGTCACGATTGGGATATATATAAAATGATCGGTCCTGTGACTGTGAGTGATTTGCTAATAAGATGATGGTGACAAAATGAATATCTATGAATTTCTTTGACCCAATGCTGTTTTTTCTTCGAACATGGGAATTCTATTGTGTATTATGTATGCGAAATCGCCTATAGTTTACTCAATGTTATATTGCAGGATATTGTGATCAATTCAGGTTTTCTAAATAGAGAATTCTAATTCTGAAGAGAGAAAAGTTATGAATCCAAGAGAGAAGGTTTATGGTGTGTTTGGTTGTTTTTCTGATGTAATATATGGCGCTATTTTAGTCATTTCAATAGTTTAGTATAGAAGCAAAATATAAAATTGAGCAGACTTTTTCTAAGAAATAAAATATAAAGTAATTTAAGAGGTTCTTATGCAAAGCCAATTATTTCCTTGCATGCCTGTTTGGAAGGGTCCGAAAATATTAAAAGAAGAAGAAGAGTAATAACCATTTTACAGAAACTATATAAATTCCATGTTGTGCTATTGTTTCTCTGCAGAACCATAATTGAACGTACATGAGAATTAAGGTTTTTTTATAAAATCCATATGCACTTAGAATTTATAAAATCTATATAAATTCCATGTTGTGCTATAAATCCTGATTTGTTATAGCCATAGAAATCGATGCCCAGAAGCTGATGCATGCCAATCCACCTCTTGGAGTGCGCTGTAAGGGGACATTGTGCTTCAATACTCCCAGAGACGAAGCTTTCTTGTTCATGTCCACATTTAGAGGAGGGCTTGCCATTGCAGAAGCCAGGGAAATATCCATCAACAGCTGTGCCTCTGCTGTGGGTGAAATGGATGGCAGCATGTTTGATTTCTATCGCACCATATCACTATATGGCGGGACCTTTCTCCTTCCGGTTAACATGTATCTGTCAAATTTGGGTCCCATATGTTTCCAAGAGACTAGACTAGAAATCGATATCAGGCCAGTATGGGTTTGCTGATGCACTGTGGTTGATCCAGATGGAGTCGCAGAATTCAGACGAAGAGCCTATGATAGTCAATGAACACTCCTGTCTTTTGTAACTAAGAAGCTGAATTTCCTAATGAGCTTTTCATGGTTAGCCCAGGAAGAAAATCATGTTCTTGTACAGGGTCCAACAGCCTGACGAGCTTGATATTACAGAGCTTCCAGTTATGGATTTATGGTTTGGCCATAAGAACCTACAAAAGATTTCCAATTAGGTTCATGCTTCATTGGACACCCCTGTCTTTTGTAACCAAAAAGCTGAATTTCCCAATGAACTTATCATGGTTAGCCCAGGGAAGAAACCACCTGATATATATAATCACAAAGTTATACCTGTATGTGTTGGTATCGTCGCCTTTTCATGTGCTTGTAGCAGAACAAATCCACGAACTAGCTGCAAGATGAGGATCATGGGCTTAGCAGGGAAGGCACATGGGGCTGGGCTCAAGGTTTTGTGGCTTGCTAGCTGAACTAGCTTGTTCCATGGATGAATGAGTTGTTACCATGTCACAAAAAAAAATACAAGAGAATCAATCAAAATAATCTTAAGATAAGATAATCAATCAGAAATGGTCTTAATATATATGATAATAAACTTACATGACATGTCATGAGAAATATATTTATTATCTTCTTATGGTTTAAGAATTTATCTTTCAAGTTATTTGTAGTTGGAATGTTCACAATCTAGTTCTATTTGATTTGAACTAAAAAATTCAATTAAACCAAGATTTGATTTGAACTAAAAAATTCAATTAAACCAAGAGTTGTAATTTCTCGAGAATATGACCTCACCTAGATTAAAAACTAGTTTAAATGATATTTTTTTAGTTAAAGGGGTTAAAATATATCAAATAAAAAAATAATTTATAACCTAACATGTTTCTTTCATAAATCAAATAACACATCAAATAACACAAGACACAATCTATACATTACACTTTTTTTTTTAATATCAAATAATTTATGATATGTTATCCATATTATTTATTTATTTATTTTTAATATTAAAAAGAAACAACATGTTATGCTAACCCAATGACCACAATCCAATAATCTTGTGGTCAATAGAAAATCATGCCTTAAATTTTATTTTGTTTAAAAATATAATTTTCAACTTGAATTAACATAAAATATATAAAAAAAAATATCATAGACAACTCGATTAACAAATAATCTATAACCAACTTCAAATCAAAAAACTTCTTGAACTCAAGTTTGACAAGTAAAGAACATACAAACTAAATTTTTCTAATTAAATAAAACTTATTATCATCAAATTATCATCAAAATCAATAATTTTCATAGTTAGAATCAATGTCAATTGAAATTTTATTTCTCTTTCAGCATGATTCAATCACTCTCTCTCCTCTTAAATTAAATATCCAGAAATAAAGAAAATCAAGTTCTAGACTTTCTAAATATAATGAGAACAAAACTTTATAATTCAAAAAGCATGAGTAAGTAATCTTTTTGACTCAATTTAAAAAATACCATCTATTTTCTTTTTGCCTTTTTTCCACTCTAGTCCATCTTTCCTTAATAAATTTGAAGCAATTGGCATTTACAAAAGTTTGATGATTAAATATATATATATAAATCACACAGTGAGTCCGCAGTGAAATGGAAGAGGAAGCACGGTGTTTTTGGCCACATGATCTAGATCTTGTTATACTATAATAATAAACATGACTGTAAGATAGAAATGGAGATACAAACAATACCCGGTCAAATTAAAAACTCCATGAACAGCCAAGAATATATGATTCTAATTTCTAAGGGTGAAAGAAGCCCAGAAATCCTCTAATATGCACAAAGTAAAACAACTATGCATCCACCCGGACCCATTTTACTGCCTTGTTGGTGTTGGTTCATCAGAACCCTGTGGTCGAAAAACATAAAAGTATTGCAAGACAAAACATGACAGCAAAACACGAACTGTAACATCCGGTCATAAAAAAGGATATGGAACAAGCCTCACAAATCGGAACCACTGTTTCTAGATTGATCAAGCTCTTCAACTTTGGCTCCATCCTGATTACAAACTGGATTGGCAGTCCTGTAATTCTGTTTTGATTGTGTCCTGGCTTTCTTCTTTATTGGTCGATCAAAAGAAGGAGAAGCAGAGGACTGAATCGACGAGGGTGGAGATAAGAGTGCAGGCTTGCCAAGCTGGAGTTCTGTAAAATCACCTCGACCAGACCATGTAAAACAAGGATACTGTCAGTATTAGGCTTTCACATCAGTAATGCTATCTTTAATTCAAAAGAAAATCCCTAGCAGGTTGAGTCAGCATTGAGGCCAAAAGGTTAATCCAGTTGGGCAACAGGTTCTCAAATATTTCTTCTCAGGGCCACCCATTAATCAATCAGAAGTTTAAGTTGTAACCAACCCAACCCTTGAAGAATTCATTTCAGGTTGTCTAAAATCATGGACATGGGGAAATCAGATAGAAAACACTAAGTGTTTATTAATTTGTGGTATGGATTCTACCTTCAGAATCTAGTTGAAGAAACTAAATTAGTTTGTAAGAGTTTCTCTACAGTGTTATTAACATAGGCTGCATTGGTTATAACACCCAATCAACAATCCACTTGAGGCAGTTCTCATATTCCAGAACCACACAAAAACCAGATGATCTAAATGCAGAATCAATCCAGCCTGAATAGGGTTGAGGAAGTTCATGGGTTGACCACAAAATACACTCCTGCTCGCATGAAGAGGCAAGAGTGCATTCCCTTGTTGTAATGAAGCCACATATTGTACAGATATTGAACGGATGAGTTCCATTTTTCACCTCACAAGCAAAGTAAAACTCAAACTACGATGTAATCAACCTTGCTATTATTTGACCTAGATTCTAGAATCCATTAGAAAAGTAAGAAAAGAATGGCAGTCGAGGATTCTTTGGAATGCAAAAGCACATGGTTATCTGTATGGTCCGGCCCTCACAAAATTTAAAAAACTGGATATCTGTTTCATGTTAGAACTGGCAAAAACCTTAGACAGAAAAATCAATTAAAATATCCTGACCAACACAGTAAAATGAGAAATTTCCAAATATGCAACTTTTGAAATCCTACAGCAAACGTGCAGAAATTTATAGAGAACTAGAGGGAAAAGGCAAATTTCATTTGAATTGCCTCAGATGCTTTGGTCATGCACGTGTGAAGACAAAAGTTACTCAAGTCTGAATACAGAACTGCATTCCTTCAGATCTATGGCTATGAGTCAAAAGTTAAAATTGATGGAAGTTTGAGTCATTGAAATAGAAAGCTAATCCAGTTCACCAAATATTCTTTTCACTTCATGTTAGCAAGCAAAGCAAATCGACTTTTTCTAACCTTCACCGGGTTGAAGATGTCTAGTATCATCACATGAAGCTGATATACTTGGACGCCTTTTTCTCACATAGTTTTCCCGCAGAGGCTTTGGGATTTGAAATGAAAACTGTGAGAGAGTTACACCATGTGTCATATACTCTGGATGTTCAATTAAGTACCTGCAAAACCAAGGGATTTAACACCTAAAACAAGGATCACCCACAAGATTATCTAGCATTAAATACATGTAGAGATTGGTTAAAATGTGATAAACAAAGGCCATGGCCTAGGCAATATAGAAATGTTCAAGTAAGAGTGAACTTACTTTTGGACTTCCACCATTGAGCGAAGTCTCTTGCCTGATGGTGATTGATAGTACCTGAAAAATTAGAAAGGGAAATCACAAGGAATATACAGAAGAAACCATGATGGTAGCAACCACGAGTTTCCAGATTGGGGCCGCTAGATATATTGATGCAGACAAGTACATATTCAAAAATGGGAAAACTGATTAAGAGGACAATGCCAAGTGAGTAAAACTACATTACATCTGATAGAAGACAGGGAGGGGAGGGGGGGTTGCCATACAAGAGGAGCCAAATGACATTACAAACTTAGTTGTCATCATCAATTAAGACTTCAACCATTAGAAGAATACATAATACTCAAATATAGTTGAAGAGGAGTTGCTTGTGCTCTTAGAAAACATGGAAGGCTTTAAGGTTCTTGCTTAAGTTTCCATAAAATGGAAAATGTGTGAAATTAGATTGCATAAGTGAGCAAACTATTATGTCAAGCTCAATAAAAGAGAGTCAAACAACTAGGTTGGGACACATACACATCTGCAAATTTGCTACTTCCTTCGCCCCTGATTCGCAGCAACCTTTGCCAGCCAGGAGGAGGTTGAGCTATGTTAGGTTTGTCAATAGCCCACAGCCTACTCCCATCTTGAGTGATGTCTGTTGGATCATCACATGATATATCAGGTCGCCACTCACGAGCAGTTTCACAAAAAAAAGGCTTTTCTAGAATATGTTCACGTAATTCTTCATATTTCTTCTTCGTTGGGATGAGTCTCCACTTAAAACATTTGGCACATTGTACAGTAAAAGTTCCTACAGATGGCAAGACTCTAGAAGGCACATTCGGATCTGAATATCTTCTAAATGGACGCTGGAACTGAATAGGTTGAGGGACAGGTTCAATTTGACCGGCACCATTAGCCACAGGGTCATAAAGGACCAACTGTTTCGAGGAATCTTCAATTGATGGGCCATCAATATCCCCTGTATCATGAGAGTTATCCTCGTTTGAGGAAGAAACTTCTATGGGTTCCTGAAGAGTGCTATGCAAATGACCTGTGTGACAGGAATCTGTGCAGCAATCTGCTTCTTTTTTTACCATACAGAAAGTTTCTTCAGGATGGGACTGCATCTGAATGTCTTAATCACCTAACAGACAGTCATAAAACTAGATCATAAATTTCATCATCAATGAAGAAATGATCTTCTTACATTTATTCAAAAAGAAGAAATGTCAATAAAAGGAGGATTAAACATCCTTGTAAAAACAATTCTAAAGAAACAGCATAAAAATAATGCAAAAAGGCTTTCAAAACCCTTTCAAAAATGACAGAACAAGATCTATATCAACATTTAGATAATGATCATGGTTCAGATCTAACCAAAAAAGGGTAATGTACCAGTATAATTATAAAATGATGTGGGATTAACATGTATCATTTGCTTCTTCACACATGCATAAGTAGTTTAGGTAAAGAAACCATATTCTTCTTCTGTAACAGACCACCCCCACCCAAAAAAACAAGAAGTAGAAGCAAGCAGAAGGCAAAATAATTAAGCTCATCTATATAATTATAGACATAGATCAAGTAACCTAAAAGATTCTAGCTCACTAATTTATCACCCCTGTTGTTCACCAGAGCATCCATGCATCACTTAAATAAGTAGGATAAAAATTAAAAAGTGCCTAAGCAGCATGCAATAAAACATGAAAAATCCTCTAATGACAAAGCAGAATAAGTAAAATCAACATGGATTACCAACCTACCTATATATGCTCTCTAAAACATGAAAAAGAAAAAAGAAGAGAAAATCCTCCTGTAACCTGCACAAATGAAAGAAACTCAATAATATCAATCTAGTCTTAAGACTCTGGACCAAAAAAAGTATTGATAAAAAAATACACACACAACCACAACATTTTTCCACTAGTTGAACTCAATGCTGCATGTTGCCCGAAACTAAACAAAATTTAAAACCCTCCTAACCTATGTAACTACTCAACCAGACAGTATGTGTAAATTCAGATATTTGACTATATTAGCAGGATCTAAGAGAAAGTAAGAATTATTGAAAACAACCATTTTTAGCAAAAAAATAACATCGACACTGACAAATCACACTTTCCCGAAAACCAACACAACAATGAAACCCCGTGATCACAAACCAGCTCGAATTCCAAACTTTTCTCTTTCTCGGTAACCAAAAAGGCATTAAGGCAACAGGACCTGATCTGATTAACAAAGCAGAAGATCCAAAACACATCAAGAAAAAATCACAACTTGGGAGAGAAACAGAGAAAGAATCAAACATACACGGTGAGGATGATGTGATCGGAGCCGTTGGTTTGCATGAGAATGGACTGGATCGTGGGGTGAAGAATGTGCAGGAGAAGCGAGAAAAATCTTCTTCTTTTTTTCGTGTTTTCGCAGATTACAGAGTCTCTGGGTCTTGTTGTCTCCTTCTTCCTCAGTAGTCTTTTTTAATATTTCCAGCCTATAAAAAGGTCATGCTTTTAAGGATGATAAAAAAGAAGAGCCCATAGAAATATAAATTACCATTTTTAGTTCCATTTATTTATGATTCTTACTGCTATAGTTTTATTTTTAATAACTAAATTAGTCCTTGTATTTTAAAAAACAAACAGTTTAGTCCCTATTCAAAAAATTATGTCAGTTTTTCATTGTTATTGTATTGGTTATTTTTATTTTCAAAATACTCATTCTTCCTTGAATTCACAATCATCAAACTTAAAGCAAATGGATACCAAATATAGTTTTTTTAATTAATTGATGAAGTTATTCCCACATTGTGTAGATAATATTCTCCTTTTGGATATTTTTTTATGTATAATAAATTGAGTTAAAAATAAAAAATAATCCACATAATGCATGAACACCTACTATTTAACAAAATATATTAATAAATAAATTTCTAGCATCATGCCACCATAACATTCCAGCAAAGCTTGCCTAATAATATTTAAAAGAATTATTAATTAATCCTTTTCATCTCACCATCCTAGTATAATTTATTATTTTTTAATGATTTTTTTTTTGTGTTGAGGTGTCACGTATTTGATAGTTGCTATTTTTAAAATACTTCTTTTTAAAAAGAATTTACTTGTTGAGAAAAATAACAAATATAGCTATGATGCAAGTAAACTAAAAAAATGAAAGATAATAATAATAATTAAAAAAAAGGGCGCACAAATGGCATCGAACTAATAAGGTTAGAAGATGTCATTGATCAAGCTTAAACAAACAGGCTAATTAATACTTTTTGAAACAAGATGGACTAGATTACTTGTTTCTTGACATTCGAAGGACTAAAGTGAATTACATAAATTATTAGTTTTTTTATTTTTGAAAGAATGTATTCTAACATGGCCCATCTAGGTTGGATAGATTTGTGGACATTAGATTGACTTAAAAATGGAAAACAGAAAGGCCACTACATGAACGGCATTAAACTTTTTAACATGGTAAGTTACCAAATTGGTCTCCGTTACCTGGGAGAGGGCTTGCCGGCCACAACTCGTCAATGTGCTTGTGCCGGCGTAACATGCAAGTATGATTTAATAAATTAATCTTTTTTTCTTTCGAATTATTAACTTTAAATAACAAAACATTATTAATAGTGTTTTTTTTCATTTGTTTTGGCCTTTTTTCTTATAGTCTATGTTTAAAAAAATATTTTTATTTTTCAATGTTAAGTCAGATTTCATATTTATTTTTAATTATTTTTTATAAAATTATCTCATTTTTATAACATGGATTGTGAATTTAACATGTTAATCAATGTTAACTTAACTGACTTAATTTTATTTTTTTTATTCTTAGTGTCATAATAAAAAAAAAGTTAGTTGTTAATTAGACTTCATGATTTATTTTAATTTGCTTTTTAAGAAGTTGTCCTAATCTTATAACTTAAGTTACAAGTTTAGCATATTAATTCAAGTTGGCTTGAGTCTGTTTTTTATGTTTTTTTAATTGATTTTTTTCAACGTTATATTTTAATATTTAGTTTATTAAAAATTAAATTTTATAATTTATTTTTTTAGGTTATCTCGGTCTTTGAATTTGGGATGTGAGTTTGATAAATAAACTCAGGTTGACTCGAGTATTTTTTTTTTTCAACTTCTTCCTTTGATATTGAGTTTATTGAAAATTATGTTTTATTATTTGTTTTGATTTATTTTTCATTAGATTATGATAATTTTATAATCTAGTCCGTGGATTGTCAAGGTAACTTGAATCAATACAATATGTTATTATTTCAATATTCATAAAAAATATCATCTTGAATATTTATTTTGAGTTGAACTGTATTTTTGCTAGATGTCTAGGTTGCTTTTGAAACCGTTAAGTTGACTAAGTCATATTGGAAATCAATAATGGTAATGTCTAGATATTTGTTTATGTTAAAAAATTTTTTTTGTTAAGGCTACATGACAATATTGAAAGAAGCTATACATTACTTCAAAGAAACAATCCAGAAAAAACCAAATAAAATATCATAAAATGAGCATCTTATACTTATATATAATTAATTTATTTATTTTAATTAAAAATAATTTTTTTAAAGAGCTAGATTTAACAAAGAACAACAAATATAAAGACATGAGATAATTTTAGTCATTTTTAAAATTAGTAAAAAAAATAACAAAGCTCAATTTTTAATTAAATAAATGATAAAGGATGATATTGAAAAAATATAAACTTAAAAAATAAAAAAATATAAGGAAACTCAAACAGATCTTTTAAACTTGGGTTGATCCCCCGAAATCACAACCTATAAAATCTTATAACTGAACTTAATCACGAATCTCAATTCGTAGTTAATTTAATATTGAATAATAAAATTAAATAAAAAAAATTAATTCAGTAAATTTTCTAAAGTAAAAAAATACCAGTAAAAAAAATAAGAATTAAATTTGATAGGAAAAAACTAAAGAAGAATGATGTCGTAAAAAAAATATTTTAAATAAAATAAATAGCAATAAAAAGAATAAGAATCAAATCTAATAGATAAAAAAAACTTAAAAGATGAGATAAAAAATAATTTTATAAATTATATTAAATAAAATAAATAATAATTAAAATAATATAAACTATATACGAAGAAAGAATAAATTAAAGTGTTGTTTTTAAAATTTAAAGGATCAAGTGGGACAATCAAGAAAAGAAAAGAAGAAAAACTAAAGGCGATCAGCACAAAAAAAAAAACAATAAGCTAGGCCACTAAAATGATTCCAACAATATCAATTTAGGGAGATAAAGGCCACTAAAATGATTCCAATAATATCAAAAAAAGGCTCTTTTTGTTGTCAAAATCCATCGTATGCTTTATTTAGACATAATAAAACAGTGAATACATGGTGAATGGATTGCCCTGTGCAATGCATATGCTAATCATTTTTTTTTTAATTAATATTTTATATTCACTAGAAACCAAAATAACCAAAATGCTTATCAACTAATTTGATTATAACAAAAAAATACTAGAATAGAAAATACAAAAAAAAAAATCCTAGAATACTAGTTAAATAAATTTTACTCTTATGGATAACAGTCATTTTATCATGCTTAAAAAAGTAAAAATTAAAAAAAAATCCTATATACCAATTATATAAAATTTGTTTTTAAAATTAATTTAATACTTTAAAAATATAAAAAAATCCCAAGTTTTGATGATACAGTAATAACTAATAGACCTTGAAAAAAATCATCACTCGTAAGTAGTCTAATAATTTAGTTTGTGAAGATAAAATCATTATTATATTATTCTAAGTGTGATGAATATGTGTATACCATGAAACCCTAACATTTTTTTTATATATATAGACAATTATTCTACATGCATCATGCACGGTAGAAACTGATAACTAGTATAATTTCTCTCGACATACTGAGACACCGAACTAACCAAAACAACCATCTTGAAAGCAAGATCTGATGGGTTGATGCTAAACAGTGGGATTGTTGTTTTCAATTTCTCATTACTCATCGCCCTCCAGTGTGGATTGGTCAAACGTTAATGACCTAAAAAAATCGAATACAAATTCTCCATGAACAAAAATCGAAGGAATTCAACAGAGAAGCAAAACCACAGCTAGACCCAATTGAAAGCTAACATTCAAAGAGGTCGGATCTGATTAATTCTGTTCTCTCTGGAACTTTAAGCTCTCCTCGGCATGCATGCAACTTGTACAAATCTGTTCAGGTTTCCTAGAAACCTAGTCAAAAACACGCAATATTGGATATACATCTGCCTAAAATCTTCCCGGCCAGAGAAAGGTAAAGAAACAGAAACTTACGGAATTTAATCTAAGTAATTCAATTCATTGAGCTTTCTTTCCTCTTTAATTCATAACTGCAAAAATCATCACACCTGATGGATGACTTGATTTTCTCTTTCACTACCTCCATATGCAAACATATACACAAAGTTCGTTCCATGGCCACAAAAGGAATCATCAGCAAAATCAGCATGTAGATATTAAACAGGTGATCATTGGGAAAGGAAATGTCCTTTTTAAAGGCTTTAAAATATTTTAAATATATCATCAAAAAACTTTTTTTGGCGATACCGAGTGTCTGAGAAGAACAGCCACTGTACATACTGATACTAATTCTGAAAGCTGATAACTACACACGCAACAAAGAAGAAAATTGATATCTAGTTGTATGAATGAGATTCAAGATAGAGATCCACAGTAATCATACCAGATTCTGGTCAGCCCTAAAAAGTTTACGGTATTCCTGTTCCTCAAGACAACAGCAGTCAAATAGAAATACACAGCTAAAACAAACATGCACTTTCCACTCTACAATAAGATATATCTCTTGCCACATGACGATTTGTTCAACTTGCAACAGAGTTAAAACAACAATGCAGAGGAGAATCCCTAATGCATAAGACATTATGCATAAGAGTTGATTCTCCACATGGATAAATATATGCATATGTAAAACAAACAGCCTTTGATTAACCTACTGTTGCTAAGCGGGGTTCAGGTTAAAGAAGTAATATAGATGTAAATCCTTCCATAGTCCATACAGGTTCAATAAATTCATCACTGAAAGATAATAGCACACAATTGTCAAATGTTTGAAATACTCTCACCAAAATTAAGCAGCTCTGCTTGGTAGGGGTGGGGGGGGGACTTTATCAGCAATCAACATCACAAATCATAAATTCCCCCAAAGAATTTTCTATTATAATTATGCATTTCCTACTTAACAGGACAGCTATCGAAAAATCACAAAATATGAAAGGAAGAGAAAAAACCCATGCTGTCATGAATTTCATCTTGATTACTTACTCTCTTTCAAAACCCATGCTGTCATGAATTTCGTCTTGATTACTTACTCTCTTTCCCAAATATCTAATGAATGCTAACTAACTTAGAACATAAAACTTCAGGATTTTTTTTGTAATAATCAAGCTTACTATCGGTCGAACTATTAAATTTCCTATAATTTAAAAAATAAAATCTATCAGTTTGCAAACCCCCCCCCCAACACACCCACAAAAAAAGAAAGAAAGAACCTCTGCTCTCAGCTGTACCCAGAATGCCCGCAACCAAGCTCATTATAGAACTATAGTGATCCATTCCACATATCAATCAATCCATCAAGAAACAGAGAATAAATCAGGAACATAAACCAGCAAAAATAAAGAGTATAGTAGATAAAATAGCAACCATGGTTAATCGTTAAATCACTTAATTATTACTGAGTAATAAAAGCTCACAACTTTAACATTCATACTAATAATTAAACCATCCATAAACCAGCATACCAAAGTTCACAACTTTAACATTTATACTAATCAATCCATACGTTTAAACCCCCTCATAAAACAGTCAAACCTAACAAACCCCGTTGCTCAGAAAGACGTAGATTCGACAGATAAGCACAGACCCATGATGGAACAAGAGAAACTACGATCTGGGTTGGAATCAGAAAGGACTAAGGAGCTGATGAATCTGTGGTTTGGGCTCAGAGTTCATTCCAATGATAATAATCATAGGGATGAATCCATAGTGAGTGATAACTTTGGCCTTTTTAAATGACCAGGTGCTCCATTCTTTGAAATACTGTAACGCTGATTTCTCTTCCATGCCTTTTGCTCCCTTGCCGCTGCTGCTCTTGCCTTTTGTCTTCAGAGAAACCCTAGACGCCATTGATTATTTTTTTCCTTTGTTTTTGGGGGAAGGGTGGGTTAGCGCTGTTAAGAATTGAAAACCTAGAACAACCTTATATTCATGCGTTGGATTTTAATTGTGTGACGTGTTTGGTGTGACTGATTAGCATGTCAAGACTAGAAAGATTTAAATGGTTTATCATTTATCATTTTTTAGTTTATATTATTTTTGGCTAATTATATCTTGCTTTTAAATTGATCACAACTACTCGTCCAGTATTAAAAAATATAATTTTCTTTTTCTTTTAAAGTATTTGTTTGTAAAAATATTTTTTAAAATAAATTTACACATCAAATTGTTTCTTATGTAAATTTATAGAAGTGATTATTTTTAGTTTAATTTAGCTTTTATTTAAAATAATAATTAAAATATTTTTTTTTAAATTTGAATTAGTTTGAAGTGATCGGTTTTGGTTTAATTTAATTATTTTATATTAAAAATAATATATATATATATATATAATTTTTAATAAATTTAATTTTGGTTTATTTTTTTGTTTAATTTTAATTAATTTCTATTTGGTTTCTCAAATTAAATTTATTTATTATTTTAAATATTCTAATTGGTTTAATCAAGGTTTTTTTATGATTTAGTTTTTTTAAGTTGTTTTTTTTAGTTTTCTCTGTTTTATATATTTTTTAATTTTTTTATTCATCCCTGTAAATTTGTATTGGATTTTGAATATTTGAAATTAATGTATGAGAGATAAAAAAAAAATGTCAGCTAAAGAATAATGGAGTTCTTGATCAAATCTTATGGACTTGTTTATTAAAACAAAGCATCCCCCCAACATAGATTGCGCAAACACCGTTTCATTGTACAAATTTGCTTTATTTCAAATTTTTTAATTGGATTTTAGGTGATGTAGATAATTAAATTCAATTATTCTTTTGAAGTAGCATTGCCACTTCTAATAATTTATCATTTGATCTATCATTTTACAATGAAAATTTATATTAGAATCCAGATAATTGAAATTGATGTTTACAATTATGTTCATGTTGACGAGAAATAAAAAAAAATCAACTTAAAAATAATAATGTTTTTTAATCAAGACTTATGGATTTATTCATTAAAAACTAAACACCCTTTTGATGCTCGAGAATCTTTGCCTTGTTAATTTCGACCTTCTTTCAATTATTTATTATTTTATTATTGGTTTTCAAATGGTGTAGATAATTGATTGTATGTTCATCCCTTTAATTAATCGAAATCGAACATGCTTGTGAAATATATTTTTAAAAATAAGAAATAATATAATATTAATGTTTTTTACAAGTATATGAAATTTTATAATTACATGAATCAATATCATAACAATCTTTTATTTTATTTTTAAAAAATTATTTTTTTAATTTTTATTTGTGTACTACTAAAAATATTGATTAATAAAAAATATTTCACAATTAAAAAAAAATTAGCTTAATTTTTATAAAAAATAAGTTATTATATTACAGACAAAATATATTTTTTAGAAGTCATGAAATTTTTTAAAAAATTATATTATTTACTAATTATATTAAATTTGATTTTTATTTTTTAATTTTTTAATTTTAATTTCATGTTATAAAAATTAATTTCATTTTATTTTTATATTATATTTGGTTTTTTTTATTATTTCCTTTCTTATCATATTCTTGAAGTTTTTTATCTATTAAATTTAATTTTTTAATTACTATTTATTTTATTTAAAATAATTTATAAAATTAAATTTTTTATCTGGTTCATACTATTTTAATTATTATTTATTTTATTTAAAATATTATATTTTTAATTTCATCATTCTATAATTTTTTTTTTTAAACCTTAGTTTCTATTCTTTTAATAATTTTGAGAAAATAAATTAAAACACCAAACAATTATTTTCCAACTTATTTTTACCTTACAAACAAATAATAAAAAATATTTTTAAATTATTTTTAAAATACTATAAAATATAAAAACAATTAACTTTATATGAATAAACTTTACACGTAAATTACTAAAAAAAAAAAAAAAGATTTCCGGCAACAACGTTTATCAACTCACCATTCGTTATTATTAGCTCAATTCAAGTTGGGCTCGTAATAAAGCAACGAAGCCCACTTATTTTCACACAAAATTCTCAGTACACAACCCACTTCACAAACCCAAGCAACTTCCCATCTCACTCGTTACCTCAAAGACAACAAAAACCAGACAGGCTCAATTCAGTCCTTCCACACGACCAACTCTAGGTGAGCCGGAAAGGGAAGAGAGTAGAAGAAATTAGAGAGCGCAGGAAAAATGGGAGGAGGAATGGAAGCAAACAAGAACAAGTTTATCGAGGACTGGGGTTCAGCTCGTGAGACTCTTGAGCACAACTTTCGCTGGACTCGTCGTAACTTCGCTCTTATTGGTCTCTTTGGAATTGCTGTCCCTATCTTAGTCTACAAAGGCATCGTCAAAGAATTCGTAATTTCTATCAACCTTTCTCCTTTTCTTGGTTCTTATGTCATTTTCGAAGTGGGTTTTCTTTTTTGTCTCGGGTTTTTTTCTTGATTTAGTTTCGATCTGTTTGAGTATTTGTAGATTGAGTTTTTGGGGTTTTGTTTTGAAGTTGGTATTTTTGAGTGATATAAGTGTGTTTTTTTGGGGTTTAGCTTTTAAATGTCATTTCTTTTGCTTGGTTGATTATTCGTGGTGGTAAGTTTTGTTTATTAAAATTTGATTTGGGAATGAAAATCTGTAACTAAGCGTGATGGGTTCTCATTCTAATGATCGAAATGATGCTCGTTTATAAAATATCTGTACGAGTCGATCCATGAGAACCCAAAAACAGTAATGGAACAAGCAATATTTCTCGAAAGGTAGTCGATTGATTCTAGTTAAAAGTGCTCTCAAGCTCAGCTACATATCTCTTGTAGTCTGTGGCAACCATGCTTGGAGACACTATATTATGGATAGGTATAGGGAAATGTCCAAACATCAATTGTTTGATTGGTCAGTGGTTTGTTCAGCTACGTATCTCTTGTAATCCGTGGCAACCACGCTTGGAGGAACTATGTTATGGATAGGTATGGGGAAATGTTCAAACATCAATGGAACAAGCAATATGTGTTGAAAGGTAGTCGATTGATTCTAGTTAAAAGTGCTCTCAAGCTCAGCTACATATCTCTTGGAAGTTATCTTTTTCTTGCTTTGTAAGTTTAAAGCTAGATGGTGTCTGCCAAATAGAAAGCACGGACTGGTATAAAGCTGTGGAAAATAATGGTTTCAGATATTTGACCATGTACAGTCTTTGCCCTGGGTTCATTTGGAAATTGATTGAAGGTTAATCTATTCAATACTCAGATAATATTGCCCTGCAGCTGCCTCAATTCAATTCTTAAAACAAATATTGGGGTTAGATCAGGTTGCTTGTGGTCGTGGTCAGAATTGAGGAAGAGAAAACAAAGAGTTCATGCTTTTCAATTGAACTTGATTGACATTTGCTCTTGGTTCTAATGCCTGGTTTGGTTGCTAGTGGAAATTATTAAGGGAAACAAAGAAGTAAGCATGTTTGGCTTATGATGTTCTCAAGTGGTCCTAGAAAACATATGCCAGGTGAAATTTTGCATTATTTAAAAAACTATAGGATTTGAAACTTTGTTTTCTTTTGTCAATTGGAATGGAAGCTGAACACTGGACAAGGCTCCTTGTTTGTCTATATTATCCTTTCTGTTTCTTGTCTTTTCCAATTACTGGTAGAGTGAACTTCACAACTCATGTTGGTTGACCAACAGTCAGTCTTGTTTTGGTTGGGCAGGCTCTTCTAGCTATTGATTAGCCTCCATTTCAGTAAAAATTAGATTTATTTATTTATTCTTACATCTTTTCCTTAAAAGTAAAGTTGGACAAATAAAAGAATGGTCAACCAATATGACAACCGACAAAGACCCTTATTGCATAAGAGCTTCCTCTTCTCGATCTCTATGTTCTAGGCTTAAAGATTAATCACATGGCAGCTGGAAATAATGATTAGTCATTTAAAATGTAAGAAGCAGAAAAGGATAAGAGATGATCTCTATTGATTATAATAATAGATCCTGTCATCTTTAAGTTCATTTTGAAAGGTTGAATCATGCACAAAAATGAACTTCACCATTCTTGGTTTTGGAGCTGCTGACCTTGTTCAATACCATGTTTAGTAATTTGCCATCCATTCTTTTGTTTTAAGGTTCCAATTTTCAGAAGTTGTTGTTTTCGGTGGGAAAATAGTGATGAATTCCATGCTCAAATTTTTTTAGCAATGCATCAGAAGTGTGGCCTCTTGAAATAGGGATGTTAATGTGTTTTGCCATTTAAGCTTCTTCCGTTTCATTTTCTTTTGTTTGTTTGCTTCCCTTGTTCCATGAGCATATCCTCCATAATCATAGTGAGACATTAAAGTCCATTGCCTGCACTTTTTTGTCTTCTTATATCTCTGTAAAGTTTTCAGATTTCATATGTTTGAAGTCAAGACTTGAGTTTTCAGATTTCATACTTTTATTTGGCTAGTGAACCCAATAGATCTATGCTGCATTTTGTTTGCTTTTATCTTATTTTGATCATCTTGATTCATAGATTGTGAATGATGCTGTTCATGTTTAACTTAGTTGCACCCTGATGCTCTGATAACTTTGGTGACAGAATATGCAAGATGAAGATGCAGGCAGGCCTTACAGGAAGTTTATGTGAGTTTCCCAAAGTTGTTTGACAATAATTATGGATGAGGAAAACGGGGTTGTCCATAAGAACCTGCAAGCTTTGCCTTTTCCATTTAACTTTCTTTCCTGCGTTTGATCTGTAGCATGTGGTTTTAAGGACACATTTCGTTTTCTTTGAAACCAATCAATTTGCTGAGAATTTTGAATATTTTCTTTAATTCTGCCTTGACATGGTTGCAGAGTTTTTATGTTAAAATTTCTTGCATTTGCTCATGTCATCAATCTCGCTTTCCCATGTTGTCAATAAGTTCTGGTAGCAAGGTTAGCTTCCTAAGAGAAGCTCAAAATTACAAGCTATTTCGACGAACAAATATATGCTCGTGCGCGCTTGACTCAGACACTTGTTCTTCCTGTTTCTCCTCTTCAACTTCGATTAATTCTGGCCAAAGCTCACCATTTCTGTTCAATTTAAGAATAATTGGAGACAAATTCAAAGGATGGGAAAAGGAGGTCATTCATCTCATTGTAATTTGAGAAGTAATTGCCTAGTTACTGCCGTTGTAAATGTTTGACGAACATTAATTGCGTGTGTTTGTTTTGGAAATGTTTGATGCTTTTCACTTCCAAACCTATGTTGCACAGCAGGTGCAAACTTCATGCAACCTCAAAAACAAACAATCCACTCGGTCGAACCACGCTCTTTGTGTTTCTGAAATTCAACAGAGTGGACTGAAAACTGCAAAATGTGTTCTCTATTTATGCCTTAATGGCATTACCATAACTTGGTCTTCAAGTATTCGTGCATTTAACAGGAAGACAATGCTGAAAAGTGACAAGAGTTATCAGTTCTTTTTTGTCCTTGAGTGACAGTCAGCGATGCAAATTTCTTTGAAATTTCAGTTGTCAAAGGATAATAAATTCCCATAAAGAAAGACCAAGTGTTTTCAGCATTTAATAAAAAAATGCTGAAGGAATGGACTATACTGAACTTCATCAGTCATGCCTCCCCTACAAATATATACACTGGTCTCATTCGTTAAACAAACATTCCTCCCCTATAAATAAATGCACTAATCTCATCCTAACTCATACAATCATCAGAGCCAGCTATAAGAGAATAGCTGATAGCTTAGGTGGTCAAGCTTTGAAGATGGCTGAAGAAGTTATCCTCCCTGATATCTTGGGAAGTTTATTTGGGATGAGGATAGCCTTGGAAGATAGAGGGATTGAAAATGTATACAAGGAAGAGAACATGCTTGCTAAGAGCCCTATGCTTCTCCAGATGAACCTAGTTCATAAAATGGTTCCTGTTCTAATCCACAATGGGAAACCCATCTGTGAATCTCTGGTCATCCAATGCATTGACGAGGTTTGGCTGTTGCCCTCTGATACTTATCATCTTTCAGAAGCAAGGTTTTGGGCTGACTTTGTTGACAAAAGGTAAGCTACAATTTACTCTTTTCCAGAAATAGTTCTTTTACTCCTGGAGTGTAATTTTCCTCCGATTTACATGCGAAATATGGTCCACATATGTGATAGTGGGAAAAGGATACTGATGACCAGAGGAGAAGTATAAGAGGCAGCAAAGAAGGAGATGATAGAGTGCTTGAAGATTTTGGAAGGAGAGCTTGGAGACAAGCTTTAAGAACCGAATTCCTTGTAATGGATGATTTTAATTTTTGATTTTTTTTTAAAAAAATCCAGTTAATTTTTTATTGTATCAAATCATTCATATACGTGTAGATATAAATAAAATGACTATTTCCTTTCTCCATTCCCCATAAAAGTTTATTTGAAGTCAAAACATAAAACATAATAAAACATATTAAGGGAATTAAAAATATCTTTCTTAAATATCTTTTTTTTTTATTCCAGAACACAATATATATATATACACAAAAGATTAATAGGTGCGAGAAAAAAACTTTCATTTCATTTCAAATTTTCTACTATTTATTTAATATTGTATTGAATTTAATAATAGAAAAATTCATTCTTTTTTTTTTGACAGATAAGAGATATAAAATAAAATACATCGAAAAAAAGATTCAAAGTGTCTTTCGCGCTTTGATTCTTGAATAATCTACATCATTTCTACTTCTATTATAATAAAATATTCCCTTTTTATATGGAAAATCCCATATCAAGAATTATAATTTTACATATGAACAATTTCTCAATATCCTTTTTATTCACAACAAAATATTTTTTTTATGCGGCCGTAAAAAAAACATGTTTTTTTGAAGAGAAATACTATTTCACCGATTGATTCACAGGGATGAAACATTATTCATTTTGCATTATATCTAAAGAACTTCTTGGTTCGGACTAAAGAAGCAATCTCACTTGATCATTATCAAATTTGATTGCAATCTTTTATGATGAACTTTCTACTTCTAATGATCTTCTAATAAGATCATGAACTAGATCAAAATCATTTTCAACAAGTCCATAATCAGCGATTCTATTTTTTTCATTGGGTTCGGGTACATGGCAAAGGTCTTGAGCAATTAATTCGGCAAAACAACTTAAAAGATAAAGAAGTATTGTTAATTCCTTCATGCTCGTTCAAAGTAGGGAGTACCATTTGTACAAATAAAAATCCCTTTTGTTACATGATTTCTTCTTTGTATGGATAAATATAGAATCTATGGGCCAATTACTTAGAAATACATTTTACGCAACAGCCCTTCCTTTCTAGTAGAAAAGGATCCCATAATCCTGAACTGATCTTACTTAGGATCATTAATCCCAAGTTTATCTATGAAAAGCAGATCTAATTATATCAATATCTATAATTAATTTTTTGTGTGTAATACTAATTGATAGAGCTTCTTCATTGGTAAGTCCTACAAGATCTCATAGATGTTTACTTCAGAGGTGAAAATTTTGAATTCCTGGATATTGAAACTCTTCCCTGATCAGAATATAGTAATGAAATGACATTTGTTTTTTCAAAATATTTTTTGTTTAAAAATTTATTAAAATAATATTTTTTAGATTTTATTTTTTAAAAATATCAATATATCAGTCCGAAAACACATCAATCCGAAAATATTCACCAACAGGTTTAGCGAGGGAATCTAGTTAGGGAATTCGACATGGAGATTGGAATTCCACAGAAAATTCGAGTTGCGAAAGCACCTAGGTGAGTGTCTATTATATCCTCATCGTGGTGTTAATGCTTGATTCACCATGCACTGTTTGGGGTGTTGTGTGGATAGAAAAATCTTTGATGTTCTCTGCACTTGGTTTTTGCATACAAGCTATGAAGCAATAATTCCAGACCCCGTTATTTATTACTACATCTATTATATTATAGTTTTTTTCTACAAAGCTCATTAGAACCAACTATCTATTCTATCTTTCTATATATACAAGGAATAAATAATCTATCAGCAGGAAAATAGGACTCTCATAGCACCCCCAAATTTTCACAGCTAAATACCATGCAATGGGAAAGCATGAGACAAAAACAGAGCAGAAAAGATGAAACTACAAAGTTAAATGCGAAACCAGATAAAACAGCAAAATTCACAGTAGGAAACTGGCTTTCCTAAACAGAAGTGAAGCTGGATAATCACTGCCGAGAACTGGCTTATGTTCGCACAACAGAAACTAAACCTAAATAAAATTTGTTTCTTCTATTACCAGTTCAGTGATAGTCATTTCAAATCTACTTGGGAATTGCATCAGATAGGCACCACATATTTCTCAATTCATGACAAGCAATACTCCAGTAAACTGCCTCTGAACAACTAGTACGATCAAACTAGAAGTAAAGGTACATGGCAAAGCATGCAAACCAAGTTTCAGACTTGTAGACAGACTATAAAGTTCAAAGTAAAGCTGGATAGAGCATAAAATCCAAACTTCTGAGAACTAGCTTTCACAAGTCAGTTAATTTGCCAGTCAACCAGACAAGTTCTACATCCCCCAGAATTTTTTCCCTGTGAAGGAAAACAGCTTAAGAATTCCAAGTTAAATCATGTGTTCATAATAACCTATTCGTGTCCATCTTATGGCCCCATCCACAAGCATACACATAAATGTCTGGAAGGATGAGAAAAGGGAGTGAGATAGAAACCAATCAGCATAATTCTTGCACATGAGGAAGAATAAGTTCAAATCCTAAGGTCATCATCTACCCGCAAAAACCAAGTGAAGCATGACATCCATACTTTTCATCCATCCATCCCCATCATACAGTAACTTCTACAAGAGCCACCAAAAGTAGCAAAGAGTGTGAATGATTGATATCCTCAAACACGGATTTAAATAAATTATCCGCTAAACTTCCATCTTTACCTCTATGCACAAGCACATGATTTTTCAAGCAAAACCAAACATAAAACAAAGTCGCATAACTAAATTCAACAACAAATAAAACTAAAAGAAATCATGGAGAGAACAAAAAACATGGATAAATAAAATACCTTCAACTAGAATTGTAAGTCACCTTAAAAAGACATCCTTAATCATCCACATACCACAAAATTAGACAAGAAACATAAGATGGGATCTTTCCGAAACTAAAAAAAGAAAAAAAATCAATTTCTCAATCATTCAGAAATCACAACATCACCATCAGTAATCTCCTGCTGCAAATCCTTTGGATCTTTCCCGTCGACCGTACACCCAACTGAAACACAAGTCCCCAAAATCTCCTTCACGGTCCCACTCAGATCCTTAGCCATTGATCTCGAACTCATAACCTTTGCAATCTCAATCACATCATCGAGAGCGATGTTCCCATTATGCTTTATGTTCTTCGTCTTCTTTCTGTCTCTCTCTGGCTCCTTCAACGCCTTGATAACCAAAGCCGCTGCTGAGGGCACGACGGTGACCTTGGCTTGACGGTTCTGGACGGTGAGCTTGACAGTGACACGGAGGCCCTTCCAGTCCTTGGCTGTCTCCTTGGCGATGTCTTCACCGATTTTCTTGGGAGAAAGACCAAGCGGCCCGATTTTGGGAGCAAGTGAACTGGCCGCACCAACTTCACCGCCGGTCACTCTCACGAAAACGTCGACAACCTGAGATGGGTCAAACTTTGGCGGCATTTTCGCTGCTCTGTTGATACTTGTACAGTTCGGGAGAGAGGGGGGGCTAGGGTTTGCTGAAATAAACGTGCATATATAGATTTGATGGTGGCTAGGGTTTTAGGAGATCGAAGTGTCTGTTTTAGCCCTAATAAATGGGCTTTAAGGGACATACGTGACTGGATAATGTGGGCCTGTTGGATTATTCTGGGCTTCTTCATTTGCAGTTTTCCAAAAGTTGCCATAACCATCCACAAATCTTGGACCATATTCTTTATCCTGAAATTAAGAATGGCAAATGTTCGAATTTTAAAAAATAAAATAAAATTTTATTTTATGTTTAGATTATTGGGATAGCTGCAGCAACTCATATATGTGTGTGTGTGTATATATATATATGAATCAGTCCTAAAATCCCAAATTTTCTTATAAAATTGTCCTAATAATTACAACCATGTTGTAAAGTGCGAAAAGAGGTAGTTTTTACTTATCTAGATGAGGTCTCTGGGGCACAAAATTTTTTAAAGAAATTATTAAGATGGTGATGAATGAATATTGAATCAACTATAATTAATTTATAAAATTTAAGCTCTTGAATATGAAATTATGATAAATTTAATTTAATTTAATTTAAAATAAAAATATAAAGCTTAGTTATAATAAAAAAATATCAAAAAATGAGCATATGATACTTGTATTCAAACAATTAATTTAATTTAATTAATAAATATTCTTTTTAAATAAATGTTAGAAAAACTAACACCAAATAAGAAAACTCAAGATAACCACGGTCACTTTTAAAATAGTGAGCAATCCTATTTAAAGAAAAATAATAAAAAATATCAACATATATATTAACTTTTCAAACCTGCAATCTAAGTTATTATACCGGAAATGCCATGTATAGAAAAATAGTGAAGTGCAATCTTCATCAAATCAAATGTTAAAGAATGAAATTAAGAAGATTAATTACATACAATTTAAAACAAATATGTGTGTGTGTGTGAGAGAGAGAGAGAGAGAGAGAGAGAGAGAGAGAGAGAGAGAAATGGGGATAAAAATAAAAATAAAAATAAATTAGAGTGAAATTAATATTTTTTTTGTTTAAAGATGAAATTGAAAAAAAAAGAAAAATAAAAAAAAAGCCAAGAGAATTAAGACATAATTAAAAAAATGTACTTTAAATTCATATTAAATGATGAAATTAAAAACCAACAAAATTTTTACAGAAAAGCCAAAAAAATATAAATAAAAGAAGATCAAATTTAAAAAAATATGACTGAATAGTAAAGAATGATGAAATTGAAAATAAATAAAACTTTTATACAAACTAAAAAATGGTACAAAAGTGTATTTTATTGCTTGAAAAATAATATTTATGTATGGAGAAAGACTTTAGTTTCGAAATGAAAAGAAAAAGGATAAGGAAACATGAATGAAAAGTTTTGAAATTAAGGATCAAATTGCAAATTAAAATCTGAGACAAAATGAATAGACTGAAAAGAAATAAAATAAAATGTGTATAATGGTTTAAGAAATAAATATTTTGCGATGTAGTTACATGTCTTCATTAGCACATACATCAATAATAATAATGCAATTTATTGAGATTATAAAAGTGTCCTTAAATAAAATTAAGTTTTAAAATAAAACATTATACAACCTGATTTTATAACCACCTTTATGGTGGTAAAGTGTATTTTATTGCTTGAAAATAATATTTATGCATGGAGAAAGACTTTTAGTTTTGAAATGAAAAGAAAAAGGATAGGGGAAAGAAAATGAAAAGTTTTGAAATTAAAGATTGAATTGTAAATTAAAATTCAAGATAAAATGAATAGATTGAAAAGAAAAATAAAATAAAATGTATAAAATGGTTTAAGAAGTAAAAATTCTGCTATATAGTTACATGTCTTCATCAGCACACACATCAAGAATAATAATAGAATTTATTGAGGTCATAAAAGTGTTTTTAAATAAAATTAAGTTTTAGAATAAAACACTACACAACCTAATTTTATAACCACCTTTACGGTGGTTAGATTTTAGACAATAGCTAACGCATTATCTATCATAACTAGTGACGTGTCACTTATTTTTTTATCTCTAAATAAATCCTATATCAATTGAAAAAATAATAATAATAGCCCCGTCAAGGGCTTTAACTAACAGGCACACATATTTGGGTATGTTTTAAAAAAATCAGGCATGTTGGAGCACCTAAACTTCTTCATACAAGGATAATAGAAGTATAAAGTATACATTATTTATCTACAAAAATAATAATTTATGCTCAACACTCCAAGGTGTAAAATCAAAGAGATACATATATAAATAACCTTAATGTGATGAAAGGTTAAGTAAAAAACTTTTCAATTCTAATTTTTAATAAAAGATATTTAATACATAATTTTAATAATCTTTATATATCTAGACAACCCTTCAAGTCTAGAGATAAACTAAAATAACCAAATTGATCAAAGTAAATGATTTCAATAAAAAAAACTAGATAAATAATGAATAAATTAAAAAACTTAAATATACATATAAAAAACTCATAAATTAAAATAGTTATAACTTTTTGTACATAGCTTCAATGCATGCATTGTTGGATAGTCTAAAAATATTATTTTTTTGAAGTTTAAAATCACATAGAATAAATTTATTTTTCCATACAATTAAGAAATGCAAATTCAAGATAAAATTTGATTCTTTATTCAACAATAAATAATATCAAAAACTTTATTTATTTACATTGCTGACTTAAATTCAAGCAATCCAATATCAATAAGACCATTAGATGACACTCTTGTATCATCCCTATAAATAAATTTATTGAAACTAGTTATTTTTATAATGATGATTGTATGCGAATCTAAATTAAACTGATATACCACCTCTTTAATATTAAAAGAATATTATATTAAATATTTTTTAGTCGAAGTCACATTTTTATCACTGTTATGGGTTGAGTTTAGACAAGCCAAGTTGATCGGATTATAACAAATCAATTGATATATAATTTGCTTTGAAACTTATGCTAAATAAGGATTCAAGTCGAAAAGTTCAAAGAAGAACGTCTGAGTCAAGTTTACTTATGCTTCCTATGAGTTTCTTGCTACGATGCACCAATGTTGTTTTTATTATTATTATTATTTTTATTCATGAAGGTGTCACTTTTTTTAGAATTGGAACTTATTAAAAATGACAAGACAATGTTATCGAAGGAACAAATGTTGAGTGGAAATTTAAAAGAAAAGGATCGCATTAATGAGATAGAATGAATTTATCTAGAGAAATATCTTTTTTATTTTTATGTTAAATCTTCACGGTTTTTGTAGTGTATTTTCTGGATGCTTTTGGTTTTTATTAGATAAATGACATATAAAAATTGTTATGTATTTTTTAAAAATTATTAATAAAAAAAGAAGACTTTTACTACTAAATTATTTTGTGTCAACCAAGTTTAAATTGTTGCTTTTTTTATTAAAAAAATATTAGTTCCATATAATTAAGTTAAAAAACTAAAGAGTTTCCGCAGTGCATGATCATATATATCTATCGGTTTTCTCTTGGCAACTCAGCTTGATAACATGTTGATCCGGGACTCGTCCTCGCTCAGGTTATTGAAAACAAGAACAAGGTTTTTCCACCAAAACTACATCGTTTCAAATGTTTTTTTTTTTTTTTTATAAAAACCAAAATTTATATTAATAAAATCAACTTCCTGATCGTAAACCAAGTCAACCTCCACAACAGTCTGAGAGTTGGAGCCCACTCTTACAAAAAAGAGCAAGACTAAGAAGGCCCAACCCGCACTTGAAATGGGCCGAAGGAACAAAACTAGAGAATACAAAACCACCGCACACCATTTTTCTTTTCGGTGACTGGAAAACCCTATACCCTCACAGCTTTGAAGCCAAGAGAGGATCATCAGCAAATAAAAAAAAAAGAAAATTTCAGAGAGAGATGCAAGAATCACAAGAAAGAGCAGAGTATAGTCTTGTTGCAAGAAAACCCAGTTTCGGACTCCCTACTGGTTGTCCAATTTGCTTGCCTGTTTACATCCACCTCAAATTTGCTAGCTTTCCTTTCCGTTTGGATTTTAATAACACTTTCCCTGATTCAGGTATTCTTTTTTGGCTTCTTAATTTCATTCATTTATATTCATGTTTTTAAGTTCTTGTACTGGGTTTTTGCTTGTTTTTAGTTACTACTGGCTGACTTTCTGGCCGTTTTTTTTGTCTCTATTTCGTTGAAGTTTGCTTCTTATGTGTTAATAGGTTAAAACCACCAAGATAAAAAACCTCATTTCTTTGGCCAAGTTCTTTTTCACGGAATGAATGTTAATTTGATTATGTTTAAGATGGCTACTGGTCATTTTTCTGTTACCGGCCATGTAATTGTGTTTAAGATCGATGCTTTCATTTCACTAAGAAATTTTAGAAATCTGAAAGTTGCTATATTGTTGTTGAATGGGTATGATGGGGTCATGGAACAAGTGAAGCCAAGAGACATGCTTTCTAGGAATTCCATATTGTTTTAAAGAATGCCATTGTCATATGGGAAGGAGTTAAGTAATTAGTATTCAAGATTGCATTTGCTTGACCAGGACTACGTTTGATGGGGTATTGGCTGTTTAATTGACAATACATGACAGCCAGTTTTCAATGTTCTTGCTGAAAGCATTACAAGAATAATGAATGTTTTTTTTTTTGTTTTTGTTTTTGTTTTTATTTACTAGTTCTTGTGAAGAAATTGAAACCTGAGTTACTTGAATCTTTATTAAACAACTGGAGACATGGTTATGTCATTTGTTTCATTCTCAGTAGCCAGTTATAGTCCCATTGAAGTGGAGAAAGTCCTACCCTTTATTATTCTTAAGGCTGTTCTCTAGACTTGAACCTATATCCTTGTTGCTGAAAACCCAAGATTTTAACCATTGAACCAAGCAATGGCCTACTAAAAACCATGTTGAGTAGTATGGGGAGAAACTATGTCTTCTTTTCTGTCACAACTAGGGTATCTCCATGTACTTTTTTTTGTTCTGAAATTTTATGTATTCTAAAGTCTAACTTCATTTTCTTGAGCCTTCAATGAAGGGCTTTCCTCTGGTAACTGGGCTTTCTGTTAATTGGATATGCTTTCACTTTTGTCTCTTATCATTTTGCTGGGGATTCTGTAGCATAGAACTGTAGAAGTCTACTGTTTTAATATGGTTTCTTATGTATGTATGCATGTCTTTGCACTCACTTTCTCTATGTTACTTTCTCTCTGTGAAACTTCCAACTGTACAAAAAATTTGAATCTACTTTGTATTTATTTTCATGTGGGTGCGTGCTTTGCTCACGTTGTCTTATATGTGTGTTTTCTAAAATATATCATGCAAATATCAAAATTGCCTTCAAAACGCTTGTCTGACTTTCTATTTTAGATCAAATTCCTTACATCGAATCAGGCACTTATGTGGCCTTCAACGACGAGAATGGTGGGCTTGTTGAACGTTTAAGGGAAGATGGCATTGTTGATTTGGATGCTGCTTTCTGCTCTCTCCCAGAATGGATATCAATGAAAGCAATGGTTAGCACCTGGCTTGCTGAGGCAGTCATGTATGAACTATGGGTTGGATCTGATGGAACTTCTGCCCGTGCAATTTATTATTCTGACCTCCCTTGGTTAATAGGAAAGGCTCTATTCATGAAACAAGTGTATCTTGTTAAGCAACGATTTGGGATAACAAAAGAAAATGCTGAACGAAAGGAAGCAGAGGTTACACTTCCATCATTGATAATCTTTTTTTGCAACTTGTTGATATGTGCGCTCTCTCTCAAATATGCACACATGCACCAGTGTCAAAAAGCATGAACCTGTGGAATGATTTTAGCCTTTTATATTTTTCTTCATTTTTCTGTTAATTTTCCTTCAGCATGGACTTGCGTTTTTCTTAATTCTGAATAGATTTACAAGAGAGCAAAAATTGCATATGGAGCTTTGTCAACCACATTAGGGGATCAAACATTTCTTTTTGAAAGGTGATTCTTTTGGATATCACGGTTAATATATATATAGTTTTCTTTTTTACAGGAAATTCATTAGGGATATTTTGGCTTCTATATTTTATTGAAGTTTGATATCAAGTAAAATTTAATATTGACCTGCTAATGATGCACTCTACTTCGTTTCTCTGTTTGTGCAGGCCATCTAGTTTGGATGCATATCTCCTTGGGCATGTGCTTTTCACTCTTCAAGCATTACCTGTGAGTCACTGTACCATTTATCTTCCATGATCCGTGTGAGCTGACTGCTGCCATTTGTATGGTTGGAACGATTATATACAACTGAAAGTGTGGATATGCTTGACCTAGTATGATGGTGCAAAAAAAAAAAAAAAACTACATTATACCATTCACTTTCTATTGTTGAATGCACAGGCATACCTAAAACATGATTAACCTGTTGGATATAACATGCTTTGGTGTTTGAGCAAGCTTATGAAGAGAATATTTACAACAAAATGTGTAGGATCTCAAACATATTGTTACATTCACATAGACAAAGAGCAGTTTGCATGTAAATTATATTACCTTAATGAAAATCTCCATGATTACTTGCAGCCTTGCAGTAAATATCTAACAATCAAGGTCCACTGATTTCTTTGAGGAATATGACAGCAATCTGTGCTGTTATGAAACGCATTACCATCAAAAAATCCTGTTGAAATCATTTTCTTCTTAACATGGTTCCTACTCATTTGACTTTCACGTGATTTGCTATGGGTATTCTGTCTACGTAATATGGTGTGGTTCCAAGCATTTGACTATTACGCCCTACTTAAATATTTTCAATGCTTTTCTCTTGTTTTGTTCAATGCTATTAGGAATCATCAGTGCTGCGACTTGCACTCTTGGAGCACGGTAATCTCGTAAGATATGCTGAAAAACTTAAGTCAGAGTACTTGGAGGGTGGATCTTCTTCTTCTGTCCCACAATTCCATTCAGAGGCTTCATCAACTTCAACAAGACGTCCTTCAAATTCAAGTAAGATATTTTCATCTTTCATTCACGGTATATTATATTGGTTATCTGATAGTGTTTGAGTTGTGGATTGTTGAGTTACCAAACGAGCCTATGGATCATGATTTAGTCATCAAAATAACTGTTTGTTGTTTAAAATGCTTAAAGAAAAATAAAAACCGTTAGGAAATAATAGGTGAAAAAGTACCAGTGATGTCTTTTTTTTCAAATACAATTCCTAACTTTTTTCATATGTTTTCAACACTAGGTTCAAAGACTAAGAAGCAACCCAAGAGGGAAAAGACAGAAGAGGAGAAAACTTTCAGAAGAAGGGCAAAATACTTTTTAGTAACACAGCTAGTTGCTGTTTTAGTTTTTCTATCTGTCATGGGCGGCTATGATTTTTCTGAGGTGGAGGTTGATGATGATGAAGGCTTCAGTTATGACTGAAGAAGCACCTGTTTTTCTTTGACAAATTTGTAATTTACTCGACCTTTTCTTTTAAAACCGTGAGAAGGATAATTTTCTTTTTACCTTTCATTCTTATATTCCATGTAAAATTTTTGAAGAATAATCACCCAACAGTTGAAGGTTATTAATTGTGTGCTTGATCAACTTTTCTTAAAGCACAGTAAAAGGCGAACCTTAAGGTGGTTCAGAGAGAGAATTGTGGCTAATGTAGTTGGATGTTAATATTGAAAATTCAGAAAGACTCTTTCCTTGTTGCAGGAAATTCCCCCTGCAGTTATGTGCATGAATCCTCTGTAAATAATCAGCCTATAAGCAACCGATTCATTCCCATTGATTTGCTTCCAATTCTGTAAACATTGTTTCTGGTTCTTTGTTTACCATTTCTGGCGATATTCAGTTTTTTTATTGGCTGGCTCACCTGTTTGAACACCTCTGAGAAAGGTAACTGAGATAATCATTTGACTGGTAGCAACTGAGAGAAGCCTTTTTTTTTTTTTTTGGTTTCCACCAGTTAAAGTAACATTATTGGGACAAAATATGATGTCTGATAGCTTTGGTTGCTAAGAAAATAGATGACAAAGATCGAGCCTCTGTATTTGATAGATTTTTCCAATCCCAGCTCCATTTCTAGAGGCCTCCCGTGTTCTTTGGTTAGCTTGGTAACTAATCAATCAAACAAATATATTAGCAGGTGCAGCAACTTCTCTACACTAACTTTGCCATATAGGTTATAACATATAATTTACATCAACGGTGCTAGCAAAATTATCCACTGGGATATCCTGGATTATGTTCCAGCCCTACTGGAACTCTGGGAGTTGACATTCTCCCATTGCTTAACAAGTTCTGCATATCCCTCTGCAGAACCAATAGCAAATTCAGTCAGTGAGCTCACTGCGACTGACATTCCTGCACAAAGTACCTTTATGGCAACTTCAGCCATTTTCTCTGTAGTCATTACATCTTCTACTTCACTAACCTCCATCAATTCCATACTTCCTGATTCAACTGAAAACCCAGCTCCAAATCTCTTTGAACTGACTGGGACCCTGTGTGGATCGTCTCTTAGCTGCTGTGCATAGATAGACCCCATACCAGCAGCAAAAAAATCGAGGCCATCAAGAACTGGCATCTCCTGCATTGCATCAAGAAACCTTGACCATTGGATGCAAAGCCCAAATATTGGAAAGGTTCCACTGGATCTACGAGGTGAGAATGGAAGTTTTGAAGTGTCAGGATCCAACCTAACACACCTGAGGAGCCAGCCGGTTAGCGCGTGAAGATAGGATCGTTGAGAAGTGATCCATGCCTCAAAACAGGCTCGCCAATTCCTGAGTTCTGTCTCGAGGTTGGAAGCTGACCTGGCTAGCCGTTGAGGGTCAGCAACTGACATGGAAGAGTGCCGTTTTGCTTCAAGTTTTGAAGGTGTGCCGGCTAGTAAAAGCTTGGCTTCATCTAAAGTACGCTTCTGTGACTGGTGGCATTCTGCCATTACTTTCCACATCCTCGCTAAACTGTGGAACATGAATAGAAAGTTCAAGTCAGATTGTAGATATAAGAGACTTTATTAAGCACTTTTCACTTCTCCGTGGATTGGAATACTTTTTATCATAGTCTGCAAAAACAGTACAAGCAATAGATTATGTACCCTTGTACCAATTCCAAAAGTTGAGGCTGCAATTCTTCATCCCTTAAAGTTTCTATTCTCTTTGACACCGCTTCAACTGAGTGTATAGAAACCTTTATCTGAGTATGCAGATCCCTAATGGCTGTCCTTGTTTTATCCAGCACAGAGGGGTCCTCTCCTTTAACATCTTGGTTCCTGAGTTGCATACACTTCTTCTCATACGCAATTCGAACCTTCTCTCCACACTGTTTAAGAAGGTAAAGGAAGAAAATCAGTTGCAGATTAGTACAACACATCAATATAATTTAGTAATTACTACCATCAACCATTTTAATGTCCCTTTGTGCAGAATTAAACGTCCAATACTTAACATGTCCAATAATTTCAACGAAATTCTATGCTAGAAAAACTAGGGCATCAGAATTCATCATTCAAGAAGTTATGAAGATTTGAGATATACCCTAACTTCTTGATAGAGCTTCTTCTCCCAGGCATATAATCTGTCCAACGTTGATTGGTGACTACCTGAGAGCATGCAAGATTCCTCTGAGAAGTCACTACTGCTATCACAATCTTCATCTTTAGAACTTGAAGAATTGATCATAAATCTTGATGATGATGAGCGAGATGAAGCTGAGCGTATCAGTGCTACTGGATTCAACATTTTCATGCCTGCGGGATCATAAGATTTTCAGATGATATCTAGAGTACTCGAAACAGAGACAGAGTCACCAAGAGATTACATTAAAAAAAGGCTAGAATTTAATGAAGAAATCACATCACTACAAGCATTTGGTGAATGAGATGGAGACTAGGACTTTATCAAACAAGTTTTCAGCTATTCATGTTCCAGACATACTACGTGTCAAGAAATGCTGTTATGATTAGGCAAGTCTTACATCTTCTTTGGAAAATGGCAAAATATGCATGAAAGCGCATCTTATTTCAGACAGGGTTAATAAAACCGGAGCTTTAAAGTTCATTAACCTGTGAGTTCATTTGAAGTTGATGAGTACTGAGCTCTGCTGGACTCTAACAAATCTGACACCCCCTTGGCCGAATTGCAAATAACTGTGAACTGATCTTCAAGATCCTTGATGACTTCTGCCATGTTTGTTGGCCTTCGGTTTACATAGACAGTAAAACCTGGTGTTTCAACCTTGGCGGCTTCACCATTACCAACTGCCATTTCTTGATTGTGAACCTCAACCTGTCCTGAATTTTGAGACCGTGATAGCTCTATCTTCACACTACCTTGTGTTTGCAATCCTGATTGTGGCCCATTTACTTCATGTTCACTTTCACATTCACATTCACAGTCACTATCAGTTTCGTCATCCTCCTCATCCTCATCTTCGTCAACATCTTCAACAAGCACTTCTTCTCTTGGGTAATTGGAAACAACCTTGGCTCGTTCTCCTGCTAAGTTTGCCTTGTTATCTGAGTCTTCTTGTTCAGTTTCATCTTCCAGGTCAGGAATCCCCTCTTCTTCCCGAACCTGCCTTAGTCCTCTCATGTCATCTTCCATACCCATCTGATCAAGGCTGCTACGATTGGGATAGCCATAGTAGTCTAATGATGAAAATGGGTTCCAAAAGCCATCCCATTGTGAAGTTTGAGGAGACGGTGGAGGAATGCTGGGCCTATTGTTCGGGGAATACGAGAAGAACGAAGAATACATTGGTGAGGATTGCACCGCAAAGAATCCATCAGCGCCGTAATGATGCATTGGAGAGTACGATTCGACTCGGAATGTTTCCGGTGATTGAGGTCTCTCCTCAACTGAAACTGATTGGTTCCCCCCTGACCTCAAATAATTTACTTTCAAAGTCGAAGTAGGTCCAGATTCGATAGGTGCTGCAGAGAAAGATTTCGGCGAAATTGAGATGAAACCAGGACTAGTTTTCTTCACAGGCGTAAAAGGCGGTGTTATAAATGAATCTAAAAAGAACTCTCGGGGCTCGTCTCCTTCAACATAATCCCTCAGAGCTGCCAAAACTCTTTTCAAGGACTGGATATAAGCCAAGTGTCCTGATGCAAATCGTGTTCGCTGCTCTACAGCCTGCTTAATGTATCTTTTTCGATCTTTACAAAGCTGAACTGCCTCTTCTTCATCAAGCTTTGAGGTAGTACATCCCATTTCTATCTTTTATCTTCCCTTTCCCTCCCCACTCTATGAAGTTTTCACGCTTGGATCAAAACCGAAATCACAATAGTATCTCCTCTTGTACCTCACCAGATTCATATGGATTTTCTCTACCTGTCCAACAAAAACAAAATTTTATTATTAACTATTAATGCACAGAAAGAAACATGAAGCAGATGGAAAATAATTTCGTAACAAACGAGACATTCTTTTCTTCATCACATGCAATGATACAAGAAAACAAAACAGATTTTAAAAAAGTTGTCTGTGCTTTTCTTTATTTTCAAGTTAGAGAACAATATCTCACTTACTTAACAGAACAAAGAAACTAAGATTCTTTTGAGCTTTCTTTATGAGTTCTCTAGAAACCAAGAACTCTAAAATTTCTCCAAATTCTCACATAGCAACAATAAAATAATTATATATGAAAAAGGTAAAAACTTGCACTTTGTTGAAAGAATTATATGCAAGACAGCCCCTCAAACCCCAAAAGCATGAATAATTTCCTAAAACTTGGAGGTGAATAATCATAAGCTGAAGAAATATATTTCAAGCTAAGAGAAGGACAAGAAAATTTTTATACAAAAGACAAACATGAGAGAAAGAAAAATTACCAAATGATACAAAAAGGAGTTCTACTGAATAACGAGAGTCTATGAATGATTAAAGAGGGCCATGGTGCCAAACTGATGATTTTTAGTTACGAGTACAATAAGTAAGAAATGAAACAAGAAAAGAAGATAAAGGTTAAAAGTAGAGAAGAACATAAACAAAAAAAAGGCACCATTTTTGACCGATAACGTGTTGAAACCTGCAAATGCTGTAAGCAAAAACTGGAAAGAAATTAAATAATAGTAGTGGCCCTTTTGCAGTGATAAAAGCAGAACTTATCAGATGGAAGAAGAAAAAAAAATCCAAAGTGAGAAAATTAAAGAAAAAATAGCAAAACGCATAGCTGATGAGCATAAAAGGAGGAGAAAAAGGATGAAATACTTGTTTGAATGAAAACACGAAGAGTGTGAAAGGAAATTGGTTTTGAAAAGAAAAATAAAAACCCATTAGGAAGAATCTGCTAAAGCAAATTAAGCATCTCAAATAATTGGCTGCACATAAAAGAAAATTTATATTCTTATAAATACTAAAATCCCCAGATAATAAAAAATAAAACAAATAGTAAGCTGTGTTTCATAAGAAAAAGCAAAGAGCTAGACTATAAATGAACAGAAAATCCTGAAGAAACCCAAGTCAGGATTTTGAATATAAGAACGAAGAACAAACACAGCACTCATGCTAGAGGCCATGTATGTATAGAAACATATATGCACAGAATAGAAGCTCTCCTCGAGAAGAGCTAAAAAAGGGAAAAAACTAAATGATCATTGTAAGATGATAAATAAAAGTAATGGAAAAATGGGTTATAATGAAGGAACATACCTGAGGAGTAATGGGTTATAGTAGAGTAGCTACGGAGTCGAAGAGAAGGGTGGGAGAGATATTGCTGCAGATGATCGAACTTCTTTCAGAGAGAGAGAGAGAGAGAGAGAGAGACGTTGAGAAAAGCAACGGTCAAAACTCAAATTAATGGACGAAAAGAGAGGAAAAAAAAACATTAAAACATAAAATAAATAAATAAATAAATAAAGTCATCGGATTTGGAGAACTGAAACGAAAGCAGACAACATGAGGATGGAAGGAAACCTCCATGCATTGAAGTCTGACGACACCTCTTTGTAATCGCCCTCCCTTTTTACTTTTTATTTCACAAATGCCACTCAGCTCAACCGAATAAGTTGTCCTCTTTTGTAATTCTCTATTTTATGTCCTCTCTTGTCTTGGAGGCCAAGCAAAATCGAAGAAGTAGCTCTCCTGCCCAACCATTTTGTTTTAGTTAATTTTTTTGAATCGTTTTAATATCAAAAAATAAAAATAAATAAAACTTTACAATATTTTTAAACAAATATTACTCTTAAAACAGAACACCTCTCACACGTACTAGATGCCCAACCAGCTTGCGACCGAATTTCATTTATTTCCTTCGATATTCTCGTACCAACACAGAGGGCCCATTTCTAACCAACAGGGACCCATCAACTTTCTAATTCCATGATCAAATCCCAATTAGCCCTCTGATCATTTCCAATCTGCACACAGATTTTGTTGCTTTCGGGGTCTTGGTGGGGCCCATGAGTTAATCCGTATTCCATGCCGTGGGAGGGCAATTAGATTGCTGAACAAGACAAGGACATTTTTGTAATTTGGGATTAGTTTTTGTTCGGAGGAAAGAGGGAATTTTGAAAAGCAATAAAGAAAGTCGGCTCTAAAAAGCAAAAGATGAGGGAACCTGGCCCTACTGCTAAGGACTCCCGGGGATGCCTCGATAACGGTTCTTTACAAAATCCCCCTCTCCTTCCCACACAAATATCAACAATGCCCTCCCTCCAGTTATTTCACAAAGATTGATGCTCTTTCCCTCCATTAAATTCAATAACATATTAAAATAGTATTTTTTTATTTTTTAAATTTATTTTTAACATCAACGTATTAAAAAAATTTAAAAATTTAATTTTAAATAAAAAATAAATTTGAACAGATTTCCATTTGAGAAATCGATGATAATGCATGTAAATTGACCCACATATATATATATATAATAAAAAGTATTTGATCTCGAAATTGAATTACAGCTTATTAACACATCCTTTTTTTTTTTTTTTACGTGTGATGTCTGGGCCAGCTTACGCGCACCACAACTAATCCACACGGCTCACTGAACATCCTGCAAGCCCAGTGAACAGGTAAGGCACCGCGGGGGTGACAGGCGTGCATGGTGAGGTTCGAACCCCTAATGCAAAGAAAGGGGACAAGCCCCTTCCACCGCTATGCTAGAACCTCACTTGCTTATTAACACATCTTTAATTAAGAAGCTAATGACAGAATTTGAACGTGATACTTTCAAGCTAAATAAATCCCCCCTTTGCCTGATGGTTGACCAACAAGAGTAATTCTATCGAGTTCTCAATTAAGCCATCCAAAACTAGACTCAATCCAAATCGTTTCGTATTAGTTTGCTTGCCCTAGATTTTTGTTATCGAACGCCCTAGGTTTTGTTAATTTTACAAATTAATCCATACTTTAGAACGTGAGCATGAGCTAAAGATGTCGGCAGCCTATAAATTTGTTCGCAGGCTGTGGAAAATCGTGAGAAAAGGATATTTAAAAGTATAATAACAATTATTTTTTATTTAAAAATATATTAAAATATTTTTTTAATATATTTTTAAATAAAAAATATTTTAAACCGTAATTAATACTATAATTTTAAACGATATCATGTAATTTCAATGAAACACAAACGTCATGATCTAAAAGATTGAAACATGTACATGATACCTTAGAAATACTTGTGAAAAGGGTGTTTACGAATTACAATTTTTGAATAATAGCGATGAAGATATGGAATATATTCCATGTTGACCTCCAAGACACGAGGAATAATAATGGCATTGATGGATGCAGAAGATTCACAGTGTCATGACAACTACAGCCTTTTCCATTAGACGTTCTCTGTCCATGGCCGCATGTTACTCCAACCTCTGGATTCTACCTCCTTTTTTTTTCTTTTTTTCATTTTACTATAGAACATTAAGTAAAATTTACTCCTCAATTATGTGGTCTTAAGGGCCCCCTTCTTTCGCATGAAATATTTCATAGGATTTCCCTTTATTTGTTTACCGAAAAAAGTTTTTTTTATGTGTTTATTTGTTATAAGATATGTTACAGTTAAATATAAAATATTTTATTGTTAGGTTTTAAAATTAGTTTATTTGATTTTTAACTCATGAATTTCTTTAAAATATTTTATAAATAGTAATTTACTTTTAATTTCTTCAAATTATTTTAATCATCTTCTTTTTTCATTACTATTATTATTTTATCACAATCATCTTTTTCTATTATCTTCTCATCCTCAACCACCACCACCTTTAACACTGTCATATCCATCTTCAACACTGTTATATTATTATTATTTTCATCATCACCTCTATCATTATTATTATTATCATCATTTTATTATTATCATGATTATCTCCTTCATCTTTATTGTTATAACAATATTTAAAGTAAACTAGATAGGTAACTTGTGCCATGCCAGGAGTAGAGTCAAATATTTTCTAAGATAAAAAAAATATTCAATGATAGTCTTTTTAAAGAAGTAAGATAAATTTAGAATTTGGATAATTGATTTGAATGAGTTCAATAAACTCAGTTGATCTGATAATATAATTAGGAAAAAAAACCAATGACAATAAAAAAGCAAGAAAAAATGTCAATGACTAATACAAAAAATAAATGTTTGCTAATATTATGAAAATATAGTCTTTAAATATTCTTAAAAGGTCTTAATGATTTTATTTGATTATTGAAAAATAAAATGAGAATGAAATAGCCTTATAAAGAAAAAAATGAGAAAGATAATATAAATTACCATGAAATTAAACACTAAAGGACAATTTTTTTTAAAATAATTATAAAAGGATAAAAAAACCTGACTTTAGTCAGTCTACCAAACTTGTTGCCCGGTTATGGAATAAGGATAACCTCACGTAAAATAAATTTAATTAAATAATAGAGGTCAACTTTCAAGCAAACTAAATGATGAAAGAAAAAATTAAAAAAAAATCAATTAAAAAAACTTGAGTTAACCTAGGTTAAATCAACTAACCCGTGACTCGAGATATAAGATTGAGAAAATTTCATAAAAAAAGCAAAAAAAAAGCCATAAAGTTGAAGGCCTAATAACCTAATATAAAATGATGAAATTAAAAAAAAATTAATTTTAAAGAAAAAACCTAAAAAGAAGATCAAAGTTAAAATATGTTAACATTTTAAATCCGCGATTTAGGTCATGAGATCATGATTAATTTATAGAAGAAAAATACAATAAAATCACAAAAAAATATTCCTAATCATCTAGAATTAAAAAAAAACAAATAACAATAAAAAAGAACCAAATCTGTTATAAAAACTAATTGAAAGTAAATAATGAAATTTAAAAAAAAAAACAACTAAAAGAATGATGACTAAATTGGATCCCTAAATTAAAATGTTGTGAAATTTGAGGTGAGGAGAAAGGAAAAAACCTCGATTAGAGCCCAACTATTGCTCTATCATGTGCATATGTATGATAATAGGAAGAGAATGATGTAGAGCTTTAGACACCATGGTAAAATGTGTTGTTTGATAGCCAAGAGATGCCACACACACCACCTATACACATGTCAACCACTTTTATTTTTAAATTATATTTATATTTATTAAAAGACTGAATTGCCATTCATTTAAATTGATTGTAACTAAAAATATCATGAAAATACAAAAGAGCCCTTGAACATCAATTTTTTTAGGCTTTTAAGAACAATGTAGTCATTTTATTGTACAATCAAAGCGTTAAAAGACTATTAAACCCTTCAACCCTATTTTTAAACCTTTTGCCTTCAATGATATCTAAATCATTTAACACTGGAATGTTAAAAGATTGATTTGTCCTTAATTAATACAATAATAACAAATAAACTATGTGAAAAAGACTTTCTTAACTCTAATAGGTAGTTAAATGATTTTGTTTGAGAAAGATAAAGAGATTGTCATATTATTTTCAATCCATAATAATATAAGTGTAGATGCGCAACAAAAACACTAAAGCTTTTTTGTTTTGTTTTTATAATTGTAATATGTATCTCATTATGGTATTCTAGTACCCATGAAATCTAAGTTAGTTCTCCCTTTTGTTTTAGATCCTTCATGGCTGCTCAAAAAATAAAGCAGGAAACCCACCCTACCAACACCAAACCTAATGAACATGAAGGAAAAAACAAGAATATTCGAAGACTCGAGCAATCTCAAAAAAGAAAAACTCGGTTACAGCTAATTCTATTTCTTAATCAGCTAGGTTTATTCATTCACTTATCTTCTTCGTTGGAACACCTTTTTTTTTTTAAAAAAAAAGTCTTTGAGGCTCTGAGCTACACCTTATATTTGGTGGCTTGATATACAACAACTTTTGTGACTTTCGCTTGAAAAAAAACAAATCTATGGCCTTATATCAACCAGAAAGGTGTTTTTTCTTTGTCTCTTCTTCATCTTCGTTAGAAAGAAATTCCACTTGTAAATGTCTTTTTCCCCAACTCATACAATCAAATTTGATATGGTAACTCGTCGTTTCAATTGGAAGTACAAAACATAATACCAATTATTGCTTGTTGATGATGAGAGTATATAGACCAGACATCAACAATTAATGTAAGTAATTATTTCAATTATCATCTCATATGATTTTTTGGCTATCCATACAATATTATGAAAAGGAAACGAAGAATAGAGGGTATACATATTTTACTTCTTGTTTTTAAAGAAATTAATTCCAAAATTATTGATAAAGAATTAAATTTTATAACTTTTATGGAGGGTATTTTTGCTTGATAGCACATATATTAAAAATCAATAAAATACTCAACTAAAATTAATGTACAAAAATCCCTTTTCTATGCTAGATGTCAATAAATTAAAAAAAATAATACTAAGGGTGAAAATAAAAAAAATGTATGCCTTTAGGACACTTGTTATAAAAAGTTTAAAATATTTAGTAAAAAATAACTTTAACTCCTAGATGAAGTAGATCTATATGAAACATATTTGTTATGGTACAAACCCATATAGAGTTTTGAAATTTAGCCCATGTGGTCTCTCATGCTCAAAATTCAGATCATAGATATTCTAGTTATTTGGTTTTGACTTGATTATTCTACTTATTTTTTATAAATTAAAATAATATTATTGTAATAAAAAAATTAATAAATTATAATTGAATTTTTGATCTAATTTTATGTCAATCAGCTAAGTTAATTGGATTATAACTTCTTTTATTTTTTTTTAAACCTGACTTAATTCTAATCATGAATCAATCGAATTCTAGATGAACTAGCTGGACCCCGCCGGTTTCAAAACCATAAGCCCATGTCATTTGCTTGGGAAAAGAAGGGCATGCCCAATCACTGCATTTTGACATAAAAAAATCTTTAAATTCATTTCATGTTGCCCTATGTGGCATCAATACCTGAAGTGAGCGTTTTCCAATGGGCAACAACAGTAACTCTTTTCATATTTCTGCTTCAATTTCCTGTTGAAATTGCTTTTGGTTGCATAGCATTGCTATTTGCTGGGATGCCCCCGTATATATATGCCTTTTTGAAATAGGGATAATTTTTATTTGAAAATATATTAAAATATTTTTTATTTTTAAAATTAATATATTAAAATAATTTAAAAATATTAAAAAAATAAATTTAAAAATTGGTTAAATGAAGGTGCACTTGCTGCACCAAAAAAAAATAATAATAAAAGAGATTATATGTGTGTACATGAACTTTTACATGAATCTCCCATGTAAACTTTCAAACTGATCTCTCTTGTCAATTTTTTTTTGGTTTAGCTTGCACAACATGTGTTTTTTTAGAAAGTATTTGGTATTATAATTATGTGTAATATTAAGTTAAAACATATGAATCTAGTGTTTGATTAGATATAAATAATATTTTTATTATTATCGTGCATTCCATTAAAAACTAAGGTTGAATCTTAATTTTTAAAAAGCAATCCACACCTGCTTTCAAGACCTCTTTCTCAATTATCAGAAAAATAATTGTTGGAAAAATTTTCAAAGAAACCCTCAATAGATTTGAAAATCCCACTCTAGCACTATTGCTAACCATTGTTGAGATATATCATCTCATTCCTAAATTTTTTTAGCCTTGTTATTCCTTTTTGTTGTCTTCTCTTCTCTTAATATTCTTTATTGCTTGCCTCCTTTTATTTCATTGAGATTACATTGTCAAATTTTTTCTATAAAAAGTAATTTCTTGTGATTATATAACTTATCCATCAAAGAATAAACACTGTAATTATTATTATTATTTTTTCGCACATTTAAATATGATATCCTCGCACCCTTTTCTTTAAATAAAAACAAATTTAATTTAGATTTTCCTACGATGTTGTTAATAATATTTTTTTTCCAGCATAAATAAACAATGTATGTTGGAGAAACTCAAACGATAACAAGCACAGGTGTTGAGAACTTGTTTTAGTAACAAACATTGACCATGAGTTTCTTTCTTATCTCCATCTAAAAATTTGTTTTAATTACTTATAAATTTTAATTTATGTGATTCTTAATTAATTTATTTTAATTACAATTAATTGTTAATGCTGTTAATTTATGTTTCTTTGGTTATGTATGTCTTCCTTAAACAAACTACTATACTTATATACAATCAAAATATATTGTTTACCATTGCGTTTTACAATTGATATTCAAACATGTTCTTCAAGATAAATATTTTTTTTCTTATCTGCATTAACTTATAATTGATCGAGTTTTGTATGTTTGATTAGTTTATTAACATGGGTTTTATCTACTTTAAAACATGCTTCTTCTTCTTCTTCTTTTTGACTTAATTTTTGGATTTAGTTGATGTTTTTTAATTTTTTTTTTCATATATAACGTGGAAAGGAAGTGAAATATTTTGTTTTGTAAAGATTGAATAATGAAGTTTTGATTTTTTTAATAAAAAAGTAAATAATCATCTTATTTATAAGAGATAAAGTCTTGAATTTACGTATTGAATTTGATTTGTAAAAAGTAATGTTAGCCGTAACTGAGTAACCTGATTAGGATTAAATCAAATGAGAGAAAATTGCAAGAAACTTTTATGGTAGCCTTTTTATAATTACCTCATACTTTAAGTTTAAACTTTAAAAAGAGAAATACCTTATACTTTAAGTTTAAACTTTAAAAAGAGAAATAAAGCATTGCAAAATAAATTCAATAGTGAAATAGAACTAAATTTCACTTTAAAAAACTAATGAAAATAATTGTTGCTCTAATAACAACCCCAATAAATGAATAAGATATTAATATTCAAAATTTGAAATCCAAATACTACTAGAAAGATGGAAAAAGAACAAAGAAATGACTTTGTTGAGTTTAGCATCCTTGCATCATGAGAATGAGTAACAGAAATGCAATATTTTATTGTGCAAAAACCAGTGTTCCTAATGGATATTTTTCTAGTAAATAAACATGTGATGTTCTTTTATTCATCTTCGTACTTACCCTTCACGACTTGATGTTTTTGTTTTGTTTTGTCCTATAAATTATTAAAACTAAATTGTATCAACACCTTATGCTTTCAATTTTCCTTAAAAAAAGATTATTAATAAGCTGCATGGGTTTTGTTAGATAAGATGACATCTCTTTTCTCAACAACTTATTGCTCTTTCATCTTCTAAATTGATAAAAATGTCTTGTGCAATACTTATTTTTGACTCTTTAACTAATTAGCATTAAGTTTGGTTCTTATTGTTGTTTTAGATCTTATAGTTTTCCTCAATTTCCTTCCATTCTTATTAATCTATTTCCTTTAATTTTGTTCATTCTACATCCTAGTTTAACACTTTTTAATTATTGGATTCTGTTGAATAATTTGAAACATGATATTTCAACAATTATTTAAATTATTAAGAGCTTTTTAAGGTATTTGAATCATGAATTGCAATATTGTTTTCAATTATTTTTCAATATCCATTTCATCTAACCATAACTAGAGATGAACAATATACATGCCTATATTTATCATACGTTGTTTGGTATAGGTTTTGAAGTTGTTTACTAAAATTATACATACTAAATTTAGTTATTAATTCATGTAAATACCTTTGAAGCTAGCATCGGTTAAGATTCAAAAATGACGATGACAAAAACAATTTTGACAAAAACAATTTTGATCATATCCCTGAAATTGATGTTGTTTTGAGTTTTTTATCTTGTATGTATTGAAATCTATTTCAAAATCATCCTTTCATTTTACTAAAAAAAAAGTGGCAATAATAATTTAATGCCAAATTTTATTTAGTGTTATGTTTTTCAATAATTAATTTATATGAGTATTTAGCTGGTTTTTGTTGCTGCTTGTGTAAATCTTATAGGTGGTGTATTATTTTGATTGGGATAGGTTTGTTTTGGGTAATACATTTCTGGTATTGAATACAACAGTAATAAATACATGATGTAAGTTGAATTGAAATTCCTTCTTTTTTCTTGTGATCTTTTGCTGAAACATTGCATAAATAAGATAGTATCATTGTCTGGTTATTAATATTACATGCTAGTTTAGTAAAGCCTTTTCAATTAAAAATTAAATTACCAATTAGGCTATCATTGAATCAGAGGAAGCTAGTTGAATTCTAACTACTTTAAAGACATTTCATCTTGTTGCGATTATAGGCTGAATTGGATTTATAGGGTGTCAGTCTTCAACTTGCAATATAAAATGGATTGAAACAGAACCCAGAACCCAGAACCCAGGATTATCCCTCAGGTAGAAATAATGGGCCTAGCAGTATGTATTGAAATTATTTTGGTGGTGGCAAGAGCCCATCGCAGCCCAACCCAGTATTTTGTTCTTTTGAGTGTACTCTAAGCATATGCTTGAAATGCTAGAATTATTCCGAGCCCATTGGGAGTTTCTGCTAACAAAATGGGCCTCTGATTAGAACCACCTCATCCATGGGAGACCCAATGCCTCAAATTAAATTGCTTGCCTGTTGTTGACGAAAATTGATATTTACTACCTCTACGATTAGGTTTCTATATATATATATATATATGCAGCTTGAGGAATCAAGTTTGAGTTCTTAAAACTAAAAGACGTAGTACCAAGGCATTGTTAATGCTATTACCGATATTTTTACATTGTTAATAGAAATGACATATTATAAAAGAAATCCATCTTTACATGTAGTGTTTGTTATATTTTATTAGTTTATAGTTTTTTTTTGATATATTCTTGAGAATTAAAGATTTCAATCATATTTTAAACCATAATTAAAGATCAATTTAATGAAATATAATTTAAATTTATTGGATAAAGACATAACTAAAAGAAAAACAATCAAAATGAAAAAAAAATAAAAAAATCATTGCATTACACAAATTCTTGGAAAAAATACATTTTAGTCCAAATATTCTCCATTAGCACTCCCTTTAGGTTTATGATTTTTCATTTTGGTTACAAAATTTGTTTTATTTATGCTTTAGTCTTTAAGTTTGAGAAGAGAAAAAAGTTATTCAAAAAATAAAAAATAGCTAGTTTGTTATATTTCAATAATAAAAAAATTAATACTGGTTTCCATACATTTCAATTGAAGAGATAGGTGTAATTATAGAGTTTTTATCCTTCATCTCAAGATAAAGAAGATAAGGACTTGAGAATATTTTTTATTCATGTTATTCTTGTGTTTTTTAACATATTAAAGGTGGTTTGTGTTAAAAATGAGTTTACTAAGATGTTTATGATATTTTTTAGATATTTTTAAATAAAAAAATTGAATTTTTTTTATTTTTTTGTTATAGAAGTTGGAATATGAATTTTTTTTTTGCCACATTAAGCATATGAAATTTGCTACTGCAAATAATGTATCATTTACTTCATCAAAAAATAAAGAAAAAGTTAAGTGCATGAATCTAGCCTTATAGATCCAATCATGTTTAAATTTTTTTTGTTGGGTTAGATATTGGCCACACACACTTAATCATTTAGATTTCTTTTAAACAACATTTTATTATTATTTTGATATCATTTTTTAAATTTTAATTAAAATCAATTATACTAAAATGATTAAAATTAAAATTAACATATTTTTCCATTAAATAACATTCAATTTTGTCTTTTTTTCCAAAAAAAATTATAATATCAGCAATCATTTCTTTAATTATTATATATGAACCATTATGCAATTATATTTTCAATTTATAGTCATGAATATTCTATGAAAATAAAATTTATATTTTTATTATAAAGTTAAAATGATTTTCTCAGATTAATTATCATTTTTCTCTTCAATTGTATATAAAATATCAAGACATGTTCTCAATGTTGTCTTGTTTTATTAAAACTTGCTTTTTATACCATGAAGAGTTTTTTCATTTAAAAAAACAATGTTTTTGATAAAATAAGGTATTTTTATTAAAAAAAGAAATGTATTAACAATGAAATTTAATTTAAATTAAAGAGATACATTGTTTTATGATTACTTTAATTTTTGCAGAAATTATTCAAATGACCTTTAATTTTAATTCAAGAAATTAATCACGCTACTACTAAAAAATAGTTTTTGTAAAAAAAAGCATCAATGAGAAAATAATACTTTGTGTTCTTCTCTTAAGAATTTAAATCATAACTTTTTGAAAACTTTTTCCGATTGTTTAGATTTTTTGTTCAATGAAATATAATATTAAGAAAAAAACTATTTTGTTGTCCAAAAAAAAAAAACACTACACAGTTTCAATTTAATCTTCATATATGTAGTGTTTGTTATATTTTATTTGTTTATAGCTTCATCTCTCAGAATTAAAGGATAGACTTAAAGATCTAATTAAAGAATATATATATATATATATATAT
>SRLM01000272.1:1024405-1218792 GCA_015708895.1 Populus ilicifolia
GATGTGGCAGCAGCAGCAGCAGCAGCATCAATTGTTGCAGGAAATCAAAATTGCAATTATGTGCTAAGAATTATACAGATCAAATCACAGACATTATCATAATCTTCTACGAGTCTCCGTGGTCAACACCCCCACTTCTGCATTTCCTCCGCTTTGGCCGGGAACATATCTCTGTTTGCTTACAGTTGGAAGAATCCATTGATGGAAAATGGGAAATTTCAAACAGTGGTAGAGAAAGGAGACAGAACGCACATTCGTTATAATCCTGTGCTTAACCTTTCACTTTCTTCGAGCCATGCAAATTAAAATAGAGACTGATCCATCAAGATTTCCTAGTGCTTTCTTTACAATGCCATTATCAGGAAACATGTCCACTAGCCATTCTGTGCCATTCTTTAGACACAGTAGCCTTTGGTGGTGTCCTCTGACAAGACATTTGCACCTAATTTCACCACTACGACATCCCTTCTTTCAGTGCTTTCTATAATTTGCCACTGCCTCTTTTTGGTTATGCTCATGGTGGTCATCAGCACTGCACGTCTGCTTCCCCGATCCACGGGTCCTGTCTTTGTTGTCTGTTCTTACTTGTGAAGAAGGCATGATTGATCAAAACTCAAAATCATCCTCCCCATTTTTGCCACTATCTCGCTTTATAATAGGGAAGAGAAAAAAAGGCCATTAACTCGCATGCATCAAAGAAATGAAAGAGCCTCTATAGATGGTGAATCCTCTCACGGGTTCATCAAACTGGAGGTAGCACTTTCCTCATCGTTTAGTTGATTATTTGAACCAACTCTACGTTGGTGAGGTGTTAGCTATTACAGCTTAGTAATTATTTTTTTAAATATTTTTTATTTAAAAATATATTAAAATAACATTTTTTAATTTTTAAAATTTATTTTTAACATCACCTCATTAAAATGATCTAAAATTATAAAAAAATAATTTAAAATAAAAAATATTTTTTGAACACAAAAACTTTTCAAATCTTCATTGACTTGGTTGAGGGAGATCATCAATGTATAACTTTCATTTAATTAGATTTTCTCGACTTTTCAATATTTAAAAAACTTTATTTTCATTTAATGCATCAAACACATTATTTGTGACAAATAGCAATAAAGTCAATTAGAAAAGAGAAATAGTATCGGTTGCCAAACAATCTAATCTAAAATATATTTTACCATCGAACAACAAGATCCACTCTCATAATCAATTAATTATTAGTTAAATAGTTGTATAAATAATTAATGCATGCTAGGCTTAGCTTACTTTATTTTGCAGATATTGAATGAACCTTCTGCTCACCAACTAAGATCCAGATTGATCATAGCATAAACATTGTCCTAGCTATCTAATTAAAGGGATATCAGCCTAGCCAGCTTCTCTGTGGAATTTGTCTGTCTGTAGATACTGTCCTTGGCTAATTATACAGTATAAGAGCAGATTAATACTAAAATCATGTGCCTGATCTATAGTTTACAGACTGTAAAGGGCATCGTATGAACCTAAAAGGAGCCAGGTATCTTTTCAGGCTGTTGCCGAATAATCTACAATCAAAGTGCAGATCCAACCCAAATTACGTCAAAATCCTTATCCGAGAACTAGGATAGACTAACTGGAAATGGAGGGTGAATTCACCATTGAATATGCTTCCCGTGGTTAATTTATTCTGTTGATGCTAAGGGATCGTGCTAATTAATTAGGTGATTAATCTTTTTGTGAGGTTATCTGAGATCTTATTCCTCCTTAAAGAAGTTGTCCTCAGTTTTGTCATTTATGATCTGCTAATTAATAATGTTTATCAGAATGTTAGTGATGGTCGTGTAGCACTAAAAATTTCTTTGTGCTGATCATACACGATAAAAAAATTTATTTATTTTTTAATTTGACGATTAGATGGTATCTTCAAGCGATCAGATTCTGGACACTGAATCCCTTTCCAGGATTACTATCAAGCTAACTCCTCATAATTTTATTCTGCCACACCCTTGAAGATAATGGTGTGTGGCGATATATAATTCATCTTTCACGCAGTTTAATTCCTCCACTTTTATGATGATTGCTACATGCATAATCCCTTTGGAAAACCCCGAAGCCAGTTTGCCCTTAGCAGATCAGCACACTTGACCTCGTTCAAGATCTTCAAATATTTGCCTCTAGCACCCTTTTCAAGTCTCGTGAATGAGTAGAATTTTGTTGGTTTCGACTTTTAGACCTTGACAAAATCTAACCAGGCCCTTTTATGACCTCTTACGAAAGTAAAAAATCACAGACACCAGTGGAATCAGCTGTGTTAAGCAACAATCACTGCATTAATGATTCAATGCTAGCTGACGCAAAATTCTTTGATAAAATTTGTTGTATGCCGTAGCTGTTCACTTGATAAGATTCGAGTTTAATACACCTCTAAACCCTAACAAATAAAAACACAACCGATGTTACAAAAATATGCAGAAAAGTCTCATAAAATCTGAAAAAATAAGTTTAATCATACTAAATATCCATAATATAATAACTAGGAAACAAGCAATTAAGAAAAATAATAAAGCTAAAACCCAAAATTAACAAGAAACAAGAAAAAAGTCTAAACAATGGTCTGAAACTTTGAAGGCAATTTTGAGAGTTTTCAGAGTGAAATTTGATGTATCTAAGTAGCAAACGAGTTTAAGCGTGAAAGGAAACTTAACAACAGTTTAGTTTTTTTGTCAGGAATACTCCTATAAAATTTATACTTAATATAACGATCAAATAATTTTTTGTTTGAGTTAGGCTTTCCATTTAGAGCCCTTTTTAGATCATTTTTGCGTATCAATCTGTAAAATCATCGACTAATTATTTCACATCATGGAGAATCGATCCCCCGTCATCCATTATAAAGATCACATGATCATTATCAGATATTGCCTGACAGCTAAGGAACAAATGAATTAAACTACATCTATTAATTCTACGTAGGGAAACATTCCTTCTCCTTTTCCTCACGGAAAAAGGAGATAAAAAATGAAAGGAGAAAGAGAATCTTACTGGTTCTTCTGCAGAATAAGTGGACAATATTGTATAGGAACATGCACGCCTCGGCATAAAGCCAAAGGGATGTGTTAGAAAATACAAGTAATTTGTTAAGAACTGTACTGGCACAACGAGAGAAGCAACAAAGATTGCATTCCTGGCAAACAAGAAATAAAATAAAAACAAAGAAAAGGGAAGATTGCGTTCTGACGGGCCTGAAGAACATAAAAACAAACGAGGGATGGCTGGAAATATCGGGGATTTGTTGATTCTTTTTTTTAATCACACAGTTTTATATATATATATATATATATATGTACGTATGTATGTACTGTCTTTTATAAAGTAACTTACGGGTTTGGATAATTTTGTTACTTGCATGTGTGACTGTCTAAAAGATACCCTCCATCTGATTGCAAATCCTTTATTTATTTATTTATTTCCCCTTCCTTTCAAGAGGATCAAACATAGCCGGTAATTCCAATTTGACTGTGACCCAATGAAGTGTTGTTTAGGTTATTGAAAAACTTATATTTAAAACATAATTAATATGTATATTTGAGATAAATTAAAAGTGGGGTTACTCATTTTTGGGATAAGGTTGACATATGAATATATAATTGTAAAACTTATTTAAAACATTGTTAACATGTATATTTGAGATCAAATTAAAAATATATAAAATTCATTGATTTTTTAATTAAAAATTTCATTCAAATCTATTTTTAACATAAACTCTTTAATAAAAAATATCAATATGATTTTAAAAAATATTGATAAATAAAAAATTAATCTTAAAAATTCCTGTTTGTTTTGGAGAAACTTGTAAGCCTTTAGAAGCTCTATTCTATATAGTAAAAAAAACAAGCTTTTATAATAGTTTATTTTATGGAAATATAAAAAGTTAAAAATAACAACACCTCAACTTTTAGAAGAAAGATGATCTAAGTAAAGTAATTTTTAGAATTATTTTCTTTGTCAACTTAATTTTGAGTTTAGATTTAACGCATGAAAAATTAGTTTCTTCATAGTAATCATTGGAATTAAATCTTTGAGAATATTTTCTTTGTCAACTTAATTTTGAGCTTGAATTTAACCCATGAAGAATTATTTTCTTCATCCCATGAATTAAGAATGATCAACTGTCTTATTTTCTACATGACTGACTCTTCATCCCAATTTCATGTTTTAAGTCAAGCACGTGATTTGTTTATCTAAGTTAGCTATTGGGTTCATTCAAGATTTTTTTTAATTTTTTTTATATATATTTATATCATATCAACAAGTGTTAATTCTTTGTATTTTTTTGATATGGTTAGCATTTCATAATATTTTTTATGGTGCATATTTTTTAAATTATTTTTGTTTTGTATTTATCATTTAAGCCATAGATTTTTCAGAGTTGATTTATCTTTTATTTATTTAAATAAAAAAGTTTAGTAAATGTAATTGAGTAAATATCTCATATTTACATTTCCTTTCTTTGTTATTGTTAATAATTTTTTTATTTATATAAATAATTATTAATTTATTCTGTTAGATAATTGCATAGAATTTTTAAATAACACTTTTAATTTTTCATATAAAAAATATATTGAAGCACCCACATACTTAGTATTTTGTTTTAGAAAAAATTATAACCTGCATGTCAAATTCATGATTTTAATTTTTTTCTTTACACTTTTTTTTTGAAAAATATTATTTTTTAACTCTTTGCACTTGACCTATTTGTACTATTCTTTTTGTTTTTTTCATTCCTTTATAATTTGTATTTTTAACTTTTTTCTTTACACTTTTTTGTTTTTGGAAATTTATTCTTCATGGACTAAGAAAATAGCATTTCATTGTATTAATTGCAACATTGTTTAATTTTTTTAAATACATTAAAAATTAGTTTGATATTTCATATATTTTTATTAATGCATATGATCTTTATTATATTTTATTACATGTAAGAATTAACTTTGTCATTCACGGTTATTTTTTTTACTTGATGTAAAAAAATATGCTAATAACACATTACATAGTAATTCTTTTGCGTTAGAAAAAAAATATTTAACTTGCAGTAAAACGTATTGAATAAACATGTTAACACTTTATTTATTTGGTATTCATTGACACAAATAGTTATTATAGTTTTTTTTATATAATTAGATTTTAAAAAATTGAAAAGTTTACATGTTTATTTATTTATTTATTCAAAAAAATTTATATGACCCAAGGCGGAGCGTGACTCATAGAATAATACATCATAATTATTAAATTTGAATTTAATTTGACTGGTTGACTTGAGAATCCCATCACCTAGAACCTAACTTGGATTAAATTTCAAGTTGAATAAAAAAGATATTGATCCGAGTTGATCTAGTAGGATTTTTAACAATTTCATCAATCTAATCAAAACCTAATTGAATTAACTTCAAAGAATTATTTTTTTATTTTAACTTGAATTGATTTAATAACTCATATCCTTTTTAAAATTAGTTCTTGAATCACGTCTGGTGAGAATGATTTGCACCATACAATTCATTGGATTTGAATAAAAAAAATATTTTTTTATATTACTTAATTTATTTTTTTCAACCGCAAGAGAATAAAATAGTAAAGTTAACAATATATCAATGAACAACATATATCTTATTAAAGAGTATGCTAATTGCTAAAACTATATATTTATTATACATTTCAGAAATAATGGAATGGTTATGCATCTTATTCAGTTTATGTCACTCGGGGATTCAAAATCGTTTCTTACATAAGCACATCCAAATAAAAGTCCTACAAAATAAATATTCAATTATTAGTCATTAAAACCCTTCCACTCCAGTTGTTGAATTTGCTGATTGCTAATGTTTGATATTTGTTTCCATATATTATTATTATTATAATAAATGAGAAGGCCTCTTGACCTGCACTGGCTTTTCAAGAAGTGGCACCATTGAAAAGGAAGTTAATAGTTACTTTTTATTTTTTAAAATATATTACAATAATATATTTTTATCTTTAAAAATAATTTTTAACACCAACCTATTAAAACAAACAGATTACAAATGGAAATGACAAGAGATACCCGAGAGTTTTAGCCGAAAAAATAAAAAAAGCGAAGCAAAGAAACATGCAATTAATTTATTTATTTTAATATCTTTTTTTGCATGTTAATCTCACATACACTGATGTAGAGACGAAGATCCCCAGAAGATTGAGATTTTGCAGGCTGGCCGCCTTCAATCCTAAGGAATGTTTGGCCTGGCTGGCCGTCAGAATGAAAACCTTCAGCCTCCAAATTGAGAAGGTTGACCGGAGTGAAGCTAGCTGTGACTAGGGGTTTATTATATCGACGGAACGATGAAAAAATAAACAAACTAAGTGTTCAATTTTATTAAACAAATATAAATACTCTTGAATTATAGTCATTTGGACTCATATACTCTAATTGCTGCGAACAAAACAGCAGGAAAACTTTTGAATTTGGACGAGTTGGGTTCTGGATTACTTTATTAATTCTTAGAAAAAAAACCACCTAACATTGACCCTTTTCTTTTCTTTTATCTATATAAATGTTTTCTTTACAAATTTTCTTCGAAATGTCACATATATAAGCGTTAATAATTGAAGAAGATTTTGTTCAAGGAAAACTAGGTCCAATGAGGCAATTCCCCCCTCCCTTGAAACCAAAGATGTTCAAACATGATGATGTTATAGAATTGAACGTGTTTAAGAATGGGTTTTTTTAACAATTGTATTATGGGTTTGTCATACATGGGACTCATGTATTCTAGCACGTTACTCTATTCTTTATTGGTTATGAAACTTGCAAATTTTTTTAAAAAAACCTTAAGATAATAAAATCATCAAAACAAATAGCTTTGATGTGATTTGGGAACAGAAATTATGAAGTCAGTATCATTTAAACAAATGATTATAATAAATAAAAGAACAAATATTTATTTTTTAAAATAAAAGTATTTGTTCTTAGTTTTGATATAATAATACTTTGAAATTAAAAAAATATTTTTGTTGAGAATAGAAATTATGAATTTTTTACTTGTATGATTTTGAGGATATTTATACTCTTAAAATCCTGTAGAAAAGGCAGATCTTAAGAGTTTAGGATGTCTTTCTATTTTTATAGCATTCATTAAATATAAATATTTTTGATATTAACAATAACATGGGCTGAGTATCCCTAATATTAATATTAAAAAGAGATGATAGATCACTATCATTAACAAAAACATTAACGGGTGATTAGAAATGAATATCCTTAACATCAATATTTTATGTCAAAAGAATAAGTAAACGGAGTATTATGGCCCAACATAAAACCTATAATGATCTCCAAACCTTTAACCTATTATATTTGGCACACTACCAAGCCTAAGATAGATGAATCTAGTAGTGTGTTAGATTCGTGCCAAATTAGATACACCGTGTAGCTAAGTTCAAAGATCCCGAGTTTGACAATTTGCAAAACTCATGTCCACTTAGTTTTAGCATGTATTTAAGTTAAAAAATGTTAGGTTTGACAATACAATAAATCTATATTTATTTAGGCTTGGCACACAGCTAAGCCAAGGTTGATAGGTTAAGAAGGTCACTACTCTCATGCCCAATCGGACTTGGTGTTTAGCTAAGCCTAGAAATAATGAATTTAGCAGTTCACTAGACCTATGCTCAATTAAACCCGGGATGCAGCCAAGCCTTCAAGATACTGAGTTTGACAACCTATCAGATCTATATATGTCCAATTAAGCTTAGCGCTCAACCAAGCCTAAAATCAATAAGTTTAATAGTTCACTAGATTCATATTTAATTAGACTTGCATGCAATCAAATCTAAGGATATTAGATTTCATAACTCGCTAAACCCGTGTATAACTTGCTAGGTTTATGTTTTTTCAGGCTCGACTTATAATCATGTCTAAAGATGATGGGCGTATATATAAGATAAATTTATAATATGGGTATGATATTCTGCCATGTATAGAGATAACAGATATCAACACAAACCACACCCATTTGTGAATGTATTATTACCGTTCTTTGGATTTTCAAACATGAAATGTAATTGTAATTGTAATTATATTCAAAATAATTATCCATCAAAACTCAAGCATAGATGACTTTCTAATCCGTCTCGATGCAAATGTCTTCTTTGATAATGATCTAGTCATGATTTAGTTGTAGTCTGAAAACCTGGCATATATTTCTAATTATTAATTTATGAGACGGCAAAACCGTGCTCGTTCAGCAAGTCATTATTTATCCTCAAATATGCCCTCCAACGAATCTTGTGTTAAACATGATCATGTTACACGGGAATTAAAATATCAACCATTCGTGCTCGTTTGGATGCACCGATAGCGAGAATACACACAAACACTTGCTGTAAAACTCTATGTTGTACATAAATCGACCTCGTACCATACCATAATAATAATAATATATAAATATTATTTTTTTTCCTGCGAGGAACACTTCAAATCTGGCTGTGCACCCAAGCTTTGATGAATAATCATAAAAAAATCCAAGCTGGGTGAACTTCAATGCCTTTTTGTTCACGATTATCTGAGTTTTCAGGCGAGGACCGCTTTACATGATTTGTAACTATCCAAGTCAAAGGAGCATGGTGTTGACCACCATGGACATGTAGCCATATGTTGACCAAAGCAATCAAAAGCAGTCCATTAATGTAACATGTTCTTGTTTCTTGATCAGACTCCAGCTCCATTCCTTGGTCTTGATCTTCTTTCTTGCTCACTTCAAACATCCATCTTGTTTCTTTAATATGGCTCGATGACTACTTGATTAGGTAAGTAGCATGACGAAGAAGAAGCATGACTCAACTTCAATGCCCGTTACACCATACCCGCTGAAACAACAGCTGGAGATTTTAAAAATAAATTTAAACTAAATAAATGACCACGATGTCAAGAATTATAAAAATCTTAAGAATTACATCATTAAAAAGTAATATTTTCATGAGAGTAATAATTAATGAACGGGACCATGACATGGGGAGGGTCCCATGTCTCCCCAGAAAACATCCAGGCAGTGGAACAAATATTAATAATACCTAGTGGCCGGCAAGGTCTTGAGCGAAACATGTACTTGGGACGAAACTTAGGAGGTTATAAAAGTTTTTCATAGTTTTGTTGTTTGATTTGCCTACGACATGGAACAATGTTAATGTCGGTGCATTGTAACGTACGTAGCTCGGCATTGCAATACAAATCAAAACTTTAAGGATTCTATAATGTTTACGTGGTTGTTCTTGTGCTGCAACTAATTAGAAAAAAGGTGGGAAAGTGCTATTAATTATAATTTCAATTTAGAAATGCGATTGCTCTTTTAGATTTTTTACATTGCATATTTAGTATTTTTTTTTCTTTTACTGTCATTATGAAGCTTACTTAATTAGCTGACATCCCATTAATTCTTTACATATATCTGTTCGTTTTTGTTTAAAGGCTTACTATTTTATGTTCATACCATAAACTATCAAAAATATTATTTCATGAGAATGATGTAGAAAAGGCTGAATCTTGAGATTCTTACTATTATCCTTCTAGAGTGTGGGGATATTACTTAGCTATGGATTAAAAAAGATATATTGATTTATCTTTATTTTTTTTTATTCGAGTTTTTTATACTTTTTTAAAAGGTGATGTCAGTCTCGTTTGGAGTTTATAACTACTTTTTTTTTTAATAAATATGTTTTTTGAGAATCAAACTTATATTTTAATCCTTAAAAAAATACAGAGTAGTGCCTTAACTGTCAAAACAACACTTTATTAATATATCAATTGATCTCTCTTACAATTAAAATCAATTCATTCTCCTCATGATAACTTAATTATCCAATTAATTATGCCATAAAATAATAGCAAATGTCAATTTGTTGCCTCAGAAAATCCACAAACACCATATATATTTTGTATATATGTGTAGAACAGGATGACGCCCCGGGCCAGAAGCATCTAGGTAAGAAGTACATGGAATTGAGTCGAATGTTGGCTTAATTATGTGAATCGACAAGAGACATTTTTTATATATAATAAAACTACAAAAATAATGATACTCTTGACACTGTAACGTTAGATATATACTTTGGAATAATGAATAAAGGTATTGAGAGGGAGAGATTCTCCGATCTGTCTTTGTTGGTCTTGTGATTTCAATTCAGTTAATTTCCCCAAGTTGATAGCCACATGTTATGGCTGCAAGGAATATTTTTGCAAATTGCTTGTCTATTTCCATCACACAATTCCAATTTTAATCATGCATATATTGCAGGCAGCCTTCCCCAGTATGCATACTTTCTACAACTTAATACCTATGTTAATTTGTGTAGGGAATTGAGTGCTATTTATTACAGAAGAAGAAGAAGAAGAATTGAATTCCTCTTGTGACAAGAATTGATACGGTGGATAATTTTCACTTAAATTAATCCAAAAACTCATTTTGATATTGAAATTGAAGGTTTCTTTTGTGAAATATTAACAAGAAAATGCAACTTCTTTTTCAAAAGCAATGATTTTTATAAAAACCATCATGTTCTAGTTAATTTTACTCTAGTTTTAAATTTCTACCATGTCTTTTTGAAGCCCATTGGATTTGATCTTTTTACATGATTACCTTAGGAACTATAATTATAGGGATAATATCCATATAAATGAAACCCGCTACTATTATTATTATTATTATTATTATTATTAATTTTTGAGGGTGAGGCTAGAAATCTGCCAAAATAACCACATGATGATAAAGTTCATTGTATAGATAATTAGATTGTTTGCAAGTATGATAAAAATTAATTTTTAATTTTTTTATTTAAAAATACATCAAAATACAACCTCCAAGTTTTCTTGCCGTAGCAGTTCAATTTAATGTTATTTGTTAGCTATCTCATTTTCATTGACACTAACACCTATAACCTATTTCATGTTAAGAAAGGCATGATTTATAGATCAAGATAAAAACGGCTGAAAAGGATCCTATGATTGTTGAAAGCAGGTGAGTGTTAGTTGCCGACACGGTTGATATTACAATTTTTAACTATTTTTATTTTAAAATATATTAAAATATATTTTTTTAAAAAAATTATATTAACATATCAAAATAATCTAACAAATAGCACTTACACATGATATGTTCGTTGTATAACATAACGTTAATATATTTGTCAGCATTCTACTGTTACAAAGTATGAATATTTTCTAACTTCAAGAAAATTAAAAGTATGAATATTTTTTAGTAGTATCATTAAATCAAATCAAACAGTTCCACTTTAATACCTGCTAATTTTACTTTTTATTTAATTCAAGTTTTAAATTAAATCATATGGAAGCGAATCCAAAATAAATAATTTAATTTAATAAGTCCAACAACAACTTGGATAATTGTTAAAATCATGACATAATTTTTTTTAAAAAATTAAAATAATATTTATTTTAATATTAAAATGATTATATATTGAATCGATTTAAGTTACCTTGTGACTTGGATTATGAACTTTAATAAGTTTAATAATTTTATTGTTTTTATAAATTATTTTTATTTTATTTTATAATAAAATTAGATGCTTGTAAAATTAAGCATCAATCTTATAAAAGATGTTATTGAGATCGTGATAACTTTATAAAAAATAAAAAAAAATCATGAATTTTATTTTTCACCTAATCCAATATTGAATCAGAGTGAAATAAAAACAAAAACAATTAGAAAAATTAAAAGTTCAAAAACTAAAAAAAAAACATATTATGCTTGATGAGTAAACTTGTTAAACTCATAAATCGGATAACTCAAGTCAACACATCAAACCTGTAAGATGGATAATGGATTTCATTTAGATTAATAATTTTTTTTAAAAAATTATTATTTATTTAATTACATGATAAAAAAACAATTGTAAAATCAAGCATTATACTAAAAAAATTATAATAACTTTATATAAATAAATAAATTATTAAACTCAATTCTTCATCAACCCAGTATCAAAATATAAAATAAAAAAAATAATTTTTTTATAGAAAAGCTAAACTCGCCATCCCATTAATAGGCGTATGAAGTTTCTAAAATTTAATAACATATTTTTATTTTAAATTATTTTCTTAATTATTTGATAAAAAATAAATGACTACATTATTAAATTCATTAATAATAAAAAAATATCTTATTAAACCTGTGAATCATATCAACAAGGAGTATCTTGTTAAACTTATAATTTATGTCATTTACTTCGTGAAGTTTAAAACCTAGTTTTTTCAAAATTATTTTTATTTAAATAATTTTGTTTTTAAAATAAAATAAATTATACCACGATGAGAAGATATTTTTTAAAATCATTTTTTTTATTGAAATGATTTTTTTTAAATAAATTATATCATGATGATAAGATATTTTTTTAATACTAACTCCATGCTAATATATTTTTATGATACAACAATAAATATATAAAATTAAAATTAAAATAAATTATTAACCTTAAATTTTTACATACACAAACTAATTGTTTTTAAAATGATAAATTAAAAAAAAACACACACATACACGTCGCTGTAATTATCTTCGGTGCTAATGGATCTAGAAAAATAAAGTCATCCCCGCATCTTTTAACTTTACCCTCGATAAAGTCACATAATGATAACTAGGGCTCGCCTAATTTATCGTATTATAAAATATCTCCTATGTATAAATGACATGCATCTCACAATTATTACGAGATACATGTCATTTATAAAAAGTGATTTGTTAATGCATTCTTAACGATATCCTAAATGTAAAGAGTTGAAAATAATATTTGTTAAAATATATCTTTGATATTAATATATTAAAAAAATATAATTAAAAACTAAAAAATAAAATCAAAATTAGATTACAATACCAAACATCAATTAAATATTTGCGACAATCATCTGTAATATTTTATATTTATGAGTGTTGTATATATTTTAAATTCATGAATTATTAAAAATAAAATCGTGAGATGTGAAAACTGAACTGGATCGAACCAAAACAAATAACATACACAGGTTATTGCATTACCTGTCCTTGTACAATGCATCAAATCTTTGTATTTATACATAGGACGTATTCCAAGGAACCTCGTAGAAAACGTATGGAGTTCCCAAAAGTTAAAGTTGAAGTTGAAGAATATAAAAAATGAGAGGTGAAATAGAAAAACACTAGCAATTAATAACAATAAAACCCCTATCAATCAGTTTGGTACATAATATATAAGAGCAACATTTTTGTGGATTCACATGTGGTTTCCAATTCTGCATGCGCTTTAATCCGATTCTGGCTCCACTGTTGTACCGTGGAATGTTTCCAGAGGATAGGTTTTGTTTTTTAATACCGGTTTATATATTAAGATAATATTAATTTAAAATAAATAAATTTATTTTATTTTATTTTAAAAACACAAAAAATAAAAAATAAAGTATCTGTGTCTTCTATCTCTCCTCCGCGACCAGAGAAATGTGTGAAACCAATCCATTATTCCCTCGCTGCCAAAAAATAAAAAAAAACCCACCCTTTTCCCACCCTCTTCTTTGCTCCATTTCCATGGCTTTTGCTTTTGCTTTTGCTTTTTAAATAATCTCCACATCTCATTAATCTAAAAACGACACCACCTCAGCATTCCATATTGTGAAGCGTCTCCACTCCAAGCTTCTCTGCTTATAAATGTTCTTGCCTGCTCCTGTCTCTCCTCCTCCTCCTCAAAAGAAAGCTTCATCTTCTTCAAATCCTTCATTCCTTGCAAGGTGCGCTTCTCCTCTTGTCCTGGGCCCACGTCTACTTCCTCTCGGCCTCTCACCTGAACCCAAGCTAGCCTTTGATGCAGTTACGGTTGTGATGATCTAATCCTCACGAGGTTCTTGCTTCTTATTCTTTTTTTCCCTGCAGAGAGATTTAGAGATAAAAACAATGGCTGCCGAGCTGGAAAAAAGCAACAAGGCAGCTGCCAAAAAGTTGCAGAAAAGCTACTTCGATGTGCTAGGCCTTTGCTGTTCTTCAGAGGTTCCTTTGATCGAGAATATCCTCAAGTCACTTGATGGTGTCAAAGAGTTTTCAGTGATTGTCCCAACAAGAACAGTGATTGTTTTCCATGACGATCTCGTCATTTCTCAGCTCCAAATTGGTAATCATTTCTGAAACTTTAAATCTTCTCTTCCTTTTATTTTTTTGATCTTGATCCGTGTACCGTAGCTTAATTTCATTCTTTTCTTTCCCAGCCACTTGATTTTTGTTTTTTTATTTATCTATGTCTTTTAAGAAAGCCATCCATGCCTTGGCTTTTTTCCTCATGGTCTTTGCTCATGGCCCATTGAGGTTGCTTGCATAAATCACCAATTGAAATGCTTGTTCTTAATCATCATCCTAACACCTGGCTTAAAAATTGTTTTTTAATAAATTACGTGTCTAACAAAAGTTGCAGAACCTCAAATCCTCTTTCTCTGAATTTCCTGAACAACTAAATTTTGAGATTTTGAGGAATCTTGATGATGATGTTTCTTGCACAAATACATGAACTTCGTAGTTGGTCAGTTACTGCCTCTTGCTTGGACTTTGACAACGATAAATCCAAAAATTCGGCCAGAAAGGTCGATCAAGATGAGATGTCCGAGTCATTTGCTGGTGGGCTGTTGCTTTGGTGGCTGCTATAAATGAACTGGATGCCGAAAACTTGCCATGAAGGATTGCTTTTCCTACAATTCATTAACAAGCTTAATCTCTTCTTTTCAAAACGATGTTCCAAATTTTACATTTTAAAATTTCACTTTAAGCAATATTCTTACCCATCTTTTCGATTTGTGCATCTTGTTTTACTATGTGTGCTGGTAACAAGATGCTCGATCACAAATCCTTTTAAAGAATAAAAAAAATAATACTAGTTGACCTACAAACTCAGTTTGTGAGTTTTAGTTTTAGAAATTTCTCCTCTTTTAATAATAATAATAATAATAATAATAATAGTAATAGTAATAGTAATAATAATAAAAGAGAAGAAGTTTTAATCATTTTTAAATTAATTCCTGGGCCACATAACAATCCCCTTTTCAAAGGATAATGATGGTGCAAAAAAATAAGCTACCACTCCGTAGCAAAGATGACATTATGATCTGCCAATTTGTATATGCAATTTATGGGACGCCCCTTTCTCTCTTCTATGAATGGATGCTGAAAGGAGCATTATGGTCCAAGAGTATAGTTTGTATACGTTATGTTTTTCATGATCCTGGGTTTTTCATTGTTAGGTTTGAAAAAGAATTAACTTCTTGCTGCAGGAATCACTTAGTGCCAAAATTTGTATTCTAATTACTGGGACGTTGATTAATTCTTGACAGTTAAGGCTCTAAATCAAGCAAGACTGGAAGCAAATATTAGAGCATATGGAGAGACCAAGCACCGAAAGAAATGGCCTAGCCCATATGCAATGGCTTGTGGTGTGTTACTTTTGTTATCACTTTTGAAGTATGTCTATCATCCTTTGCGTTGGTTTGCTATTGGAGCAGTGGCTGTTGGCATCCTTCCGATCTGCTTGAAAGCTGTTGCTTCCTTGAGGAATTTTAGGCTTGATACCAACGTTCTTATGCTTATTGCAGGTAACTTATGTTTTCTTTTTTTTTTTCCACTCACATAAATAGCATGGATTTTACAGTGGTAGCTAAGTCAAATCGTTACTATTATTTTTGCACCGAAAGTTTTCTGTTATTATTCATACTTGTTTTCTATCATCACTTTATCTTGTCTTTTGTGGATAAGTATGTCTTGGTAGTTTCACAAATCACTTTCCACGTATAGGCCACCATTATATACTTACACCAGCTCCACCTTCTCTTCTATGTAAAGGTCCCTATAGCAGCTGAAAATGTTTATAGGATCTTTCATCTTCCAGGAAACTTGATAAACCTAGCGCCAGGCTAGGCATATATCATATCTTCTTTCAAGTTAGAAGAATGATTGCACAGCTAATTCAGGATACTAACAAACCCGTTTAGTTTCTTAGAAATTTCTGTACCAGTTGTAGGCATAGTGGTTTCTTGGCAGCCCACGTGTTGATTTTTGCTAGCTAGTTATTAAATGTAGTCCGTCCATTTTCTTCAAGGTTGAGATTTTGACCATATAAATAAAGTTTGGAAAATTCAAGCTAACCGAATTTGACCTCCACTTATGGGCACTGGCTGCATAAATCCAAATGGTATCTTGTCTCATCCTTCTATGACTCTTGATGATTTTTTTCACACACTGGTTTCCTTCTTCCTTCAAATCTAACCTAAATAGTATTGCTGTAAAAGGTGAACAATGATTTGATGACTTTTAAGTTATTTATTACTCATAATGTGCTATATAATTTTAATTCTTTTCCAAGGATTTGATTTTTATCCTAAAAGCTATAAGACACATGGCATTAGGGCCACATTTGAAGTACTTGACCAAAGAGCATGTTGAAGTCAATAATGCTAAGGCATTTTCCTTCCCTTTTTTATGTTCCTTTTTGCTGAATCTGTTAGCTTGGTGTTCCACAAATACATTGAATACTCAAAATGGCACGGCTTTACAAGCATATTTTACACATCAGAAAAGCAGTCAAGACCCCTCTTCCTTCTTGGAAAACTGAAATATAGTATATTTTATTTAAACAAACACTCCAGAGAAAGTGTATGATTAAATAAGTAAATCCATAATGTACAGACATTCGAACTTTTGAATTTAAACATGCTATCAGGACTCGCATGCAGCTTCTTGTCCAAATCTTTACTTGTTTTGTCTATATCTTTTAACCTGTTATCAAACGAAGGATCGGTACCTTACTTTACTTGACTTTAGTAGTTGCTGTATAAGGTGAGAATTAATGCAAAGCTGAAACAATCTAACTTTTGAATTGGATTTGTAGTTAGTTTATTTTAGCAATAAAATATATTGGACTAAAGAAAAAGAATTGAGAATTAATGTGAAATATCTATATTGAATTGCTGACGGATTATATTAATGTTAATAGTATATATTTGGATGAAGCAGGTGCTTGTTTATAGTATTATGCTTAATTTACTTGTCTGACTCACGTAGTCTTAATTTGTGACAGTCATAGGAACAATTGCGATGGATGATTATATTGAAGCAGGAACTATTGTCTTCCTGTTCACTATTGCTGAATGGCTAGAGTCAAGGGCAAGCCACAAGGTAATCTTAAGATAGTAATTGTGTTAAAAATATTTATTTGTGCTAGCTAATAGTCTGCCATGTTCAATGATGTAGTAGAATGGTACAATAAGCTGAAAATTTGTCTCCATTAATGGGTAGTAATTAAATTTGTGACTTCAGAACCTTGCTGTCTCAGGTTCAAATTTTGAAATGGTTAGCCCTGAATATTAACCTTGCTTTGTCGTAGTTGCAAGATCAAAATCAGTAATGAAACTTTGTAAATGGATCAAGGACATGGACATATTTTCCTTTGTCCTCAAACATATTGGAAGTAGAAGCCAAAGAACTACCATGCTGATTCTGGATGCTATTACAGAATGGAAATGAATTTCATTGTACATACAGTGTTGGATACTTAATGCTGCAAATACAACGTTTCTGCAGGCCAATGCTGTCATGTCATCATTGATGAGCATAGCTCCTCAGAAAGCAGTCATTGCTGAAACTGGGGAAGAAGTGGATGCTGATGAGGTCAAGTTAAACACTGTTCTTGCAGTTAAGGCTGGTGAAGTCATTCCAATTGATGGAGTTGTTGTCGATGGTAACTGTGAAGTGGATGAGAAAACGTTAACTGGAGAGTCATTTCCAGTCCCCAAACAGGTGGATTCAACTGTCTGGGCAGGCACCATTAACCTAAATGGTATCAATACCTCTTTCTGGCCTTGTGCGAATTGTTTCTGAATGGATTTTGGCTTTGGTGGTAATGGGTTATATGCCATTCTCAGGTTATATGAGTGTTAGAACTACTGCTCTTGCTGAAGACTGTGTGGTGGCTAAAATGGCAAAGCTTGTGGAAGAAGCTCAAAACAGCAAGTCTAAAACTCAAAGGTTCATAGACAAATTTGCTCAATACTATACTCCAGGTTAGTCATGCTTCAGTCTAATTAAACACCATCCTGTAGTCATGCTTCAGTCTAATTAAACACCATCCTGTTTTATAGGCCTTGGCTGAAGTAGAGTACTGAGTGTTAAAGAATAATATAAATTAAATCTTGAAACCTCAACCTTATAGCTTTAAGTTTATGGGTTAAAATGATTTTTTGATATGGTGTTAGAACTTTGATGAACAAATAATCACGAGTTCAAATCCCATCATTCTCTCTTTTAATTTAATAGTACCAGGTAGTGTGGGTTTATATGAGTTTAAAATCTAAAAGGTTTTTACTTGAAAGAGTATGCTAGAGAATAATATAAATAATATCTTGAAGTCTCAACTAAGAGCTTAACTGCTTGGGTTAAGATGGTTCTTTAGTATTGAGAAGTAGTATTTTAGAGTGAATTGACCGCTTGATTTCTGGACAATCCTCCTACCTTCTCATTTATTTCATTTGTTTCCAATTTTCAGCGGTGATTATTATATCAGCTAGCTTCGCAGTGATACCGCTTGCACTACGATCGCACAACCGTAATCGCTGGTTTCGTTTAGCATTGGTTGTTTTAGTCAGTGCATGTCCATGTGCTCTAATCCTGTCTACACCAGTTGCAACATTTTGTGCTCTAACAAAGGCGGCATCAGCTGGTCTTCTGATCAAAGGGGGCGACTATCTTGAAACACTAGGCAAGATTAAGGTCATGGCTTTCGACAAAACCGGTACCATAACAAGAGGTGAATTTGTTGTCACAGATTTCCAACCTCTCTGCAATGATATCAGTGTAGACACGTTGCTTTATTGGTAAAGACCAGCTCCATTTTGCTATAATTATGGTAAATTTTTCTCCACTGGAAAGTGATGTTCATGAAAGTTTCACAGGGTATCAAGCATTGAGAGTAAATCAAGTCATCCTATGGCGGCTGCACTTGTTGACTATGGAAAGATGCATTCAATAGAGCCACAGCCTGAGAAAGTGGAGGAATTTCAAAATTTTCCTGGAGAAGGAATTCAAGGAAAAATTGAAGGGAAAGATATATATATTGGGAACAGAAAGATTGCTCGCAGAGCATCTGGAACAGGTAAAAGCCTGTATATCCTAGTAATAAACTGCTATCATTGGGCTTTCTAGGTGTTCTAATTGCTTTGGTGATGGGTTCTTATAGTTCCAACAATAGAAGGCGACAAGAAGACAGGAAAGTCTGTCGGATATGTGTACCATGGAGCAACTCTTGCAGGGATTTTTAGTCTCTCTGATAGCTGTAGGACTGGGGTTGCTGAGGCCATTAAGGAACTGGAGTCATTAGGCATTAAAACTGCAATGCTTACTGGAGATAGTGAAGCTGCGGCTATGTATGCACATGAACAGGCAAGCTCTTATCCATAATCATATCTGATTTATGTTCTATCTGCATTTAACTTCGAACTGACATGGAAGTAAATTTAATGCCATGTGCAGCTAGAGCATGCTCTTGAAGTTGTTCATGCAGAACTCCTACCTGAAGACAAGGCGACTATTATTAAAGAACTTAAGAAGGACGGACCAACAGCAATGATTGGAGATGGTCTGAATGATGCCCCTGCATTAGCTACTGCTGACATTGGCATTTCAATGGGAATTTCAGGTTCAGCACTTGCAACAGAGACAGGGCACGTGATTCTTATGTCCAATGATCTCAGGAAAGTACCAAAAGCCATCCGGCTTGGCCGTAAATCTCATAGAAAAGTGATTGAGAATGTGATTATGTCCATTAGCACGAAGTCTGCTATCCTGGCCTTGGCGTTTGCTGGTCACCCACTTGTTTGGGCAGCCGTTCTTGCTGATGTAGGTACATGCTTGTTGGTCATTTTGAACAGCATGCTGCTTTTACGAGGCACTCGTGCTGGAAAATGTAAAAAATCATCAGGTGTGTCACATTCGCACAAACATGGTATTAAGAATTCATCACACAATCATCATAATTGTTGTTCTAGCCAAAATGTCAAGAAGGTGGAATGTGGGGCTCGAAAGTGTTGCTCTAGCCCAAAAGTTGAGCAGGTGCAGAGCGGGGCTCTAAACTCAACCTGTGCCTCAAGGTGTTGCTCTAGTCCAAAAGTTGAGAAGGTGCCAAGTGGGTCTCAAAATTCAAGCTGCAGCTCAGGGTTTTGCTCTAGCCCTAAAGTTGAGAAGGTTCCCAGTGGAGCTCAAAATTCAAGTTGTGCCTCAGGGTGTTGTTCTAGCCAGAAAGTTGAGAAGGTGCAGCTTGCCGCTCAAAATTCAAACTGTGCCTCGGGATGTTGCTCTAGCCAGAAAGCTGAGGTGAAGCTTGTGGCCCAGAATCCAAGCTGCGACTCAGGGTGTTGCTCTAGACCAAAAGTTGAGAAGGTTCAGAGCGAGGATCAAAATTCAAACTGTGCCTCAAGATGTTGCTCTAGCCAGAAAGTTGTGAAGGACCATTGTGTGGCTCAAAGTTCAAGCCTTACCTCAGGGTGCCAATCTAGCCAACATAGTGTCAGCTCCTGCAGAAACCAAGAGTGCGCTGACTCAGCTCAGAGCCATGATGCACCTGCAGCAACCAATGCTAGTGGAGTTCATGAAGCCAAGCACCACGATCATAGTTGCTTTAACACAGTCAATCCTAACACAGAGTCAAATCATCCACGCAGCCATGACTGTTCAAACCCTCCCAAATTGAAACATCTATGCCATAATTCAGTAGAAACTCAAGGTAAATGCTCAGATGGAGATGGTCTTCATAAGGAAAAACACTGCCACCATTCACACGGTGAACCTGCTGCTACTCATCATGGTATTCATCACCATTCAAGTCATTCTTCTCATGATTTAGAAGGCAGCCAAAAAACGACAAACAATACTACTAATTGCTGCTCCAAGAGCAGGTGTAAAAACACTGTTGACATTCCCAAGAATGAAGAGTCACTAGGAGAGATTGTTGAATCCAGTTGCAGTCCCCAGCATCAACATCAAGAGTTACACCAAGAGTTGAAGAAGTGTTGCAAAGGCTGCGCTCCACCTCACACTGTTATTGATATCGAGCCAACAACCATGCATGCTTGTATGAGCATGGAGAAGAGAGAGATCGGTGGATGTTGCAAGAGCTACATGAAGGAATGTTGTAGCAAGCATGGACACTTTGCAACTGGCTTTGGTGGAGGTTTATCAGAAATCACCATCAAACAAGTATAAAGATCTTTTAGATGAATATTGTTTTGGCTCTAGCGAAGAAACTAGGAAATTTTGGTGAAATAGGTGTAGCAACCAAGAACCAGAATTAATGAATGAAATGAGATGAAGAAGTGTGTGGATGTCTACAGAAATATTGTATTTCATCATTCTGCAAGTGATTAAAGCCCTTGTACATCAATATGAATAATAATTAGTCATATATCTGAATTATGACAAGCTTGATCTTCTGTTTAACATTTTGAAGTAGTGAATTTTGTTCTTGGGTGGTTCTCCATTCTTGACCTGCATGTGCTGCTGTTTACGTATTAGGGGCTTTGCGGGGCTGGATCATGCATTGGTTCAATAACATTCATGAGTGGCCGTCATGTAGCCTGAGACTATTGGTTGGATTGCCTTTTTCAAACAACGGGGGCACTGTTGTAATCCCCATTTAGTAGGACCCATTTAGAGATATTTGTTTCTTTTTGGGGAAAGATAATGATTGGATTTCGAAACCCATCGAGATTGGGGTCCAAGAGCACCACTCAATTTCCTCCACCTTCTGGGACCAATCATTATCATCTTTTAATATAAAAGGGGAGAGTGCCTTCCCGGTGACTTTTTTCATTTTAGGATAGATTTCTTTTTTTTACTCAAATCTTAAATTAATAAAAACTACAAAAGTAGAAGGTTGACCACTGTTCAAATCCCTGTTTTTTCAAACCTTTTTCTCATTCTGTTACATTTTTTTATATTAAATTAAGCTTCAAATTAAAATTTGAAAAAAAAAAACGGTTAATCCTAAATTTCTGATAATTTTTAATCTGATTTAAAAATTTATTTTATTTATTTTTTAATAGAAAACAAGAAAATTATCTAAAAATAACAAAAAACAAAAAACAATTGATTGTTACGATAATAACAACAAATATGTTCTAACTTTGTTTGAATTTGATAATAACAACAAATATGTTCTAACTTTGTTTGAATTTGATAATGGTTAGTTTTTTTTGAAAAAATATATGAAACAAGAGATTAAGTTTTGTTTTAATTTTTTAAATTTAATTGATTTTAATTTTTTTTAAATGATTTTAGAGTATTTTAAGCTTGGTAAGTTATTTAAATGGATTTTTATAGTATTGTTTTAATTTTTTAAATTTAGTTGATTTTAATTTTTTTTAAATGATTTTAAAGTATTTTAAGCTTGGTAAGTTATTTAAAAGGATTTTTATAGTATCGTACACGCACGCGTATATTATCTTATATATAAAAAAAATATTGATAAAGAGTATAGGGAGGCTTGTATGCCAAAGCTTTTTTTTAATGCCTTGACATGCAAACCACTATGTTTGTATATATGCAATAATATTTTTTTTGAAAAAAAAACAATAATATTTAATATTAGATTTTAAATGATTTATTTATTTATTTTAATTTTATAATTTTTATATTAGATTGATATTGAATTAATTTTTATTTTTATTATACAATTAAAATAAAAAATATTATTATAACCTATTAGAACTCATAATCCATATCATGAATTTAATAAGTTAACTTAGATCATGTTTATTTCTTGAAAATTGATTTTCAGAAAACTATTTTTCAAATTTTTTTGTATTTGTTTGTCATTAGAAAAGTTAGTTAATGGAAAATACTTTTTGAAAATTGTAAAAAAATTAAAAATATCATATTATTTGCTGATTATATCAAATTTGATCCTTAAACTTTTGATTGTTATATATATATTGTTTTAAATATTTATTTTTTAATTTTATCTCTTAAAATTTAATTTTTATATTAACTTTGATCCTTATTTTTATAATTTTTATTTGTTTTTTTTATTTTTTTATTGAAATTTTTATCTATCAAATTTGATCCTCATTCTTTTAATTTTTACTTATATAATTTATGAATTATTAACTATTATTATTTTAATTTTTTTATTTTTTAGATTTGATCTTTTTTATTTTTATTATTATTTATTTTATTTGAGATAATTTATGAATTTTTTTTCAATTTCATTCTCATTCAACCTTTTAATTTCTAAGATTTAGTTCTTATTAGTTTAATAAATTTTAAAAAATAAAAAATTAATAAGTTATTTTTCAGCTTATTTTTCATGATATAACCAAACACTGGAATATATTTTCCAACTTATTTTTTATTATGCTACCAAACATCAAAAAATAATTCACTTTTCTAAAATTTACTTTTTCAAAATTTATTTTCTAAGAAAAATTACTTTCTAGCAAAAAACTGAGGCTTTAGATTGATTGGAATCAATCCACTAAATCACCATCTATTTTTTTTTTAAAAAAAGATGTCAACATTAATTTTTAAAAAAATTCAAATAACTTTTTACTACTCATTGCCTAACTTGGGCCTACATGTATGGGGTTTTTTTTTTAAAAAAAATTCTAATACTTTAGTCCACTAAGATACACACACCAAGCTTAAACTATTTGTTTTTGAAGAATTCAATATTAAGTTTTTGAAGAATTATTTTATTTATTTTTATTTTTATCATTTTGATATTGTATTGATTTTGGATTAGTCTTTAAATTTTTTTTATTATGTAATTAAAATAAAAAATATGTTATTGAACCCATTGGAATTCACAATTTAGGTCACGAAATTAATAAGTTAATTTGAGTTGATAAAAATTAATATTAAAACTTGAACTTAGCAAGGCTCGAGTAAAGTTTTTTGAAGTTTGACTTGCTACACTGAGTTTTATAACAATATCATATTCAATTTTTGTTAATCCAACTTGCAGTATTATATTAGAAATAATAAATAAATTATTTATATTTAAAAAATCTTTTTAATATTTTTTTTAAATATGTGAATACCTAGTTACCTTTCCAACAAGATAAAATCGATGTAAATAGTATCAATCATTGCAAGACCCATCAAACAAAATTTAAAAAATCTAAAACATGTGGATGTTATTGTGGTTCAAGACACAACACATTTTTATATAAAAATTTTATAATTTTTTCTTCAAACAAACCTTTTATCTTAATATAATCCTTATAAATTGTGTTGGTTAGGGTTTAAGTATAACAATTTGTTTTGATTTTTTTTTATATAGGATTATCTTGGTGGAAAAAATAACTCTAAGATTAGGTTGACATTCAATTTTGTATAATAGAATTGATTTTGTTACATAAAAAAATTAAGACTTAAAAGGACCAAATCTAAAAGTAGATAACAATGTAGCGTTTTTTTACTATTTATTCTATGCCTTTTTGGAGATTTTGGCCTCCAAATCTTTCTTTCTTTTAGCTTATATGTCCTTTTAGTTTAAAAATTTTATATTTTGAACCAAATTTGTTTTTATTATGTTTTGGTTCTCGAGTTTTAGAAATATGAGAAAAACTCTCTAAAACAAGAGAGAAAATAGAAAGTTATCAATCGATCAAATTTTAACAATTAAAACAACCAAAATTGATGTAAATAGATTTCATTTCATGCAAGGAGTTCCATTAGCTTTTTTGGCCCTTCACTTTGCTGAAAAATAAAGTAAATTGGGCCTCAAGTTTTTTTGAGATTTTTTTAATTTTTTTAATTAATTAAAGGTTGTTTTGAGGCTTAGATATGAATTTATTTGGGTTTAACAAATATTTATCAGATATTTTTAATTAAAAATAACTTAAAAATAAGTTTTTAGGTTTAAAAGTCCATGCCTGGCCTTTTGAGCAACCTCTTTGTTTCTCAAACTCTAACAACGCTTCATTTACTTCTGTAGATAAGGTGTCATCTGCATCTTTTTTTTAAAAAATAAAATTAAAGGGTTTGGTCTTCCTTTGACCTAAAAAGAAAAGAAAAGAAAAATGAAAAGGTTTTTCGTATGGGCTAGACATCCTTTTTTTTTTTTTAAAGCCAGATGTATAGGCTATCGGGCTTGCCCTGTTTGCTTTCTTTTTTTTACTTCAAGATTTTAAATTTCAAATAATTAAAATATTTTAGTTAAAAAATAATTTAAGAATTATTTTTTTATTAAATACCATTAATTTTTCACTTTTTCATTAAGATTATCACTTTTTATTTATACTGGCAAGCGTTATTTTTATACAACCTTTCATAATTATTTTTTAATTTAATTTGATCGATAATGTTTTTAGATATTATTTAATTAAATATCATTCAATTATTATTTTTTAGTTTTTGAATAAGGATATATCATTCTTTTTATAACATTAGAAAAAAAAAATTTCTAGACTTTCATGATAATTTTTTCTTAAATTTTATTAGATAACTTATTCATGTTAATTAATTTGTATTGTTCTTATATTTATATATATATATATACACACACACACATCAAAATTTATCTAGAAATATATGCTTGACAAAAAAAGAACCAAGTCAGGAAGGTTGCATGTTGATAAGAAAAAAAAACTTGTTCCTTTCTTACCTTTATTTCAAATAGTCTTTATATATATATATATTTGCTTTGGTTGATTTATAATTTTCACTAAATGAAGTACATAGAAAAAAGAGTTATTTTTTCTGTAATAAATAAATAAATTATATTAACCGAACATACTCTTCTTATACAAAAATAAAAATAAAAATTACCACATAAATAAATAAAAAAATTAAAAGCTTTTTGCTGCACAACATCTAATATCTTAATATGTATTTATCTATTAATTTTTTTGACTTATTCCTTTATTATCATTAATTAAAACTTCTTTTTAACATTTACTAGCAACTTTATCCTCAATCTATTTTATTAAAGTATTTTTTTATTATTATTCCACCTACCAATTAACTAGTGATATATCTGTCACATGGTGAAATACCATGGTTTACATATGGTTTTTGGAATGTAACAAAGTCAACGAATTCGAAAGGTGAATGGTGCCGAGTGAGTTCTCAAACTTTCAAGCATGCTTCCTTTTCTTCTTCTTTATTTTCAACTTGGAATTAAATAACTTTAACATTTTCTAGAAAATTGAAGAATATTGCACCAGTGAAAGGGCTAGATTTTAAAAATAAAAGGGGAAGAAACAGGGGCAAAATTGAACAGTGTAAATCTTTTGAAGAGCATTTTAATTGTGTCCTTTCAGTAGTTTGAATGCCATCCTTTGAAGACAATAAGATTCTAAAGACATTTCTGGTCAGATATGCATGGAGGCAAAGAAAAAAGGTCAAAACCCACTAACATTGATTAATTATGACATTAATTAAAATTATTCCCCTCAGTGAATCTTATTCTTTTCTCGAAAGTACGAACCCAACTTATCAATTATACATTGAATTAATTTGGTGGCTCACAGCTTCATTAAAAATAATAATAATAATAATCATAAAAGTACGAACCCCTCTTTTTTTTTCCAAAATTCTATTACCATCTGTTAACAATGGAACTGGTATTATGCTCATTGATTTAGGCTAGTGGAAATATGAGTGAGCTTGAGATGTATATGGTTGAAAAGTAGGCTTCGGTTTTAATTTCTAATAATATATATATATATATATATNTGAAAGAAAAAGAATGGTGCAAGTTGCTTCTCTTAATCAATATTTAAAGTTTTTTTTGTTTTTAGTTTAAAAGGCGTTTTTGAAACTCTTTGAATCCTTTTAAAAAAAAAAAGTTGGGTTTTTTTTATGATTTTGAATTATTTTAATATGTTGATGTGAATTTTAAATAATAATATTAAAAAATATTATTTTGATGTATTTTAAAAAAAAATTATGAAAACAACACCCAGCAAACCGAAAGCATTAGAGCATCCACTCCATTATCAAATGTAAAATTTATGTACATTAAGTTTGCTCTCATATGTTGTTGTTTATTTTTTAGATAATGAGGTTATTAAGGAATTAAACTCAACCCATCTTCTTAGAAAATTGAATCATCATATGTTATGGCACATAACACTAATTAACTGAGAAATGACTATTGGTGGGATAAAATTAAAAACAAAGTGGAAACCCTAAGGATGTAATTGATAGTATTTGTAGTTTAAGGAGAAAATTGAAGAAACCCTAAATCGGCAGTTGAAATTTGCCCACGTAAGTGAAATTCCATGCCATTAATTTTATTTTTCTTAATTCAAACAATCAAACCACATCTAACATACCATATTCCTCATCAACGATGCACTAATTATCATCTGCCGCTTGATATATATATATATATATATATATATATATAGATGCTATTCCCTTGCAATATTATATCCATATTAATGTTCCATTTTATCTTTACCAGGTCGGCTGCTGTATTTTGCGCTGCTCAATGTGTCTTCCTACTAGGATAAGCAAGTTTTGGTTGGTGTTTGTGTCAATGATTTTGGGTTAAATTATCAAATGTGACAATCCTTTTTTCCCTATAACATGCTTTTGAGTGCGCTCTAAAACCTAATTCATGAGAACTCTTTTGCGACAGACAATATATCATGAAGTTTAAAGTTCAAGCGTGTTTATTGAAATTGGTTGAGGCTTGAACTCGTTTTTTGGCTATAAAAATAGTTATTCTTTATATTTCATTTGAGATTATTTTCCCACCACTATATATATCTAGGATAAAGTGAATTGCATTTGCGTAATGATATGCGAATATGGTTTCCTAATTATTTTTTATAGGCGTCTTAAGTGGTCACAACCTTTAGTTGTGATGCATCATGCACTTGCCGTTTTTCAGAAAGTTGGTCAGCCATGGAATATATGAACATGTGATCACTCCATGTCTATGCCTCGACCATTCCTCCTGCCTATATAAATCATGTATCACTTGGCACACAAGAACATGAAGTAGAGCTAGAAGCACAAACTTCAAAAGACAAGGAAAATTCAGAAGAAAAAGAATTGTGAGGTTTGGTCCAGGAGTTTTGCATGAAGAGGTAGAGAGTAGAATGCAGCCAAGGATGACTTGCCGGCATTTCCTCCTAGCTAACGAGCCCGGCAAGGCTTCTATTTGGCACGCCCGGCCGGCGGGTTGTCCTTGGCTATATTTGGTTCTCTTCTTCTCATGTGAAAATCCAGACCTATAAATGGAAGATGCAGAAGCAAGCCTCCCATGTACGTATGTACGTACATCAAGAGACACGTATAGTATATTATCTTACATATGTTGTATCACATCTTCTACATCCATTCATCCATTTACATATTTGGGATTTTGTTATATGCTTTTCTTTATTTATTAGTCGTTAATCAGTCAATCTTCTGGATCCTGAATGTTGTTTCTTTCGCATAATAATAGAATTGAGACTCGAGAGACACACATCAATTCGTTTTTTTTTTCTTTTTCATTTGGGACAGCCTAACAAGATATGGTATCTTACAAAATTGGACAATTTTTGTGAAATTCAGAGTTATATACGAGACACAACCATTCTTGAGCATTATAAGATTTCATATTCCATTTTACTGCATTGAATGAAAGTGTTTCTGTTGTATATTCCTCTCTGTCTTGTGAGCAAGAACTCATGCACGATTAGAAATTCACATGAATATTAAGGAAGTAAATTTACATATTTTAATGGTTAGGGGCAGTCAGAAACTCCATCTTACAAAATCCCGTATGTATGAGACAACGATTATCGATCAAAGAATGATTCGAGCGTATAAGATTCTAAACTGAAGGCGATCGAGTGTCTCTGCTGTATAGCACTAGTCTACGAAGCCCATCTGTATGCTGTGAGCATGCTCTCATGCACAATTGGAACTTGGAAAATCACATGGTTAAGAAGTGATTGTTGTGACATTTCTATTTTAACCAAGATCCAAATTTTTAGCACAATGCATGATTGTTTATTTTGGATATCCGTAGCATTATGTCTAGGTTCGAACAGCGAGGCCAAAGTACTGTTTTCAAATAATAATAGGAAGAAACCTTGTTTTAGATAAACTCGAACCCAAAGCAAATAAGCTTTCGAAGCAATTAATTTTTTTTTTTTTTACGTGTGATGTCCGGGCCAGCTTACGCGCACCACGACTAATCCACACGGCTCACTGAACATCCTGCAAGCCCAGTGAACAGGAAAGGCACCGCGGGGGTAACAGGCGTGCATGGTGAGGTTCGAACCCCTGATGCAGAGGAAGGGGACAAGCCCCTTCCACCGCTAGGCTAGAACCTCACTTGCAGCAATTAAATATTTGGTAGGCAGCGTAGTTGATTTTTAAATAATTTTTTATTTTAAAATATATATTAATAATTTTTTTAATTTTTAAAAATTATTTTTAATATCAGTGTATATTAAAATGATCTAAACTATATAAAATATATTAATTTTTTTTAAAACATAATTTGCACCGTATTTTTAAACAAATATTAAATTAAAAATCCTAAACAGTACACATATACAGCGGTTTAGATTTCTATGGTTTTGGTTGTTTATAAATATGATTTGGAAAAAAAATTTTGTTTTTATAAAAAAGAACCGAATTTAAAACTTCTTAGAAGATTAATACCTATCGAGTTAAAGTTCGTTGACAAAAGCAACACAATAACTTGGTTCTTGATATTTTAGATTTAGGATTTAGTTAAAACTTTTCATTATCCTTAGCATTTTATTTTTTTTGTAAAGTCAAAATTTTGATCCTAAGAACAACACATGTCACTCCTTGATTGCTAAAAGGTTTAACCATTAATTACCAAGTTCGACACTTAATCGTTATCTTAGAATTCTTACGGGAAAAAATTGATAGATGTAGCAATTAATAATTAACCTACCATTTCGAATACATAGTTTTTTACAATTACTTTATCATTATCATTTTTTTTTCACAGTGAATATCCAATCAATTTTGTTATAATCTTTTATAAAGAAATATAATATATTAGTTGATATTTTCTTGTAAATATAAAAATATTGTTAAAGTTACAAAGTTCATCTCTTTTATTTATTTTGACTAAACCATGATAATGATCTACTTTAGTTTATCTCTTAGTATCGTACCAATAACATTTAAAGTAAAATATAGTATCTTCTGATCTATATAACGCAGCTCAATAACATTTTGTAACTTGTCATAACAATCAACTTTACAAGTATTTTAAACTACATGTCAAATGATTTATTATGTAAGTGATAAATTTAAGATTCACTGACATTTCAAATTTGAGATAACAATAATTGATGATATTGCCTATAAAAAAGTTAAATGAATTTATTTTATAAGATAATATAAGAGAAGATTCTTTTAAAAAAATATAGAAATCATGATTTACTTACTGAATTAAGTATCATATAATTATGTGCTTATTTAAATTTGATGTCTATCAAATATCTACTCTTAACTACATTCTTCAATAATAATCATTCAATATGGTAAAATATTGATAAATTTTCATTCAAAGACAGTTTACCACCATTATTATTTCTTGAAATACGATTGATTCTTGTTTCTTTGATATATCATATGTAAACTTCTCATTTGACCATAATTACACCTAGATTGTAAGAACATAAATTCTAGCTTTATACACATCCCTATAATTTAGTTGTAAACTATTATAATGATTAGTAAAAAAAAGATGCAATAAAGGATCCAAATGGATTAAATCCATTTGTACATAAACCAAGATGTATGTTCTACAGTTCCATTAAAAGTTAATGATACATTCTATTAAATTGCTTCTAAACTTTATCATCAAAAGGGTGCACTATGACTTCTATCTTATCATATGAATGATACTATGTCATATGCTCAACAATCTCCCAAAACATAAATAAGGTTACAATCTAAAAATGATTAAGAAGTATTTTAGTTTTTTTATATGTGATAGGTATCCTTCCTTTAACATTACTAGGTTTCTACCGAGTACGTTGATAGGTTTTGTTTTTGATAAAAAATTACATATTCACCATTAGACAACATCTAGAGGGTGGACACATATTATTTTTTTTTATATCCTAGCCCAAAACGTTTCATCTTGAATTTTGCAATATAGAAATTATTTTTCAACCTATTTCCTTCTAGGAAACATGTTTTTTGCCCATTCCAGGATCCTCTCACAATTATAATAGCCTTATTCAATCCATATTTTAACTTGATAGTAAACATTTGTGTAATGACTTATAATTTATTATGAGTTGTATAACAATCCCACAATAATTATCAAAATCTTTCAAAAATTCAAAAAACCTATATGTATTTATATATGTTTACGTGAATCTTCACTTGAATAATCATGATACATCCTCATTGCATCTATTATCATGCTCTTATAAGGATTATTATTATTATTATTATTATTATTATTATATGCAAGCATGATTTTAGAACTAGAAATTGAGTAAACTATCTTTTCTAACATGGTTTTGTAAGAAAAATAAGGTTCTTCATATTTAAATCAATAAAAGTATTTTTTTGACAAATTCTTTTTTAATTAGATACATTGTCATTACATTTCTATAGTGGATCTTTTTATTCTTACACTACGTTTATGGTCATCTAATTTCATCTCTAATAATATTTTTTGGATTGTAAAGTACAAAATTAATAAAATCATCAACCTTTCTAAGATAATCTTGTTATATAACCCTTTTGAAGAATCTTGATACATTTAATAACGATAATCCATTATTTATGAAACTAATATAGAATATTGATAATAATATCTATTAATAATGTAATTATCATTTTGAAATTCAATTTTTTTTATTCAAAATGAACTCACAATCCAGTAACTAATTATTATTTTTGTATAAACTCAATTTTGCATTGAAATGTGAACTAAATAATAAAATTAACAATAAATAGTATGTAACCAACTAATTATCCATTACTTACTCAATTCAAATTTTTTTAATCTAAATTAAAACCATTTAATTATTATCTATTTCACAATAAAAATCAATTTCCCTAAATTCTAAACTTGATAATAAAATTAACAAAATGTTATTGGTACCTATTAAATAATTCATCATTTATTTAATTCAAACTAAATTAATAGCTTTTAATTATGATCAATTCCATAAAAAATCAGTTTCATCAAATTTCCAACTTGACAATAAAATTAACAAAATGTTTTTGGTATCTATTAAATAATTCATCATTTCTTTAATTACAACACACCTAACTTACAAATTCAAACTCTATTTCATTACACGACAAATGAAATCAATTTCTTTCAAATTTCAAACAAACCCTAACATACAAATCATATATTAATATAATAAAAATCTCTATAAAAAAGTTGTAAAGCATTAACTATACAAGTTACTACAAATAGTACAAAAATTGTTCAATAAATTATTCTTAAATATAAATGAATTACAAAAAATGGTTAAGATTGTTTACTTGTTATAGTAAAGCTTCATAAGAAATTGAACTAAGAGACAAATGCTGACACTATTGATAGATTTAAATCAACTTAGCAATTTAAGGTGGTTGAATTTGTGATGATGATGTCTGGATTTGTGAGAAAATAGGGAAGGGGAAGCTATGGTTTTTTGGACATGAAGAAGAAAAAGAAATTGAAAAGGTTAAAACTGTCAGGTTTTATTTAATTTAATTTTTTTTATGGAATTCCATTGAAAAACAATAACATGTCAAATTTTTTTCAAAATTATCAATAATTTTTTTTTAATTTTCTTTATTTCATCAAAACTTTCATTGGAAATTATCGATGAGACAAATTCCATCACAATTTCCATCAACAATTACTACTAGAAACATTTCGTCACTATTTATGTTATAGAGTCCAACATTATATTTTTCCTTTTATCATTTTTATTTGCTAATTTTCTAGTAGTGGAAGTTTACAATGTATTAAATGAATCAATTATGAAATTTATCTCCAATTCAAGGTGTTAGCATCTAATATTCTTTTTGTTTAAAAAAAAAACATGATTCGGTGTGACATGAATATAATCACAAGGACACCTAATCATATTAAACCCACAAATACATCAATAATAACATGATCAATTAATTAATGCTTAAAACATTAAGAGTCAAATACTAACACTATTAATCCATCAATTCCTATATTTTAAGCAATAAAGTTTTTATTTTTTATTTTAGTTTATCCAAGAGTTTAAAATATCTTATGCTAAATGATAGAAGTATTCTCTATTATATATGTTGACACCTAGACAACAAAATCACTTCTAATTATACATTTTAAAGTAAAGTTATTAACTTTAATGGCTGGAAATTATTAAATTTCCTCTAATTATGTGAATTTGGTCAAATCAATCTCTTTATAATAAATTTTATCAAATCAATTCCCATTAAAACATAAATGACTATACAATAGCTTTAGTGAAATTTTTATCATAGTTTACTAATGTATTGCAGAGTTATATATATACATGTTTCCATTATTTTGTTTAGGAAATGCATATTGTTAGGCTATGATATTACGTCAGTTATAAAATTATAGCTTTATACAAAAATAAATAAATTATGTATATCAATTAGATACAAGTAATGGCATACTTATAAGCTAGAATTAACAACATAATTGTAGGCTAATCATTTTGGCTTTAATTTTTTAATGTGCTCTTATACTCCTTTGCAAAATTGAGCTTCTATCAACAAGATTAATTTTGGTATTTCAATAATATATGTTTTTCTAAAATAAATTTTGGTTAATAAATTTAGAATTTGATCTTGATTGGGAACATAACAAACATAAAAAGTGTCATATTAAGATAAACCACTTATAAAATATAAATCAATTTGAATATTTTTTTATACGAGAGCATTGAACATGATTGAAATTAAGATGAATAGCTCGTAACTTATTATAAAATAGTAGAGTTAGAGCTTTGAGTGAGACAAAGAAGTTCATTGAAGAGTGGATGAACCCATATGATTTTAAATGTTGCAACTATAATAATATAATATTTAGCTTTAACAGAGAAACATTCAAATTGTTACTATTTTTTAAATACTCTAAAAGATAGGATCACATCCAAAAAAAGTAATGTAAGTTGAAATGAAGGTATGATTGTCAATATTTCTAGCTTAATTTGCATCAAAGTTATTAAACAAGAATTTCTAATATTAGTAAGTTGCATACCATGTAAAATCATGTGTTTTAAGTATCATGCGAGTTGACTTGTGTATAAATAAAGAGCTTATTAACAATAAATAAAATATTTGGTTGGACCATCAACTAATTAAAGAGAAAGATTTGTGGAAAAAAAGATTTGAGATATCCTTCACACCAATCATATTGGTGCCAGTTAGAAGATCACATATATACTTATGTCAAGTTAAAAATAAAATTGTCTAAGTTACTTCCACTCCCTAGAAAAAAATTAAAGATTGTCCATTATAAATTTTGAATTGTTTCATGCAAACATAAAATCATCAACATAGATAAAGAAATAACAAGTGATAAGGCTTTGTCTATATATAAATAATGATTAATTAGCTTTGGCTAAAAAAGAGCATTTTTCAAAAAAAATAATTATGCTTAGGGGCTTGTTTAAGCGTATAAATTGGTTTTTATAGGTAAGATACTTGATCATGTTTCGACCCATCATTGAAACCAAGAGGCTACATCATATAAGCAATCTTTTTTAATTCCACGTATAAAGAGGTATTGTTAACATCCATTTATCATAGCTCCCAACCATTCATAATAATAATATTGAGAACAAATTATATGGTGGTTGATTTTACCACTAGGATAAAGATGTTTATATAGTGAAGACTTAGATGTTGATGATACCCCTTAGCTACAAGACATGTTTTTGTTCGATCCATTTTGAACTTCCAAGTCATTATGTTGCAATTTGGAGTGGATGGAACTAAATTCCATGTTGCATGAGAGTAGTTAGCTCATTAGATATGTTAGCATGCCATATAGGTTGAGTTTTGACTTGACTTACCGAGAGTACCTAAATAGGTGTGATAACAACGAGAACACTTTTTAGAAGCACTAGTAATGTTATGAGATAAATAAGTTTGCACAAGATAAGATAAATAAATTTGATTTATTATTGGCCAAATTGAGGTTATTATCTGTTTTAGTGATAGTTGATGGTGTGAGATGGATTGTGGTTACCAATGCTAGAGATCGAGAGAGAACGAAAGATGATTTAGATAATGGAGAGAGGATACTACTTTGTTTTGGTCCAGTTCAATTAGTTTCAATATTTTAAAACTGAAATCAAATCAAACCGAATTGTTTTTATATTTTTTAATTGGTTTGTTTGTTTGTTTTTTCAGTTCAGTTTTTTCAATTATTTATTTTAGTTTTCTTGATTTAATTAATTTTTTAGTTTTTTTCTCCACCACTAACAAGAACAAGTTCCTCTTGACATATCATTTATAAGCATAGACACCTTCCTCTAAAATTCTTCATGATTTTATTCCAAAACGATGGGCATACAACTTCCCCTTTACTACACTAGTGGAACGCAGGACCGGCGATAAGTCTTGTGTGCTCTACTTGAAGGTTTTATGGATAAGAAGATCATGTGTAGGTTTCCGCTTTTGTTCATATGCAGTACTAGTGGCATGCATGGTGGTCAAAAGCATCTTCTGATACTTTCTTGAATTGGAATTTCTGAAGCAAGCATGGAGCCTTTCCATTGACTACTAAGCCTGCTATAAATATGCTAGCAAAGCTGCAAGTTATACGCGAAATTGAGCTAGGTGTACAAGGTAAGCAAAGATGGTAGCTAAGTGTTGAAGGATGATCGATCAAGGCAGTTCAGTTCTCTATTGTCTAGCATGAAGATATAGAGAATGGACTTGAGCCAAGGATGACTTGCCGCAGATACATGGCCTTGGTGACATCTTAAAGGGGCTTCGGTGGCAGGCATCCTTGGCTTTGCTTCGCTCTTTATTTCCTCATGCAAGATTGATTCCAGATTGCTTCCAACATGCCATGATCTTCAACAAACAACAAGAGGGGGTAGATGTTCTTCTGATTTTAGTTACTGAAGTGTTTTCGTTTTTTTTTTTTATCTCTAGAACCAAATTAGAACCATATAATAATATATAATGTGTATTTTGTGTAGAAATCAAATGAATAATCGACTGTAGCATTCATATTTTGCAAAATTGTTGGTTACAAGAATTTCTCTCCTGAATGCACCACATCAATGTACATGAACTGTATCCTTAAAACCATACATATATAAAAAGAAATCTAATATCCATGTACATGAACTGTAACCTTACCCTAGTTTGCATACATGAAGAGTTACTTCTACTTTTTTAATTTACCCCCCTTGAAACAAGCATTCTTATTGAGCTTAGAGAAATTATTGAAAAAAAAAAGAGTTATCATGGCCTAGTCTTTATGTTGAAAATTGTTGAATTTAACGGATAAAAATAGAAAATAGAATTTGCTATCAAGTTTTATAATAATTAAAAATATTAATTAGTTAATTATACTTAAAAAAGATTTACATTATTCTAAAACATCATATTTAAAATAAATTGTATTATTATTTATCTTTGATGAACAAAATACTCATTGTGTTTTGTTAAAATTGACCTCAATTAGTGTTAATTCTAAAATAGTAATCTGGAACATGGATTTATTAACAAAGTTTAATCCTCATTTTTAAGACACAAGTGGTGGACTCTTTCTAGAAGATGACAAATAATAAATTGGATTCTAAACTTATTTCTTGGGTTATGCCTAAAATGAATTTAAAGGCCACCACTCACATTTAATTAATCTTTTGGGATCACATTTACGCATTCGTATTTACTTACAATAATTAAACAATATCCTAGCACAAGAAAAATTAAAAAAGATGGTGCACATTAATAATAATAATAATAATAATAATAAGAGAGAGATATTAACAAACAAAGAAAAAAAATTATTTATTTAAATTTTGTTGATAATAATTTATTAAATGAGAGAAAAGTGAATAAAAGAAGGATTTTTCAACTTATAAATCAAAAGCATATTTTAAAAATAATTAATTAATGGGGGGTCAAATTTTACGTTATGGCACTTAGTATGATCACTCAAAAGGTTCTATTCTTTGAAAAAAAAATTTAAAAAAAAATCACTTATTTTCAAAGTTTTGTGTGTGTGTTTCAAAAAGTAAAAAAAATAAAATATAAATCTTGTTAATTTCAATTATTTCATTATTATTTTTGTTACTTTAGTTTATTTTTGTGTGACAAGTTAAATTATAGATAATTAAATAAGATAAAAATAAAATGAGAAAAAATAAAATAAGTAATAAAAAAGAGAGAGAAATATAATTGGGGTCCAAATAGGATAAGTAATTGAACTTAACAACCCAAGGTTTGAGTCGTAGAAGGGAAAAGAATTGTAGGGATAATTTAGGATGCAATTGGGATATAATTGATAAGGTAATTATGAAAAAGGTTTAGATCTGGCTGTAATTAAAAAAAAATGAAGGACCAAAAACTAAACTGGAATGAACAGATAAATTTAGTGGTGCAATTAATTCATTTGGGGATGAAATTGAAAATTTTATTTTATTTGAATGGAAATTGAAAATTTTATTTTATTTGAATGGAAATTGAAAATTCAATAGGTAAAGGACTACAATGAGAAGCGGAGGTATTCCATGAACTATTTGAATTCTGTACTTTTCCCCAAAACGATGTCATTTTATTCATCCTCTTCCCCAGAACAATCAATCAAACTTCAGTTATAATTTCAATTGATTCTCAGCAATTTTAGCTCCTAAATTCGAAGAATCAAAATGAAAGCCCAATTTTCCAGCCTAGACATAAAAAACTACCATGAACCCACGAACCAAAAAACACAGAGCCTCCCTCACTCACAACAACTCCCTCTCACTGTCAATACCACCATTACTAACCGAACTCCACCACAGCTTCCAGCCCTTCCTATCAATCACTATTTCTCACTGACCTAACTGGATCAAACCACCCTCATTCCGGCCTCCATAACCATTGTAGACCCGCCAACCTCATCCCACCATCGACCAATGAACCATCCCCTCACAAACCCACTGTCACTCTTCCCTCACGTAAAGACAATCACCGAAACCCATATCCTTACAAATAAACCATCACAGTAACCTCCCTCTCTTCTCTTAAAAATCCATACCATTCATAGCCTTCATCTCCGTCAGTCGGGAACCAGCCCTCAACGCCAACCAGTCACTAACAAACCCGATCTGCCCCAAAACTGTGGGAAATCATAGCTCCTTTTTAGGAAAATCAACCATGAAACTGTGGCTTTTTCCTTCCCCGAAACCAAGATATTCTAGCTCTTTACCACCTAAAAAATAGAAGTCTTGTATTTTTTATTTTATTTTTCCAAGTCCAGCAGCGGTGCGTGTAACTCGCCACCACTGCCGAGCTCGTTCAGGCGCGCTTCCTCCTGAAGAACGCACGCCACCTTGCCACTATTATTCCATAATTTTCTGGAATGATTCTGGGATTTCTGGAGGTCGATTTCAAACCCCAGAACATGAATTTTGTTAATGATTTGAAATGGTGTGTATATGAATTGGACTTGCAAGGTCCATTAATCTCCTGTGTGGATGAGTTCACTTCTTGGATTACTAGAGGATTATTCCTTTGTTGAGTTCGCAACCGATTTCTACACGAGAATGATGGATGTGTTATTTTTTTTATTATTATGTGAGATTTCTAGGTGCGGCACCATGATTAATTTTTATATTCTACTGAATATCCTATAAATTTAATAAACATGTAAGACCTAATAGACATATAAAATAGCGTGGGAATAACAGGTATATATGTCAGGATTCAAATTCATGTGTAGTAGAAAAAGATAAGTATCTTTTATCACAAGACCAAGCCTCTCAGTGTAAGATATATTAATTAATTAATTAAAAAAAATTAAAAAAATGATTTATTAGTTTAAATTTATTTTTGGATGTATAGAAATATTTGTTGACTATATAATATAGTAATTAATTCAGACTAGGTTACCATTATCTCAGTGATAATCTTTAACCTCATTCACACGTAGTCAAGAATGACATGAAAGCTCAATTTCGATTTTAGAAAAAGGCCAATTCAATGAGTTTTTTTTTTAAAAAAGAAACCGACATTAATCTCTTTTCGTAAATGGCCCATTTGACAATTCTTTTTTTTAAGGGACCAATATTGAATTTCTCAGTAAGGACCTCTTCAACATGTTTTTATTTAAGGGACCAATATTAAGTTTTTCAAGGATGGCCTTATCGATGAGTGGAGCGACTCTATTTTTCAAATAATTTCCTTTTAATTTCAGAGAATCCCATTTATTTATGTTTGGTGTGATGACATGGAGCAAAAGCATGGCATCTGTGCTGGGAATTACTAAGGTGGAGCTTAATTGCTTGTGTTTTTCTTTTATAATTTTTTGTTTATTGTCCTGTATTTTTTAGCATTTATCTTATTTGCGCTGTTTAATTTTATAATTTGCATTTATTTTATCTACTTTATTGCAAAATCATGCATGTTATTTTATTTTAATAAGAATCCACATACCTCACTATAAGCCAATAAAAAGTAACCGAAAGTGTGCCTAAGGAACTCCTACTGAGAGGGAAAGGAGGTATGTGAACATGGCATAATTTAAGGCTGTAATAAGGTCTTACGTCGCCAGAGAAAAAACAAGAGCTACAATTTTATTTTATTTTTTTATATTTGGATAAACTTATATGTAAATTGATTAATTTTTAAAAATTATAAAATTAATAATTATCTAAATTTGCAAGGGATTTATAACATTTAAATAATAATTTCTAAAAAATAAATTCAAAACGATTCAACTGATTCAACTAAGTTAAACAATAACTACTCTTCTTTTTTTTTTAATTTATATAGGCGTTTGAACCAGCTTATACGCACCACAACTAATTTTACGGTTTACTTAACAACTTGCAAACCTAGTAAACATGTAAAACACCATAAGAATAATAGGCATACACATGAGAACTCAAACCTAAGTGCAGTGGAAAAAGACAAACCTTTTCTACCGCTAAGCCAAGACTCTTGGTGCAAACAATAGCTACTTTTTTATATATTTATATGGGTGTCTGGGTCAACTTGCGCACACCACGACTAATCTCACAGCCTACTGAACACTCTACAAACCTAGTAAGCATGTAAAGTACCGTAAAGATGACAAGTATGCACGTGAGAACTCGAACCCTAGTACAATGAAAGGAGATAAGTTTCTTATAGTACTGGACCAAGACTCTCGATGCAACTATAGCTACTCTTGATAGTACAGCTTGTGTCTGTTAACACAATACAAGACCAACGACAGCAATCATTCAATAGTTACGAGAAAGAATGGCCTTTATCCATCTTATTTCTAAGTTTGTGACATCATCTGGCCTACTACCCTCTATTCTAACTAGAAAAGAGCTCTTTTCTCTTCGCTTCCAGCAATAGAAAGGCAAGCATGCCTTCTTCTCATCACACAGAGCACTAAATAGTTGGTAAATTTAAAAACACCTTCTTACTTAGATATTTTTAGGAATACAAGACTGCATAAACTTAATTTTTCGTATCATTTCATTGATTCAAAAATAATTTGAAATAAAACAATATTATTAAATTTAATAAAATTCATTATTTTGGTCTTGAGTTTGATAAATCTAGTGATAAAATGTGAACAATTTAATATATAGTTGTTTTATTATTAGAGAAAAAAATGTTACATTAAAATGTTTTGAAAAGAAATTATATTCTTTACCAGTTGTTTGAGTTATCTTTAAACTTATTAAATTGATTAAATCACGTTCCAACAACTTTTAAATAAGTTAATTTTAAATTTGAGTTTGAGAAGGAATTAGAAAATTTCAAAATTAATTTATTGATTTAAATTTAATAATAATGTTAAATATATAGCTTCTTGTAGTGCAAATATTATTTTTAATTTTAATTTTTTAATCCACCTTATAGTGTAGTGCGTTACAATAAATTAAGATGAGACTAGACAACTTATTCGTTCCTAGTTGCAAACGTAATATATACTCAAACAACAAAAAGAAAAGTTATGCAACAAGAAAAAAAAGGAATTTATGAAACTAGTCAAACTAGCCATGCAGATGCCTTGCATATGAGATGGAACCTTATCGTGGCGCTCTATCTCGAAGGCCAAGAATAAATTCTCGTCGACATATCATAGAGAGTAGAGACGTTCCATTAACGAATGTAGGGGACAATAATGAAGCTTCTTGATGCTTATATATATCTTTAGGGTCTTGCATGAAGAGATAAAGAGTACTCGAGTCCGAGCCAAGAATGACTTGCCAGTAGGCTAGCATTTACTAGCTACAGGGCAATATGTACGCTAAAGTGACATTCCACCAGGTTGTTCTTGGCTCTACTTTGCTCTTTGTTTTCTCATGTGAGCCTCTCGAGGGCCTAATGCGTGCCAAAGGCAGCTAGAGCCTAGAGCTTCGAACTTGGAACAGTGTTTTCATCTTCCTGAAGGGTGTTTTTTCATGCGTTTTTGTTTTGTGTTGCTAAACATATTTTACATGTCTATCCCATATGATCAATTGGGATGAGCATTTTTTATTTTTGAATGTTAGTTCCTTTTTGTTGTTAATATATGCCTCCCCCCGGTATAAATTTGCGAGAAATTTTAGAGTATTTAACAAGTATATATATATAAAAAGAGAAACAAAAAAGAGAATTAAAAATATATTATTTTGGAACCTAAATAGAAATATTCTTGTTATTTTTTTTAATGCGGATATGATTTGTTTTCATCTTTATATCTATATTTATCTCTTTTAAAGTGGATTTGTCGATTTATAGAGTAAATATAACTAATTATTTCTCAAATACTTTCAAGTTTCTCATGAACTTTGTTGTGACATACATGGCTTGGAAAGACGGGTACTCTACCTCCTGGATTAAAGTATATTTTGAGCTGGCATGCTTCGTGGTTTGTATTTCTAGCCATCATACAACATGCTTCTCAGTTTCCTGTCAGTTTGTCTAGCCATTGAATATTGTACAAATCTCATATACTAATTGTTCAAGGACTGGTTGTTGAGCTGTATATGCTATCTCTGGGAATGCATTCCACCACAAGCTACCAAGTCTGATGAGCTCTTCCATGCATGGAAGGAGACTGCATTACACCATGCTGTCAACGTACAAGAAATGGCTGGTCCTTACTTGAAAGTAAGACAAAAGAAGTTGAAACCTTTTTCTCCGAAATTTGCTAGCTTTTCTTCCAGTGACAATGGCATTTCTTACAGGAAGCAAGGAAGTTTACTTAGCCTTACATCAACCAGGTTGCAAAAATGACAAGACCCTTAGTTCAAAGGGTGATGGCAGCATTTTTAAAAGGTGGTGGCAGCAATATGGACTATGATAGTGTTAGGTTAGTTGCCATTTCATGTGCAACAAATGGATGGCACCAACCATTGACTATTGATAGCCACCATTGTTGAATGAGTTAGAGTTGGTGGCCACCATTGTTGAATGAGTTAGAGTTGGTAGCCACCATTGTTGACAACAAACCAAGAATAGCTTCTATGAATGCCTATAAATAGAGGCATATGTAAGAGAGAAAATAAGAGAGATGTAGTAGAGCCAAAGATGTGAGAAATGTAGGAGAGAGTGTGCTGCCAAAGGCAGCAAGCAGTAGCTGCTATTGCAGCACTGTAAAGAGAGAAATAGAGTGAGGTTGAGAGTTGCTACAAGAGGGGATGATTCCTCCTCCTCTATTGTTGTAAATCTTGTTCTCTCCCTACATAGTACAATGGCTTCTCCCGTGGATGTAGGCGGTTTTGCCGAACCACGTTAATTATTGTGTTAGTGTGCTTCGCCTCCTATGAGCAAATATCAGTACATCACCGGTCGGATTCCCCAACAATTGGTATTAGAGCACATGGTTTTAACGTGATGTTTGATTTTGCTCAAAAATAAAAGTTGTCAAAATTGTGTTTTGACCATACCATTGTGCAGAAGAGGAAGAGACGAAGCCACTGGTGAAAACCGCGTCGAAATCGGACGTCGGAAACCATCGCACGCGCCGGCGGGGTTGGCTGTCCACGTCATCAGCCACGCCAGCAGTTCTGCACAGTCAGCAGACACATCACTTGACATATCAGCACTCTGACAAGTCAAACCGCCATGTCATCAGACACGTCATCGGCCACGTCAACCATGCCACATCAGCACCAGTCAGCACCACATCATCGTTGTGGGTCCCGCGGCCATGTCACCATCACCGAGCTGAGCCGAGTGAGCCAAGCCGAGGGACAGGATTCTGTGTGGCGGAGGTTACGTGCAACCGGTTCTGAGATTGAATCTGGGCCGTTAAACAGGCCAAAATTGTTTTGATCAAATCTTAGCCGTCTGAAGTGCGATTTGGACGATTTCAGACTTGTTTCCAGCTAATTTGATCGTTCCGGATGCAATGGTACGGTCCGATCGTTGAGATTGAGATCAGAAATGGCAGTGATGAATTATTAAAGAGAGATTGCCCGATCAGGAGGCATATGATGGTCATCATGGTGGTCGATGGAGCTGAAGAAGAAGAAATCACACATGTTTGCCCAATTACATGTGTTGAACTATTATGTGGGGAATTTTATTTGCCTTGAGGGAAGGCAAAATTAGGGACACTCTGGACACCCGATCGTGGACAATTTCGAGGTGGAGAGTGAAATTTGATAAAGACCAATCTTGACGAATCTGAACACTGGTAGTCTCGCCAGATGTTGAGAAATCAGGTATAAAACAAGGATACCCCAGATCACTTGTAAAGAAATGCCGCGACAAGGCTAGCAAATGGTTGTATATACGGAAAGACAGTACGATGGATAGATATGGCCTAAGAAGTTCTGTCTAGGAGATTGGGTTTTAAGCGGGACCGTTGTGACCCCTCCAATCTTTCCTGGGAACTTGCTTAGTGGAAGGATTATCCATACGGTACTATTTTCGTATATGTGACAGTTTGTTATGAAACTGTTGAAGACTAGCAGGATGACGGCACAAAGGAACAGTTGGGTTCCGTATGATCAAGGATCTGATGGAGTGATGATTTCTCCAAGGAAGTTAGATTCGGTGACTGTAATTTCTCGAGGGGAGAATTGATGAAGACCCTGATAATGGAAGAGAAATACAGCAAAAGGATAAAGATTGACACCCTATTTTGACTTGGATAGATGTTGTGACAGGATGAGCTGCTGTCAAACATAAGCAAGGAATAGGGAGAAATCTGGAGAACCAAAATTGCACGAGAGCACATGAAGATTGTGTAGGAGTACCCGGAGGATCCAACGAGGTACTGTAATGAGACAACAGGTGCAAGGAAAAGAAGAGTTCCCAGATGAAGCTCAAAGCAGAGACTGTATGAAAAAGTTGTACAACAAGAAGTCTCTTGTGCTCTTGATAAAGGCAACAAACAAGGACCTTTCAATGCATGTAAAGATGGAAGGGTGAGCTGTTGCAGATGCACCTAATTGAGGGGGTGCAAACGCCTGTGATAAAAGGCGACCGCCTATGATGAAAGGCGAAGACACCAAAGGGAGTTGGTGTGGGTGGAGCTGTTAAGCAGAAAAGGCGTAGAAGCTCCAAACATAGAAATTGAGGTGGAGGATTGCGAGGAGTATACCGCAACTTTCTCTTTCTATGTAATTAGTGGCAGTGATCTCTCCCATAGTCCACATGGTGGTAGAGAATTTATGGAGCCACTTTGAAGCATCTCAGTTGAAGAAGGATGCGACCGCCTATGAAAGGCGAAGACACCTTAAAGAGAAGGTGTGAGGGCTATGAGAAAAGCCTATAATTAGACCGCCGCATGACGACGAGCGGAGACACCTCAGGAGAAGGTGTGAGGGCTATGAGATGAGCCCATGATTAGATCGTCGTATGATGACGAGCGGAGACACCTCAGGAGTAAGGTATGGAGGCTATGAGATGAGCCTATAATTAGACCGCCGCATGACAACGAGCGGAGACACCTCAGGAGAAGGTGTGAGGGCCGTGAAAGGAGCCCAGTTCAGAACGCCCCAGAGCCAATGTGATGGCTAGGTATGAGTGGACAGATGGATAGCCAATGAAAGGGCTATGATGAGTATGAAGATAAATGCAGGATTGACTTTCATGGATATTGCCCTCATGCTAAAGATCAATGAGCTAGAAGACATTTGCCTTGGACAATAAGTGGATGACTTGTGGAGCATTAAGACGCGGCTGCTATGAAGGAGCAGAAGGGCATGCGCAGGTTCCGGGAACAAGTTGACTCTTGTCAAGGTGGTGGGCTCGGTAATGGCATTGTAATACTCAGAGTATGAAGACAGATATGGATCAACCTTTTATGGGCTGCCCCCATGGTTAAAGGTGGAAAGCTACCTGGACTCTTGAGACTAAGAGTAGGAGACTCATGGAGAAGTAAGGCGTGGTTTCTAGGGTGAAACAGAGGGCAGGCGCAACTCCTGGATGAGTAAACTCTTGGAAGAGTGGTGAGCTTGTGATCATATTGAGATACTCAAATAATGACTGTCGCACTTGAAATATCCGTTTGAGGGGGTGTTGTAAGCCTTGATGAGAGGCTTGATGAATCATTCCGGACCGAGCACGCTCGAAGGGGAATGTTGTTCCAGAGACAAGCGTTAACACTATTCAGATGTGATGTGGCAGACCATCTGGTTATAGTGATCCTTTTGTGTGAGAAAAGGTGTGCTTAGGTTACTCTGATGATTGAAAGGTTTGGTGAGTACCTATAAACTTGGCCAAAGATGCTCTCAAAATGAAAAGCTTGGAAGAGCTGCAAGATGCAAGCTTGTGTTGAAGAAAGAAGACAATTGCCCCACATGAATGGCAAAGGGGGTGATTGTTAGGTTAGTTGCCATTTCATGTGCAACAAATGGATGACACCAACCATTGTTGAATGAGTTAGAGTTGGTGGCCACCATTGTTGAATGAGTTAGAGTTGGTGGCCACCATTGTTGAATGAGTTAGAGTTGGTAGCCACCATTGTTGACAACAAACCAAGAATAGCTTCTATGAATGCCTATAAATAGAGGCATATGTAAGAGAGCAAAATGAGAGAGATGTAGTAGAGCCAAAGATGTGAGAAATGTAGGAGAGAGTGTGCTGCCAAAGGCAGCAAGCAGTAGCTGCTATTGCAGCACTGTAAAGAGAGAAATAGAGTGAGGTTGAGAGTTGCTACAAGAGGGGATGATTCCTCCTCCTCTATTGTTGTAAATCTTGTTCTCTCCCTACATAGTACAATGGCTTCTCCCGTGGATGTAGGCGGTTTTGCCGAACCACGTTAATTATTGTGTCAGTGTGCTTCGCCTCCTATGAGCAAATATCAGTACATCACCGGTCGGATTCCCCAACAGATAGGGTTGGTGGTGAAGCGGTGGTACGGCAGGAGTAGAGCAATGTTACTAGAAATAATTGAATGATATACATTGTTTATTAATTTTTGTAAAGTATTTTATGGTTTTATGCATTTAAAAATATTTTTTAATAAATTAATTAAGTTTACAGTTCGATTGTAATAATTAATTAATATTTTACACAACACAAACCCTTAGTTTTTATAGCGTTTGAAAAATCTGGTCTTTGATTTTATTATTGCAGTGAAATTTGGACCATTTCTGCTGAGTATAACTAAATTTTATCAGCTCATTTCTTTCCTTCTTTGCGGCATCTGAGGCCTCTTCATCAACCCAATGCAGCAATCTCCTTCTGAATATTCTCTGCAGATCGATAGTGTTATTCAGTTCTTTGTTTTGGGCCGTCAGCCTTATTTCATGAAGTACTGTTAATTTTCATGATTATATATTGTCGGTTAGACTTTAGTTTTGGACCTTTGGCCCTCTTGTTTGGCTAAAATTTACACACACACACACTTCCTTCCACCTTCAAAAAAAAAAAAACTAAAATTAATAGCGAGAGTAAAATACTTCTTCTTTATTCCTAACATTTAGGGAAAAAAACTAGTTTTTATATGTTGTGGGGTCAGAAGACTTTGTAATATAAAAAAACAATATTTAAGTTTTAAAACATTATTTGATATTATTATTAATCACAAAAATAAAAAAATTTAAAAAAATATTCAATCAAGATAAATTTTCATTTAAAAATAAAAAGTTAATGTGTAAACTCAATAAAATAAATTGAGTACATAACAATTTTTTTTATCTAAATTAAATATTGAGTTAAGTAAGTGAGATAAAGATATAAATTAAAATATTTAATATTAAATCAAATTTAGTTTTTGAAACCTTTTAATCTAATTATATAACAATATTTTTGTGGTAGAAAAGTAAGCTATTTTAAATAAGCACAAAACATATATTTATCAAGAATATAATCAAATTTTAATTAATATATCTATTATTTATCTAAGCAAATGCAAGGTTTTTAACTGAAATCATTGTCTCTATTAAAAAAAATATTTTATGATTGTTAAAGTAAATTAAAAAATATCAAAATATTATGTTCATATTTTATGTGTGATTGAAAGCTAAAAAAAATCATAAACATCATAAAATAATGTTCAAAATCTCTTTAAGTATTTTAAAAGAAAAGAAAACAATTTAAATCAAATTTTCATAAACAATTTATTCTTTATATTAGTATTTTCATTTTAGATACATAACAATAGAGAAAAAAAACATTAAAATTCAAACAAAGATTTATAAGTGAATTAACATGGTAATTGTTTTTAGTTCAGAAAAAAAATAGAGATAAAAAAAGACTTGCTTAACCCTCAACAAATCAATGATAAATAAGTTTAAAAATAAATACAAGATAGTTAGAGGCCAATTCCATGCATTTGGCCTTACTTTAAGGTTTTTTTTCAAAGAGTGAATAACCTATCATATAAGTTTCTAGTTTCTGGTAGCTAAAGTGACTAGAAATTAGATAAAAAAACAAACTCGTGTTTTTTTATTATTAAATAATAGATTTTTCAACTAATATTTCATCTAAAAATATTTGAGAAGCATCTAATAAACCTCAATAACCTCACTTGTGTCCTTAGAGTTGAAAAAAAAAACATCAATTAAAAACTAAAATATCAAATTTATACTAGGTCAAGCTCCAATAAACTTTTTCCAGTTACATTGAGACAAAGAAAATCAAATAACTTGCTGGTAGGGGTTATATTATCCTTTGATGGCTATTATTATATTGACTTGGACAAAGTGGTTTTTTAACTTTTTTTGGTAAAGTAAAATGACTTAATAATCATTAAAAAAAGATTAAACTAGTTTTCTATATTTTTTAGTCTTTTCATTTGTTTCAATAAAGTAAAATGATGTTATTACTTTTAAAATTAAAAAATAAAATTAGTATCCATTAGTGTTTTCATCTTATTAGGATAATTTTTTTATATATAATAGAATTAACTTAGTGGTAATTTAGGATTTAATAATTTAATTATCATAAATATTAATAAAAAAATAGTCATGTTTTTTTGGGTAGAGAATGTATGATTGCCTAGAAGTTATATGCCAATTTCTAGAGCAATATTTGAATTGCTTTGAGGCTCCTCTAGTCTTAGGCTACATGTGTGGTTAATAACTTTCAATGTGTCTTTTTTATTTTTTATTTTCATGCATGGCTCTTTAAATTTTTAAAGAGTTTTTTAATTTTTATTTTTTTTAATTTAGATCATATTATTTTAATTATTATTTATTTGAAATAATTTATAAATTTATTTTTTTTTAATTTCACCCTCCTCTAGTTTTTTCATTAAATCTAGCTCTTCTTACCTTTTAATTTATTTTTATTTTATTTTAGATAATTTTAAAATTGATTTTTTTATGATTTCATCCTTCTATTTTTTTTTATCGAATTTGATTCTCATTGTTTTAATTTCTATTTTTCAATCTTAAAAAAAAATTAAATTGATATTTTTTCACTTCTATCTTTTAATAATTTAAATTTGTTGGAAATTGAACTTCTTGATTGATTACGAGTCTCGAATTTAACAAGTTATGATTTGAAAGATTAACTCAGTTTTAAAAGATTCACCTAAATTTACATAAGTTTTTTTTTAAAAAAAGTTATTTTTACTTGGTTTCATCCTTCATTATTTATTTAATTGTAGATTAATATCTTTTTCTCTTTTTTTTTATTCTTCTTTTTTATAGGATTTTTTATTAATATTTTTTTTATCTTTCATTGAATATTTTTTTATATTTAGAAAAGATTTGGTATAATCTGTAATACATCACGAGTCACCTTTATAGAATATAATTAATCTGCTTGGAATCAAATACAAAATCCATGAAAAGGTCTTCTCTTGTGTCCTGGCTTTTGTCTCACGTTTACCGGTCACCTTTCAATGGTCAGAATTCAAGTCTTAGACTCCGAAATTGATCTTTAGACGTCGACACTCGAACAATTCAAAAAAAGGAGAAGCAGAAGCAGAAGCAGTGGATGGAGACCATTCTACTTCTAGAAATTAACAATACCTTAATTTTAACAGGAAAGAAATTAAAGAAGAAATGGTGAGCTTCTGAATATTCCCTAATAATTGCATGATAAAATGACAATTCCAGAGAGCGAATTCGTAATAAAAGTCTACTTATATTGCGTTAATTTAAAACAGAAAGAAATAAATTTAAATAAATGATCATTTTATAATTAAAGCAATAAAAATAATGAGAACATTTCTTTTATTTTTATTTTTTTATAAGGAGATCAATTGAATAATGACCCAGAACTAAAAACATTTACGAGTCTAAACCTTCTCATTGAAAATGTGTCCGTCCGTCTTATAAGATAACAAATATATATTTCTAAAAAAAAAATAGAGTAATTAATCATAAAAATGATTAATGATTAATTTGTCTCTTAGAGTGACCACATAATTGTGATGCACAAAGCCATTTTACAAGAATTTAAAATAAATAAAATAATTTTATATGAATATATCGGTTCGACGTCTAGAAGATCTGTTTAAAAACGGATTTAAGAAGAATTTGATTTTTTTTATAAAATATTTCTAACATAAGAAAAATATTGTAATTTAATAACTTTATAAAATATTTATAAATTGTTTATCAATAAATACAAAAGGACAAAAAGAAAAAGAATGCAAGTAGTGTTTGTTGCAAGGAACGTTCAATGCTTATAACGTTCAGATCTATCAAGTCAACGGAGACGTTTCTTTCCGCTTTCCCATAATTTCGAGAACTAAATTATTATTTTTAAAAAATAAAATTTTTGCACATGTCTCAACTGGCTGTTAAAACAAGCTTTACCTTAATCGTTTGGCTGATGCAACCTCGCCTGACAAAACAAGAAATTAAATTTTTTTTTTATTTTTTATCAGTTTATATAAATCTCAATTAATTTTATATATCTTAAAATTAATAGTTATATAAATTTTTAATAACTCCACTATTTATAAGACTAATTGATAATTTTTTAAAATCAAATTTAAAACTTTTTAATTATTTTTTAACTTCTATTAATTTATATATAAAGGGGTATGTTCTAGAAAATCCTATTTAGGATGTTTGAAATAATTACTATGTAAAAAATGAGGTCTTAAAAATAAGTTTTATTTTTTTCTTATCCAGGTATTTTTAATATATATGTTTTTTAGAAATTAAACCTGTATTTTTACCCTCTCATAAATATTTTAATCACTACACCAACATTTTATTATTAAGTTTTTTATATAAAAATGAATATCTTTATACTATATTGAAAAAAGGAACAATTTCCCAAGGGTGGCACCCACCAGTCATAAATAAGTCCCATAAAATCCGTAAAATAAGAGAGATATTATATTTTTTTGGGTTTGAAATATAGAATTTTTAAGGCCCGGAGAAAATATAAAGACATAACCACCCCTCTAATTTTTAGGCTAAATAAATTTTTAAGGGCTTTGCACAGTAATATGAATATAGAATTATTAACAACAAGAAATTCCAAGGAGGGATGGTTAAGTCATTTCACCTCTTTAATTTTGCCACTCATTTGAGATCACAAGTATACTTTTGTCACTTGTAACAAAAAGTTTTGATAAAAAAAAATAGATAATAAATGGGAGTTGAATGATTGTTTTTTAAAATATGTTTTATTTGATAATATATTAAAATATTTATTTAAAAATTATTTTTAATATGAGTCAATTAAAATAATATAAAAATATTAAATAAATTAATTTTAATCTTATTAAAAATTCCGATTAAAACGCGAGTCCAAACCCAAAACCACTCTTCCTGTTAGTTTTGCACCTTTGCTAATGTGTCCTTCCCATAACCAAAGCTAGTAGTCCAATTAAACACAAAAAGAAGAAGAAAAACCTTAATTATTGTTAAATAAATAAATTTAATTAACAGATATAATTCGCCGGCTTTAATTTGTTTCCTGTTTCCATGTTTGGAACAGTGCAGCCCTAAACAACGACTGGTACTACATAGGACTTTCTCATTTCATTACATACAGAGAGGGAGGAAAAAAAACAGAAGAAGAAATCTACAGAAAGAAAGAAGGAAAGAAAAGGCACGAAACAACATGTAGAAGAAACCTACAACAAAACACCACACATAAACGAATACAAACTCAGCACCCTCTTACTTCTTTCTATATATAAATATAGTCTTTCCCTTTCTGGGTCTTTGTGTTTTTTATTTCTTATTTTGTGTTGCCCCAGATCTTGATTAGCCAATAAGGAGGTGAAAGATTTGATCCTTTTGAATCCAGTTTTTGAATAGACTAACATGATTTAAGATCTGGGTTCTTCTTTGTTCAGCTTTATCAGGTATGTTTATCGTTGGTTTTCTTGTTCTAGTCTCATTCATTGTGTTTGTCTTGTTGACGCGGAGAGGTTTTGATTCTTGACTTTTGATTTGTTTTTGAGAAAAAAGAGAGTGGAAGGAGAGGAAAGAAGGAATCTTTTGGACGTGGTTGTATTGTTATTAGGACTTTGTATAGTTGCATGGATCTAAGTGAGTGTTTTATCCAGGTTGAGTGAATGGCTAATGGAGTATGCAAAAGAAAATTGGTTCTTTTCTTTCTTGTGTTTTATTTGGTTGTGTTATCTCGGGAACCAAATAGGGGTGTGAGTGAAAGTGTGGAAATTTTGAATTTTAGAAAGGGAAGGGGTTGGCTAAAGTGCAATTGTTGGTGCATTTTGGTTTTGTTTTTGGATTTGGATTTTGAATGAGTAATTGGTTCTGGGTTTGCCTTGGAACTGTGGGAGGGTGTGTTGGATTGGTTTGACTTTTTTTAGGGGATTTTTTTTTATATGTATTTATTGGTGAAGTAGGGAATATGGGGTTTGGTATTAGTAGCTGGGCAAATTGAAGACTTTGAATTGTTAGTATCCAGCTTGGTTTTTTTCTTTAAGCTTCATGATCTTTTTTTTTTAATATTTGATCTGTTATTATTGTTTGGTTTTCATCTTTAATTGTTCAAAGAGCACGAACCTTTTGTTTGTTTGTTTGTTTGCTTACAAAAGATAGGAAGAAGAGGGAATGAAAGTAAAGATTTCAAGTTTTAGAATTTAGATTCTGGGGTATTAGCAAAGTAAATTTCAAGTGCTATCTTGGTTTGACTGTGAAGGTGCTTTTGATTTTACACACTTCCTACATTATCTCTTATGTTCTGGAGTTTGCTGCATGCTTTTTTCGGTTAATGGTCCTGTTATAATTTCTCTGTTGATTAGTTTGGGTTAATGGTGTCGTGATGGTGCTGTTTTTTCTCATTTTGTTTGCGAAAGGTGTATCTGCTTATAAATGGTTTCCTATTGGATATTGCAAAGCATTGAAGAATCTCTGTCCCACTTTTTGAAATGAAAGCTTCTCTTTTTTTACTCGTTCCTGCGGTTTACACCTGATTATCAATTATGAAATTCAAATATGGTGTGGTAATTGATGGATTATGTTACACCAATTAATTATTTGTTCCCTTGACTTTAGATTTTTCTTGCTCTGTTGGGGAATCCCTGCTTGCTTTAAAGTCCTTATTCCTTGTTTGACAGAGAGTGGTGAAATGTGGCTGTGAGGAAAGGGATGCATCATTAGGAGTTTCTTTTCAGATGTGCTTGTAGTAGATGAAGACACCTCATTTGTGGCGTCTGGGCATGGGTGATGTGCAGATCTTGCATGGAGCTCGCCACCGCCCTCCTTTGAAGAGGCCAATGTGGATTATAATTTTGGTTTCATTGGTCAGCCTGTTTCTTGTCTGTGCATATATCTATCCACCACAAAGCAGTGGTGCTTGCTATGTATTTTCTTCAAGAGGTTGCAAGGTTCTAATAGATTGGCTTCCACCTGCTCCTACAAGGGAATTAACAGATGAAGAAATTGCTTCTCGTATTGTGGTTAGGGAAATTTTGAATACACCTTCTATTCCTGCAAAAAAATCTAAAATTGCTTTTATGTTTTTGACTACCAGTTTGTTACCTTTCGAGAAACTCTGGGACAAATTTTTCTCTGTAAGCTTTCTATCTCAATTTTATGCTAAATATGCATTGCTTTTTTAGACATTCTCTTCATGTTCATTTACTTTTGGAATTTTTGTCAACTATTGACTTTAAAGCTATTGGATCAAATAAATGGTTTTTAACAAGCATAGTTGGAGCTTTTGTGTGTTCATATTTCTGTCCAGCTTCCATAGTATATGTGTAAGCATATTTGAACTATTCACCAATCTTGAGTTTGTAGATAAGGTTTTGTTCTATATCAATTGAGGACTGTTAGTTCCCATCTATAAATTTTTCATTTTTTAACTTGTCCATATATGCATTTAAAGTTTTTCTCCTTGCGGATCAGGTGGGCTAGAAAAATTGGTACATTCCATTAACCAGTGGAGAAGTCTCACTATTCTAAAATTTTAATGTAGATAAGATGGTTTTGATGAATGCTTAAATGATTTGCTAGGAAGGGATGAAAGCAAGTTTATTTAAGGAAGTCTCTGGGAAAGGTTTTTCATGCATATAATAGGAAAAAAATGTAAAGGAACTCTAGAAAGAAAGAAAAAAGGTATACTAATAGACATCATTTTGTTTGTTTTAGATCCATTAATATGTTTGAAGACATGATGCCAGGACTCCAAAATGTAGTTGTACAAATAAGCTTGCTTGGAAGCTTATCTAACAAAGATTCATTTCCAGCAGTTATTGTTGGAGATGTGATTCTTGTCCCAAAAGAAATTGTAATACCTCAACAGTCAATACATTATTGGCTGGTATAACGTGTTCTAGTGAAGTTTCAATTGAAAAATATTGTCATTATTGTTAAGGTGCAAGCTGTTCTGAACTGTAACTACTGATGCTCCTGAACATGGCGAAACTGTTTTAATGATTTACATTGTTATATATACATATATACAGTGTATAGATATTAGGTGGTTTGCAGTCTGCACAAATGATTTAGCTAACTCAGATTTCTGTGTGGATGTGCATGATGTCGACTGTGTAGTTCAGGTTTTGAGGTGATGGAATGTTAATAAGTTGTAATAAATGTCAAAACTGTTAGTGTTTGTGGTGGACTTTCCTTCTTGTTGTATGTTCTGTTACCTTCTGATCTTATTATACTTGTATCTGTTGCTGAAGCTAATTTATCTTTCTGGCAGGGCCACGAGGACAGATTCTCTGTATATGTGCATGCATCCAAGGAAAAACCAGTTCATGTGAGCCGTTACTTTGTTGATCGAGATGTACGCAGCAACCAGGTCTGTAAATTTAATGTCAATATGCTATGTCTGCCTTAATGTATTTAATATGTTCATGTCTTACTTTAATTTTCCACGCTTTTGGATGTATGTATAAAAACATATCTTATTGCTTTTCTACTTTTCCTATTTGTTACATTTGTTTAAGGGCTTTGCAGTCTTTTAGTTTCTCCATTAGTTTTCACTTATATATAGTTTCTGGCCTTCTGGTACCTTGTCTGCTTTCTACATAACAGATTGATTAGATACTTCTAGGTTCACGTTCTGTGTTATCAAGGGTAGATAGTTGGCCAATGATTTCTCAAACATACTTGCACCATAGATCTCGTATTTGGTATCAGGAGCTCTTAAGAAAAGGAGGACATGTTAGATGAGTTCATAGGATTTGGCTTGCTTGAAATCACCCATATAAGATGCTTTTTTAGGAAAACACCATGGTGTTCTTGGAGTCCTGTTCCTTGTATAAGGTGTCAACTTTCCTTTCCCTGATTGATCATTTTCCCCTGCTTTGTTAATAATGTCAAGTGTCAGCTATTGACAGATGAATCAGTGGCGGCCTGATACCATCTTCAGTTGTCCATCTGTTCTGTAGTCCACCCTCTTTAATGATGATGAACCAAAACATCATCATTAATCTTTTAAGAACTACCCTGTTTGTTATAGATGAAGCTTTAAAACAAATTTTGACAGATTAATAGTTACTCTTGAGAGTGGGATAATCTAGACACGCTGGCAGACTATGGGTAAAGGACTGCTATTTGTTTCAACGTCATTTTTGTACTGCTGGATATTGATGTACTAAATCTTTGCTTAAGCCCCAAGCAGTTGGTAAAACTAGTTAATTTATCCATATTATGGTGTAATGATAACACTAACATTACCATTGTGACTATCAGTGATGGGATGCCTTATAAAATATATGTGATGAATGGTTGATAGACATAATGAAAACCATCTTTTGTAGTTTAAGTTTCTTAGACTGAAAAATAGATTCCATATCACTCACAGCACTAATGAAAACTAATCAATTCTGGCGTGGGCAAATTTTTGCAGGTGATATGGGGACAAATTTCAATGATTGATGCAGAGAGACGCCTATTGGCAAATGCTCTTAGAGATCCTGATAACCAACACTTTGTGTTACTTTCTGATAGGTAGAAACATTATATCTTTTGTAGCTTTTATCTTTTCAATCTAGAAAATAACCTGAATTTGATATAATTTTGACCACCTGACCTTGCAGTTGCGTGCCATTGTACAAGTTTGACTACATCTACAACTATCTGATGTACTCGAACATGAGTTATCTTGATTGGTAAGCCCTGTTCTCTTACATGGTGGTTACCCTGTGTTCTTCTGTTGTGCTAGGCTCTCCTGTTGGTTATTACTTCTATAAAAATGTTATTGTTTGGACTGCAATAGGTCAATCGCAACTAATGGAGTACAATTGAAGATCTTTATTTTCCAAATTGGTTTTCCCTTCCTGATGGACCTGTCCTTTTGTTTTCAGCTTTTATGATCCTGGTCCACATGGGAATGGTAGGTATTCAGAGCACATGTTACCTGAAATTGAGTTGAAAGACTTTAGAAAGGGTGCGCAGGTATACTTTCTTCAAGCCACTATGACCATATGGCTCTATTTTTCATGCAGCCTTTATTATTCTGCCAGATCAAACTAAGGAAAATAATCTGATGTTGATTTCATATTTTCCATCATTGGCTTTTGTAATTCTTACGAGTCATGATCATCCCTTAGCATTTGTCTATTTCTCCATAAACATGGGTTCCTGATTTAATACGTGTATAATGTTCAACATGCAAGAAACATGTGCATGTGAATTCTGGACATGGTGTCTTGTTGGCAATTGAGCTTTTTGTTTAGATTCTTCAGCATAGATTACATTGGTGTAGATTCTTAGTTTATTTGCGCAGTTTTAATGAATGAACTTTTATGCAGTGGTTCTCAATGAAACGACAACATGCTGTGATAGTTATGGCTGACAGCCTTTACTACACCAAATTCCACGATTACTGCAAGGCAGGTTTTCCTTTATTCTGAATTAAGCTATGGTTTTGTTATAGGTGTATTATCTGTTCTATGTGGCTTGCATTCTATTCAAACAGCTACAGATTTACTTGCATGTGCATGATTGTTATATATTTATTGTCATATCCCACGTCGGCGGGTGAGGGATTGGTAGCTGGTCTTATTAAGAACGTTAGTTGCTAACTTGTCATATGCATTTTTGGACGTCAGGCTCAGATATGGGCTCGTGTTACCAGGAACAAAACCGTTAGGGCTATAAGGCCCAAAGCGGATCTTGTATGGCAAGTTAGGTTGGGCTGTTACATTTATCATGTTACTTGTGTTTTGTGAGTGTACCAAGATTTTTGGTTTGCTGGATGCACCCTTTGTTCTTGATTCACGGAGTTGAATATTAAAGAAAGGTTGAGATATAAGGGAATTGTTTTCAATAAAGAAAAGATTCAAGAGATCTTCCTAAAATTTGTTTGATCCATGTGCCCTCTATACAGTGAACATTTTTCAATGTTATCTTCATTTCAAGTCATAAATCAGAATATAGAATTTTTTATTTGTTCATGATTGATGACTGCTTTACTTTTTTTGGTTATTCATTTGTTCTTTGATAATTTCTTAATTATTTACCCGTTTTCTTTGTACTTTGATTGGAATATGAAACCTAGCAAGTAAAATTTTTTTGCCAACAAATTTTTTTGTAAGCTTGCATCTAACTATTGTTCTCTACCTGGAACCAGATCACATTCTCTTAACTTGGGTGGGCAACATCATATAATAATATTATATGATGTCATCACTGAATAGTTGGATGATCTAAATCAAAATTGCATAATGTTTCAGATGGTGTGTCACATTGAGCTTTACATTGGGACTCTTCTTCCATGTTTGAAGCTCAAGCACTCTCTGTTATTTTGCATTTTCTCACTGTACAACTGTGCTCAAATTTTTATGACCATGCTTGCTTTTGGGATTTTGTAAATTAGACTTTCTAAATTTTGTGTATATTATGATATTGACATGTTTTCTTTCTTTCTTCTTTCTTTACATAATTTCAGCCTGGTTTAGAAGGGAAAAATTGCATTGCCGATGAACATTATTTGCCAACATTTTTCCATGTGAGAATCTTCCTCATATTCCTTGAACTTTACCTTCCTTATCTTTGTTTCTCTTTATGACTTTGATTTTTTTATGTGAATTCAGATAGTGGATCCTGGTGGAATAGCAAACTGGTCTGTAACACATGTTGACTGGTCTGAGAGAAAGTGGCATCCAAAATTGTATAGGAATCGGGATGTTACTTCTGAACTTCTGAAGAATATTACGGTATGGTCTTGCTTCATATTTAAATGTGTGTTGTTGAAGGGGTACTGCCATTGGCACTTTTAGTGAGAGTTCGGTTTATCTCAGACTCGGTAGTCTTTGTTCTTTCCAGACACTGCTGAATATGAGTGATTGGAGTTTACTAACATCCATCAAATACCTACTCTTTTCCTTCCAAAAAGCCCATCATATCATGTTACATAGTCAATACAACAGGGATCTTATAAATGTAAATATAAGATCGTGTAAAAAAGTTATATTTACATGTGCAAGTGGATTTTATATTCCTTGTTATTATTGTGTCTACAAAGGTGGAAGCGGGGATGGGGTTATCTCCTCTAGGGACAAACCATGACCAGCTCGCACAATGCAGCGGGTCATTATCAATCAGTCTAAAGGCTGATTGGTATTTCTTGTTATATTTCTAGTTATCATTCTCATGGTTTTGACTGTAACAATTGAGTGTTTTATCTTTCTGCAGTCAATAGATTTGAGTATTCATGTGACAAGTGATGAAAAGGTACGGTTTCTTAAAGGTGTTTTGGGTGCTGTATTCTTTTATAAGCTGTTGGCTGACTTCTTTTTTTTTTTTTTTTTTTTCCTCCTCCCCTGGGTCTTTTATAGAGGGATGTGCAGGTGCAACCTTGCCTATGGAATGGTACCACACGGCCGTGTTACTTGTTTGCAAGGAAATTCCACCCCGAAACTACTGATAATTTGTTGAAGCTTTTCTCCAATTACACATCACTTTGAGTGAGATAGTTTTGACACTTAAATTCTTTGATCGAATCCACAGTTGCGCTGGACCACCCACTCCCATCTCGGTTTCTCATTAAATCTTACAAGTTACAAATTTGTAAATGCTTTGACATTGAGGTGTGAATCCTCCGTTCCCCAAGCACAATTCTTGTGTGCAAGGGCAACTTTTAGATCAGTCGGGGATGACTTAGATGGGTTGGAGGCTAACAGAGTTAGTGTTGCTTCCGCATGAGTGGGTGATTTATTATCCATTTTTTTCCCTTCATTTTGGGCCATTAGTGTTCTCCTTTGGTATAGTGAATTTTGGGGAATTATTTTAGTTCGTTTGATGGTTGGATAGTTTGTAAAAACTGACTAAAAAATATGAAGTCGCAATTACAAAACTGGGTACATCTCTGTTGAAAATCTATCGGATGCTTTTAGTCAAAATTGTGTAAATCTTTGAAAAATGTACAAGAAATTGTATGTCAGCTTAAAATCAATCACTCTTTTCCTACTTTGCTTCTGAATTGTGGAAGTGTACATGCAATCCCACCTTTGAAAGCACTTAGTCGCTGAAGCTGGAGAAAATATTTAGCTTCTCGAATGGTGCTTGTTGAATGTTGGTGCCTTGATGGGTGTCTTTTTAAACGCTTTTATTCTGATGCCTGTGCCAGCTTTCAGTTGGTATTACTGGAGGCGCTAATGGCGATTTGGGAGTCGGCAGCCTTTTCCACGATGCTTGTGGAGGTTGTCACTTGAGATTTGAATGAGGCTACAGCAAAAACCTGACGGGCCGCGCCCGTTGACATTGGAATTAATCCTGACTAGGGAGGAATTGAATTCCGCGCAAAGGGGAGATTGTTTTCCGACCAATTTGTTCAACTTCTTTGGTCTTCGAGGGATCTAATTTAATTTGTTTCTCTTGATTAAAATGGGAGTTGTAGTTTGCTAATATGCATGTCCCAATGAGTTGTTGATAGAGGAGAAGAAGAGGCGTGGCTGTTGAGGCTCTGAATGTGTCAATCTGGTTCACGATGATAAGGTTGATTCGGGGTGGTTTGATCAAGAAGGAGAAGGCTGCTGGATCAGGTTTGTCCGCTTGGGTCTGTTATTGTGCAGTAGACTTAATGGCTATGGAGGTTCCGATGGTGAAAGCTTTGGCAGTTGGTGTTGCCACTGATGGTGTTTCCGCCATGAGAGCTCGATGGTATTGTTAAGATCTCCCTTTACTAACAAAAAAGAAAAGAAAAAGAGAGATACGAGAGGAGGGGTGGGAGGAGGAGGAGGAGGAGGAGATTGCAAAGAATTAAAGAGAATAGAGATAATATGCAGTAAACTATAAATCTCAACTTTCTTATTGCCTTCCTTCCGAGTTCATTATTCCAGCTTTATATACAATAGACTTTCAACTGTAATAACTACTCCATGTTAAAATATTTAAATTAAAATATTATTGATAAAAAAATAATAATTAATAAAGATTAAATTATATCATTTATTTTTTTTAATATTTAAAAGTGCATGCAGTACACTTAATCTTTTAAATATAAAGTAATCAATTATTGAATTGATAATAAATCAAATTATTTAATTTTATTTATTTGAAATTATAATTTATATTTATATTAACATATTAAAAATCTAATGAGTCACACATTAAAACAATTAATTAAAAATTAAAATGAGATAATTAATTAAGCATGACTTGATAGAAAATAACTTTAGAAATAAAGCATTAGAATATATTTAATTTAATGATTATAATTATAGTCCTAGAATAATTTACTATATAAGTTTATTTAATTGAATAATAATCTAGGGAGATTAAGGACATAATTTTTCTACGGATTTATTTGTTTATTTAATTATACATGCACTCATGATTTATGGTTTATGTATTGAATATTCCTCTTTTTAATTATTTGAATTATTTATTCTTGTTGGTTGTGATATCAAAGTAGCAAATCATAAAAAAGTTAACTTGGAGGTTGATTCACGATGCCTGATTATTTTCCCATGCTGCTGTTTTTATAGTTGAAATCAAACATACAACAAGCCCAACTTAAGTTTATTTATTCATCAATTAAGATTATTATTTTGTATATAATGGTGATCATTTGATATTTAGATGAAGCCACAGTAACAATGATAGTGCTAATAATAAAGATTATGATGTTAATATGTGTTAATTAAACTCGTAAAAATTAAAATTATTTTGAATTCAAAGCGGAGTGCTCAGAATAATAATAAAGATAAGTATTTTTGGTTATTTTCTAATAAAGATAAACTTAAAGCGGAGTGCTCACAAATCTTTTAAGCCAATTTCACCTACTCTGTTAAAACCTTCATAGACTACATTAATTGTCAACAAAATTCGGATTAGAAAAGGTGAATGCAGACCATTTAATTGCTACAGTTCATCCACCCTTCTTCTGCAGCCACTAGAAATTGGAAACACATATTTTTCCTTGCAAATTCCTTTTCTTATCCAGGATACAAATATATATATATATATAAGTACTTCAATTTTTTTAAAAAATATGTTTTTAATGTGATAAAAAAATTTAAAATAATTTTTAAAATTTATTATTTACAACATATAGCCTATATCCACGTGAATTTTTTTTAAACTTTTTCATGTATAGTATTAAAACCTCAAATATCTTTTTTTTTTTTAATTTTTGATCCAGGTTAATCCATGTGACCCGAAACCTAGTCTCTTGACTAGATTAATTCTCAAACTAGGTTTAATAACTATGATATTAACTATTATGCTAATTTAATAATTATTTTTTTAATTATATTAATTTTAAAAATATTTCATACTAGTCCAGGAAAAAAAAATCTAGCGGGGATGGTTGCTGTAATGTTTATTTATAGTAAAATCTTATGTTTTCAACAAATAATGTGCAGGTTAAGTCCAATCTGGCAGGAAGAAGGTAAAAAGAACAGAGTATTTTTTTTTTAACTAATACATGTCAAAATAATATTCATTAAATTAACCAGTACAATCTAAAAGACAGATGAGAAAATAGCACAGCTTTTATAACAGCACAACCCAATTTTTTTAAAATATAAAGGTTGCATTATTCCGAAAAATTTAACCGCTTGAGATTTTAAGTTGTTACATTGTTCTCATCCGTTTGATCTATTAAATATTTTTAGCAGATTGCACTATGTCAAATAATATAACCTTCTATCTTTAAAAATAAATAAATTGTGTTGTTCCCAATAATATATTTAAAAGACTATGCTATTTGCTTAAATAACTCCACGTTATGCTAACTTGTCAATTTTTTTTTTTAACATGTGTTAAAAAAACCTCATGCAGTATGGATTCATGTTATTGTTAGATTTTTCTTATTTTTGAATAATAACATTTTCTCAAAATCATGACATGTATAAACTATATAATTTCACTATTTTTTTTTAAATTTTATTATTTTTACAATTTTTTAAAAAAACAAACGTGCTAATAAAAAAAAAAAGAAGAGTAGCCTTTGTTTCAATATAATGTTTATATGATACGCGATAATGCGTGTGATTATGGACTTCAAGTTGTTTCTTTTGACAGTTTCCAGGCATGCTTGTGTTATGTAGTGGGGTATAAATTGCTATAGTATCAATATAGTATTGAGATTATTGAATTTCTCCAAGTAATAATCAACAATTAGTGTTGTCTATATAGGGATGGTGTGCTTTCAAGATTACATGAACAAGTCAAGCAATCTAGCTATCCACCTAGCAGGAAAAAAGATTGGACTGTCCCACAATCCCTAAGGATACCCCACTAATTTTAAGTGATCACAAGGCAAGCAGGATTAATTTCATGATAATTAAATAAAAACCGAGAAGAAATTAATTCTCATGAAACTAATTCAAATATTATCAATTTGTTATTATATGCTACTCATCGGGAACACCCACGAGCCAAAACAAACTCGCAAACAAAAGTCATATTATCAATTTATTATTATATGCTACTCGTCGGGAACACCCGGGAGCCAAAACAAACTCGCGAACAAAAATTAAAAAGAAACCTTAATAATCCATGGAAACCAGGAGCAGCAACTCATCTCGAGCACAAAATGATGTGTCATTACAGCATAACAACGCATGTGGATTTTGGCTAAGGTATTACCAGTTTAATGTTTTTTTATAGCCTGGCTTGCTTGAATTTCTAGTTTAAAAAATTCCCTTCTCTTTTTTTGTTTTGTTCAACGTTGTTTTATTATTATGTGCAACCATAGCCACCTCTTCGTAGCCGACAGAATAATATTTCTTTTTCCTAATGTTTTGACTTTGTTATATATACAATATACATATGGAGGGTCCATTTGCTTGTGATAAAATTAAATATAGATCATAAAAAGTCTTCCTCGCAGACGGTGTCGGCCCTAATTTGTTCCTTCAACGTTTAATTTTGCCAACGCGAGTTTAATGAATGATTTTGTTGATAACTAAAACCGAGTTAAATGACTCTATGTATCTTTCCTTGATGAATCTCTCTTTGATCTCTTTAATGTTGTAATTTTTTTAAATTTACACTATTTATTTTTTTATTTGTGCTTTTCCTTTTTCTCATCGTATATCAATCCTGTTCTATTCTCATGAAATCTATTAATTGAATGGGAATTAATTAATTACATAATATATTGAGTCTCAAACCTGTTTTATTAAAAGAAACTACTCGCTAGACAGATAATCATTAGGTTATGATGACCCGTAAGAGCATCTATTATATTTGAAGATTTTTTTAAAAAAACTTGGCATATAAACAGACAATTTCGAGCAAAATACAAATAGAAATTCAAATGCATAGTGACTCTAGCTATTGTCCGGGCCTCTGGTGGAGAAGGATGGACGTAAAAAACAATAGGGCACAGAAGTTTGCCTCTTGGACGTGGTGCAGAGAGTTTAGACGTTTCCCGTCACTCTCAATCAATATCTCTTTGGTGTTTGCCCCGTTGAAAACGCAAGCTAGCTTTGTCATCTTGCATGTTTATTCAAAACAACTAGAGTTAATTTTACACGATTATCTTCAAGAACATAATTAATTATTGGGTATTGATTGCAAGGAAAAGTTAGCAAGCGCAAGTAAGTGGGAGAGAGAACCAAAAAAGAAAAAAAACAGGCCGGATTAATCAAGGTGGAGGGAGGCAAATAATGAGGTCACACATGAAAACTAAAAAAAGAAAAATAAAAATAAATAAATAAAGATTTCCATTTAAACGTGTTTTCTTATGTTAGCAGAGAAATTTTCTATTTCATAGTTAATTTTGAAGTGGTATAAAAAATACTGGAAATTGAAAGCAATGAAATATACTTTGCCCTAAATCAATGAAACTGGATCGTTGACCAAGGAGTGGGGACGACTTCCTCTATGGATAACTGTGAAGCAACTTGCCCATCTACTAGCTAAGACAACAGACGAAAAAATAAAACAATAGACAACATTGTACGCTTTTAGATGGAAACATGTGCGGGCATCTTCTGTTTCCAGGAAGGCCTCCTTTTTAATGCTCTTTTCATGAAGATGGTCAGCCGTGGAACACGCTTTTTCTCAATATTTACATCCAGAGGTGTTTGTCACGGCCTTTGTTTTTGTTTGTATTTTTAGCTTGAAAATATTTTATTTTTATTTGTTTAATAATTTTGATGTAGTGATGTTGTGATAATGTTAAATATAGATAAAATATCTAAAAATATTAATTTAATATACTATTTAGAAAACTTGTATTATCACAATCTCAAAAAGCAATCCAATCGTGTGGCAACACTTTTCCTGACAAAGACGTCGTCAAGCAATCTTGTCCTGTCCTCTGTAATGATTGGACTGACCATCTCAAGATTACAATTTTTATAGTAAATAAAAATGAGAAGAAAAAAGAAGTAAATTTTGGGTTCAAATCCTATTAAAACGAAATAGAATATCTCAAATCTAAAATTCATTCTTTCTTCCCCTGATCACCTTGATTTTGGTTTCAATTTTTTTATGCAGGCTGTAGCTAAAAACATCACAGAAGACAAATATATATATATATATATGGAGTTTTAATTAGTAAAATGGGCCATATATATGATTTTGGTCAGATTTTATAAATGTAGAAAACAAAATTCATTGTTATTATTTTAAAAGAGAGTAAACCTTCAAATTTAAATTCTACCTGAACTCAGAAAAAAATACAAAAATATAAAGAAAAAAAATATAAAACATGAAATAAATTAAGAAATTCAAAAAACAAATGGGAAATAAAAAAATTGTGGAAACTAGAAGTTTGAATGAGATTTTTGATATTTAAATATCTAATAATGCATAAAAATATATAGTTATTGCTATAAAAAAATATTTTAAAATTTCTATATAGATTTTTGTATGATCAAATAATCTTATTAAAAGTTATAGTTTTTTTAGTAATTATTTCAGTTTAACACGATGATGTTAAAACTATACATGTTCTATTAATTCATAAATATATTTTTTAAACTACCCATATAATTTATTTATAATAAATTCTTATTTAATTATAAATGTATATCTAATTATTCAAAATCATCCATTAACATAAATTTAGACTCCATCAATTCCGGTACCAAATACCTTCTCTCGTGGGTGCAAAGTCAATTTTACCATTAAAGTAACCTACAATTTCATAGTGGACTTGGTTACCCTAAACCTACTTCACTTCATTTTGATTCTAGACTAGAAGACTTCCTCACATTGTATAGCAAACAAAGTAATATAAATCTCAGGTGGCTCCGTTTCAATAAAATATTACAAAGTTGTTGGCCGGACAAGTAGCCAATATATGTATGTTTATAATGAACAGGTCATACATGGTCTACAATAATAGACGACTCCATTCCTTAGAAACACGATAATCCATTGAGAAAGAGAGAAAACAAGGAGAAATGGGTTGTTGTTTGTCATGCAAATCCTCTACAGAATTCAACAACATTCGTGTAGTTCACCTGAATGGTTATGTTCAAGAATTTCAAAATCCCGTTTCAGTTAGCCAAGTGACTACAGGCCAATCACCCTCAAAGAATCTCGTCTTCACTGCTGCTCAGCTTCTTTCTACAGAGTCCAAACCATTAAAGCCTGATGCTCAGCTTGAAACAGGCCAACTCTACTTCTTGCTTCCGTACTCAATATTACAGCCTGATGTTTCTCCTGTGGACTTTCTTGCTTTAGTGAAGAGGCTCTCTTCAATAGCAAAATCTAGCAAGTGTTGCCAGACTCAGGATAATTCTTCAGGAACTACTTCCTTGTCGGGCCAGAGTAATCCAATGTGCAGATCATCGGGTAGAAGGTCATGGAAGCCGGTTTTGGATACCATCAGAGAGAAGTCTTTCAACCGGAGGACCGAATCAGACCTACGGGAAATGGATTTCGAGACCCCAAATAGTAGCTTGAGGTATACTGTATTCTTGTAGCTCTAAAAGTGAACAACAGCTCTAGCAATGGTAGTGGCCAGCTATTAGATTTTGAGTGATATAACACTGATTAGGTATGTTGTCTAGCTAGCTTTTATTGTTTTTCATTTGTACTGTAGGTTCATTCTTATCCTCATCAATTCAATTTCTTGAATTTTTTGCCATTCCAAATTCTGAAATATCCCAGTTTGTGAGGTCGGTGTCATCTGCTGAATACTCACAGTTCACAACCATGTATACAGTATACAGTATACAAAAAGCTTTTCGTTGTTAGGATCAGTATGTTATAGAACCTCTCACCCGGGCGGACCTACGAAGCAAAATTTCTAAAACAATCTGTATTTAGAATTTTTTTTTAAATGAATAAATAAAAAGCTTTGATACATATAAGCTCTGATATACTCAAATTTAATAGTGTATTTCATGTATTAATATTTTCTAAATTAATGACATTAGAGTTATATCAGTAGAAGTTTAATATAAATCTTGTTATATAGGTAAGGTTTTTTTTGTCCCTGGATTTCAACATCAAAATGCAGATTTTTACCTGCAGAAATACACAGTATGCGTCAGCAAAACGTAACTTTAACAGCTCAGACACGACATTCATGTCCTCCTCCGATGCATGGCCGTCGACATGAGTATTGATGGTGGACTTTGCTATTTTTCCAAAAAAGCTGTTTCATTTTTCTATATAATTGAAGTGTCCAAGTGTATATACCCATGTTTGAGTATCCGAAATCAGATATAGGTACTATTAACGCTGTTTATTTTTATATTTTAAAAAATTATTTATTTGTTTTAAATTAATATTTTTTTTAATAATTTTAGATCATTCTGATACATTAATTTTAATAATAATTTTTTAAAAATAAAAAATTATTATTTTAATATATTTTTAAAAAATTATTTTAAAAAATAACTGCAACTACCTTCACGCACATGAAATATCAAAGCAATATAGGTCAGGGTAGAGTAAGGTCTGGAAGAATGATAGTTGAGTGGGTGATTATTACACAAGGGAAGACCAGATCCTGCTTTGCGTTGGTGGCAGAGGCTCTATCTCTAGGATCAATCAGAACATTCATTTTGAAACTAATCATATGATCATGTAATTAACTTGATCCATGGTTTAGATCCTGTCTGATTATTGTCCAAGGAAACCTGATATAACACATAAATGCTGTTCACTTTGAACTTCTAGATTACTAGAAACCAAAGAATAATATTAGATGGGGACAACAATGGGGGCTTGTGGGACTCTCTCTTGAATAGGTGAGCAGTCCCAGCCATCTTCTTTGCTATAAGATACAGTGAAATTAGCAGGAACCCAAGTTTCTCCCTTTGAGTTCCTTTCTTTAGCTAGCTTCCTCTGGTTATCCTCAACAGTGCTCTTTTCTTCTCTTGCCTTGGTCCAGTTTTTGCTTAGTATGGCTTTGCTCACCTCGTTCCAGACTGCAGCTGATTCAGTTGGCCGAATTCCCTGACAAAGAAAAACACCAGCATTTTATGATCAGGCAGGTATACAAGCATCATAAATCAAGTCAAATGCACGCATCCTGATTTCTTGCAAATACACTATAGACGCAACTAAAAATATGTTTTGATTTTTGCATATCAGCCTTTTATCAGCAATGCAATGTACTGATTGCTGCGGGGAGGGATCTCTCCACCTTGGCGAAACAAAGAACTCAACGTTTTTAGTCTAAATCAGAATTTTGGTAGGTCATATGAAGAATCATTGCTTACAATATTTTAATATGAAGCACAAGAGGAAAAAAATCGTTTAGTGATAAATAAGTAATAACTGCCAAGGTACCTGTAAATCCTCGACGACTGCAATCTTGAGCTCGGAAAACACTTCCTTTGCGTCATATATAATCGTCTCCTTACCACTATTAATTTCCTTGGCTTTCACAGTACTGGATTCAAAAGATTAGCAAGTGAAATTCACATTCATCACACTACAAGTAATGCTAATATTAACAATATATTTCCTAAAAGAAATCCAAACAATCTCATGCATTGAGCTAGCGAATCCTATAAATCCAATGGTTGGATTTTTTTCAGGAAGTGATTTCGGGAACAGTCTTTCAGTGAGATTAGCTTTAATCTCACACTGTTTATGAGTGAATATATATCTACCTGTTCCAGTGCCCTTCGACCTCACAAAGGGTCTTCATGGATGAAGACTGATAAATCTTGCCTTTAACAGAATGGAGTCCTCCACGTCCAAAGAGAGAACTGGTTGTGTAGCATAACTTAGCTTCAAGACCAGTCTCCTGGCAGCAAATGTTTACATCGCCTATCCAATCAACCCGAGGTGGAAAAAACCTAACCATGAGCTTTGGTGAATTCATCATATAAGTCTCTCCATGGTTCAGAAGCTTAAGTTGCCTTTTGCCAAGCACTTCAGCTTCAACTCTAGTACCTACATTTAGCATTGATCTTTGTAAGAAAGAAAAGGCTGCTAAAATCCAGAAGACCAAAATCTAAGTTTAGGAAAAGTAATACTACCATAGAATTTCGGAACAGGATGTTGGCACCAAATGAACTCAATATTTTCCTTGTCATCTGTTGCATGGAGGGCAGAAACTGGTGGGTGATGGGAAACCTGCAACCACAAGAATTTAATCACATAATACAACCACCACCGGATGTTTATCCCAGTGATACTTGGAATCCTGAGCGAGGTTTGTTAATGAGCCGGACAGCCTAACAGATCAATCTAGGCCCCACTAATAATGAACGTGCTTGGGCTGTATTTTGCCCTCTTCGGCCTGGTCCGAACAAAAATAAATTGACTCTACCTACTCATGTTGAAGAGCAAGAAAATAACATTAATCGTAACTGGTAAATGAATCAACTACCTGTTCGAGTAGAACATTGAGGCTTCCCCTGGAAACATGGTGAGTCTCTCCAAGAATGGGATTGTAAGGGGCAACACCAAAATTAGGAGGACGTATGGTGGATATGCTCCATGCTACAACAGAGATGAATCTTTCAAGTGAGCTCTCGGCATTGTTGCACTGCTGCAGCAAATTTTTGCCAAAGCTGTATGCTGATTCACCAAAACATTGGAGCTGGGACTTTGGAATGTTGAATTGAGGTGTAAGCTGAGCTTGCAAAATGGACACATTCATCAACACTTTGGTCCAAAAGTAAGCGTTGCTTGTGATTTGTCACTCGATGGGATTTATAGGGGGGAAAAAAATTTGTGAAAAACGAGCAATTTATTAGTTACTGAGTAGAAAGAGCAAAATTGGAAGATTTTATGAGCTATAGGGATAACATTGAGAGATTTCAAACTATAATACTCCAAGTAAAATATTGACAAACTATGAGGATAAAAATATAATTTACCCAAGAAAATCACTTGCCTGGAAATTGGTGAGATCTGATCCTGGCCGTACATTCCTAAACAGACTCAAAAAGCGTTGGACAAAATTAGGAGCTTTATAATCCGCGTAGGCGTCTCCATCCAGTGATAAAGGCTTGGTCAGGACAACCCTCATATCACCATCACCTTCACTGACCTGCGTTTATTAAGAGGTTTTTTTTAAAATAAATCTAAAAAAATACTATTTTAAAATATTCTTAATAAAAAAAATACCTTTCGTCAAACATACATTTAATTAATCAAATAAAACACAATACTTAAATGCATGCTTTCCACGAAATCAGAAATCAACTATATCGGTGTTGATTAAATAAATTAAATGAACTTTTAATATTATACCAAATCAACACGTCAGTCTCCCATTGTACCAATCAAATATATAAAAGAAAATTAGAGAATAGTTAATTGGATACGTGAAAGAGGTAGACAGATTGCTCGCGGAATATAATAGTATTTAATTTATTTATTTGCTTTGATTTAGTCTCCTGCGCGCACTGTTCGTACAAGAAATCATAAATCAATGTCCAAGAACGAAGGATCAATACACATATTTCCTTGAGCTCTCTCTGCAAGAAAAGAAGAGAGAAGGGGTGTCTGTGATGTGGACATGGATGCTCCATTCGGATCCTCACCCACTTCAAGTCTTTTTTTCTTCTATTTTTCTTTCACCGTTTAAGCTAGCAAGCATATGGTGCGTTGATCTGATTTAACTTCTAGATATGACTTGGCTGTAAACTCTAAGATTTTATGTTCTTGAGATATCAAGTATGCTTTAGCATTTCATAATATCCTTTTCAATTATTGTACTTTTCTAATACATAAATAAAGAAATCTTATGTTTGAAAGTTTAGAGCTAAAAACATTATAATTTTAAAACTTAATTTGAGTTTAAATTAAAATAAGGCTTGAGTTATGAATAAAACAAAATTAGTTTTTTAAAATAAACATTAATGGGTTGAAGGTGGGATTTTAGCCGAGTTAATTCAATTTTTCATGAATTCTTTATCTGCTTGCCAATAATTAGGCAAAGCATCCCTAGTAGAAGCAACAGAGGTCTAAATTGCTTACTATATTATAAAAATAAATAAATAAATAAATAAGAAGTTTATGACTGCTTAATAGTGTGGATGAGCCTATGAAAAGCAATAGAGAAAGCAAGCATCAAAAGGGAAAGGAAAATAATCTTTCACGCACCAAATTAATCTTCAGAAAGACGAAAGAATTGAACGGTAGCCTTTAGATTCGCTTTGTGAAAATCTAAAGGCACTATAATCTTTAAAGGCTACAAGTCAAAACTAATGTTCTTGCCGTGTCTTCATTCTTCATGCACGAGAGGGAAGAAAAGAGTGCTTAGTGACTAAATTGTCAGCGTTTTGAGATTTTATACCTTCTTTATTAATTAATTATTAGCAATATTAAACTATTAAACAAAAGAGAATATTGTCTAGCCCACATGATCTTCACTTTCTAGCTAACTTGCTGCCAAAAGCAAATAAAGTAAAATGTAAGACAACAATTTACATAAAATTTACGTCAAAATTACAGAAGAACGTACCAGATTAATTGATAAAGCATCCAAATCTTTGTTAAGCATTCATACTAGCTATAATAACAATTGATTTCATATATATATATATGAGCTCATTTTTGGAGCCTTCAAAGCATTTTCTACCTTCGTATCAAATTAAGAAATATACAAACAGAAAAAAGATGCCATATATATACCACTAAAATGTTCCACAGCAAAGCATAACAACTGGTAAATCTTCCATGAAAATCAAAATCACCTTGCACACAGATAGAGCCATCACAAACTACTCTTGCCTGTTGAAAAACAGCTTTTACTCGCCGGAAAACAACTTCTTTCTTTCTTCTTTGAGGAAATATGGAAAACATCTTTTTTTATGAACATGTAAAGGAAAACATTAAGCTTCTTGAAACTAGCTAGGGGAATCAATTAAAAAAAAAGAGGGTTTCGTAAATCTGGCTCCATCATGATCATAAACACAAAATAGCGGAGACGTTGATAGATGTATACGTACCATTTGATGAAAGAGGATGGGCTCGGTACTACAGTAAAGGAAGATGGTTCTTCTGTTGTGCGAGAGGTGGAGTTTTCTAGACGCGGAGAGAGTTGTGGGGTGATTTCTTGCCAGGTTCAACGTTTTTTTATAGGGTCCAGGGAGCTGCGAGCGAACACATACATAAAACGATAATCAGAGGGTGCTGTGCTGGTATATTTAATGTCAAAGCCACTTGATTAATTAGATTATTAGTATGCTCTTCGCCAGCGCCATGGTCATATCATTTTTTTTACTCTTAAAGAAAAGTTATAAAGATATTAGAAAGTAAAGAATTTCTTCAATACTAGAAAAAATATTTTTAATTAAGATACTACGATGGTAAAATATTGAGATGATAATATAATGATTTGATTAACATTAATAATGGTTAATTTGTTGCATGATAATCTCACGGAACCTAAATTAAAAAAAAAAACAATACTAATTAGTCAAATACTAAGACTCAATTCTATTTAGTCAAATACTAAGACTAAAAATAAAAATAAGAGTAATTTAAAAAGAAACTATATTTAAACAAATAAAAACATTATGAATTTTATATTTAATTTAATTCAAAACTGAATTTTTTAAAAAAAATTAATTCAAAAAATAATACATAAAAAATCCAAGATAACCTCAGTTATTTTTAAAGTTTGTGAGATTCTTATAGAAAGTAAATAAAAAAATTAATGAAACTTAATTTTTAATTAAATCAAATACTAAATAATAAAATTAAAAACACGTGAGCTTATAAAAAAAATAAACTCAAATGAATTTTATAAATTTAAATTAATTTTTTAAATTCATAACCTATTAAATTATAAATTTGAATTCAAGCAAGAAGTATAATTCAATGTTAAATTAAGTATGAAATAAAAAAATAATTATTTTTTTTTTGCATTATTCAATCAGCCAGATTTTGTTTGCTTAGCTGCCTAGATGGAATTGATAAATTTATATGGTTTGATGATGATATAAATTAAAGGTTTGAAAGATAGTATATATATTAGTAAAATTTAATTCATTGCTTTAAAAACCAACTTAGCGTATTATACTATAGCAAGTTTGCAAGTGCCACAGGTGATGATGTGCTAAAAAAATACAAGTAGATTAAGGTCAAAACTTATTTTTAAATAATCAGTTAATTTTTTGTATAGTTTCGGTAATTTAATCAATTCTTTTTAGCTAATGTGGTTAGAGACAAAACCTTAATACATGTAAAAGGTTTTTTTTTTGTAAATTTAAAGAATCTTTAATAATAAAATTAATAATTTAAAAAAATATAATAACATTACATAGAAATACTCCGGAAATAAATATCTAGTAAAAAATAAAAATTATAAACCTAACACTTAAAAAATTCATGGCTTATTTATAATTCATGGACTAAAATGTAATATTGCATTAATAATATTAAGAAGTAAAAATAGCTTTGATATATTAATGTGGATATAAATATTATGAATCCTTAAAAAAATATTATTCATTATCTCTTATCTAATATTAATATCAATAAAAATATTATATATTATCTCTAATGATTACGATCTAAAAATTAATTAGTTGCGTCCAAAAAAAAGAGAGGGATTCTCCAGCCCAAAGAAAATGGCTTTATAGATCCGTTAAATCAATATTTATCAAAAGGAAGGCTATTTCGTACATGCTATTGAAAGCGTCAATTTAACACTTGAGCTTGTCTCCCCGATCTCACTGCTATCACATAAAATAATTAAATATTTGACAAAATGGAAAACTGAGAAATTAATTTCACCGAATCCTCTTCCATCTTCCCCATCCCCTGTGGGCCTGAGCAACAATAGACCCAGATACCAAAGAAAATAAAATTGCAAGCTGGCATGGAATTAGGGGAGAAGGATGTTTCACCAGTTCATATTTATTATATATATTAATCCTCCTCACCTATATATATATATATATCGTATTTGAAAATTACTTAATTTTTAAACTATTTAATTGCTCCTTCAATTGAGAAAAGGATTCAGAGGAAACCATTTTGTCTCTCTTGTAATAATTTATGTTACACAACCGACAGTGTTCATCGATGCGAAAGATCAGAGTAACAATTGATGGGTTTCCTTTTCTTTTTCTTTTTTTGTCTTTTCAAATGAGACCACCGAGGTCTTTTTTTTTTTTTTTGAAGGAAGATAGACGACGAAGAATGGATGTCTTTAGGGGTGAGCTAGGTTGCTATATTTTTAGATGTTTTTTTTTATTATAAAAAAAATATGGAGTTAATTGTTTTTAATACTTTTCAATGATCTTGGAGTGTTAATTTTAAAAATTAAACCTCAAATACTAAAACCAAACATTCTCCTTACCTTGATATAACATGTATATTTTAAGATCATCCAAGTTTAATCCTAGAAAATTCTCGGATATATACACACACGTATACATCTATAAAAAATTAAATAAACTGACTCCTTTAATATTTTATTTTATTTTGTTTATATTTTTTGTGATCATATCAGTATTAATATGCCCAAGCTTATTGAATCCCCCATTGCACCATATATATAAACTCCTTTTTGTTAGGTTTTGTGTACTAAAAAAAAGATGGCTGTGGTTAAAATGTTTTTTTATATAGAAATATATTAAAATATTTTTTATTTTTAAAAAATTATTTCTTACATCAGTATATAAAAATAAAATAAAAAATATTAATTTAAAGTTAAAAAAATTTAAATTTTTTTTAAATATATTAAAACCTAAAAATAAATAGATTTATAATTCTCGAAGAAATTCAATCCTTGCTAAAATGTGGATTCAATTTCGCCACAACATTGAGTGATGGGCCTGTCCCACATTGTGACAGGTAGCCACCAAGTTGTTTGGCAATTCAAGAAGTCCGAGCAAGGTTCCATTGAAGCCATTGATCACTCCTCTCTTTCTTTCACATCCTTCCCTGAATTTATTTGCCTTGTTATTTCATATTTAATTGGCAAGTACGGTGGCTTTTTCCTAAAGGTATAATCTATTTAAAATATAAATTTTATTTTTAAAGGCTAAAAATACATGTTTTTTTTATGTGAATCCCACCAAAAAACACCAAAAGACATCTCTAAACCAAACAAAAATGCTCTTAACATCTACCTTCCTGCATTCAGTTCTGCATTCAAAGATTTTGACAGCTTAAATCGCTGCCAACTCAAAAGTAATTCTCACGGATACAAGTTAATATTATTATTTTTAATATTAAATTAATGGCATATTAAATAGATTCGGGTTAATTATAGTTAACTTGTTAAATTTATAAAATATTAAATTTAAAAAAGAAATAGAAAATAATTCAAGTTAACTCTAGTTATTCTACCAAACCTGCAACTAAGACCATAAGATTGATATAACTTTATAGAAAGCATACCAAAATAAATATATAGCTTAATTCTCAATCAATAAAACATTAAAGGTTGAAATAAAAAAAAATTAATAATTTTAATAAAATAAACGAGAAAAATAAGATTGAGATAACTATCAAACTTGTAATTAGTGTCATGACACCGAGATAAATTCATAAAAAACAAATCAAAACAAAACATGAAAATTTTTAATCAATAAAATATTGAATGATGAGATTAGAAAGAAAAACAATCAATAAAAAAAAAACCCTGAGTCAATAAATTAACCTGAGTCATGAAGATATGATAACTCTAAAGAAAATAAATTGAAATAAATTATAAAGTCTGGTATTTTAAAGGATGAAATTTAAATTGAAAAAACCATAGATCTAAAAAAAACAAAGCATTATTGAAATAAATAATGATTTGTGACTTGATACATAATAAACAATAAAACAACAGCCTCTTTTAGTGTTTCATTATTAAAATTAGAGTTTTTAAACTATGAAGTTATTATCCTAAATTGTAGAGAAATAGTTAGAAAAACCTCTACTATTTTCTTAAAAATATAAAATTTAATAATCTAGTGAAAAAAATAACACGCTAATTATTTATATAGAGGTAAGATCAATCTAACCAAAAGAATTCAAAAATAGGTAGGAAAACAACTATAATTCAAAATTAACAAGGAAAATAATTAAAACATCAAAACTAGCACCTTTTGTGATTAATTTGAAGGTATTTCAAACCTTGGCTAGTTATAGCAAGCCGACCCTATATAACTTGGTATATATAACCTATTAAGTAAATTTAAACTCAAACTCATGATTGTATTTGTCATAACTTAATTTTAGGTTATTTTCTAAAATTTATTTTATATAATAATAATAATAATAATAATAATAATAATAATAATAAAGGTTAGCAATGTGGAGAAAGTAAACTGGGAATTCAAGTATTCAAGTTATAATTTTAAAGGAAATTTAATGCCTAACTGTACTGCATTATGCCTAAAAAAAGAAAAAAAATACAAATTCAAGGTCAAATTAAATAATTATTGAATGAATTTGTATAAAAATTAAGTCAAAGGATATAATTAAATTTTTAATAAGCTAATTTGATTTAATCATGGGTCAAATTAGATTTTAATTATGTTTAAGAATTAATTTGGATCCAGATTGATGCAAGAATTTAATTATGCTTTAAATTGGTCAAATTAATTAAAGTTTTGGGGTCAATTAGAGGTTAAATTGATAAAATTCATAGCCAAGGACTAATCTTCAAAAGACGCCAAACTATAGGAGTTTAATTGGTGAAATCTAGGGGTGAAATTGATGAAATTGAAAGTTTAATGGTCAATTACAAGTTAAATTATATAAATCCAAGGTCAAGGACCAAATCGTAATAAGCGCATAACTTTGGGGTTTCCATTGAAGTTCATTAGGGGCTTAATCACTTTAAATTAAAAGTTTATAGTCAATTAAGGATACCATTGCATTAAATCAACAGTGGGAGGACTAAATTATAGATCTATAAAAAAATCCGTAATTCAACCCAAAATAATACCGTTTTTAATTTTTTTTAAAAAAAAAGAGATCAGATGACACGTTTTCTGGTCATTATTCATTGTTTTCTCTGATTTTACTCGAAAATGATAGCTTAGAGAGCTACTTTTAAAGTACATTTAAGGTCTCATATATCCATTAAATTAACAACACATGCACCAAAATGACATCCCTATATCCTCAAGTATGGTCCATTCAAGTCTATTAATATGACACTAGCCCCGGTATCGACCTAAAAAGACTAACTTACACAGTTGTTTTCCTATAAATTTGACAACTCACGATGCATCCTTTGAATCAATGGTTGTGATGTTTTCTAATCAAACCAAAAGCCATGATTTGACACTATTAAAGACAAAATATCCCTCTTTCACCTTCTATAAATAGAGGTGCATTTCATGGCCTGAGTAAGGAGAAAATCAAGTCTAAAAATTACAGAAAACCAGTCATTGCCCTGTTTTCATTTTCCTTTTTCCCCATAATCTTTTACGGCCTCTTCCACAGCTACTTTCTCAAGCGAGAATACCACCAAACCCAACTTATACACCACCACGAATATCAACTCCATCACAGGAAGCCAACATAACCACTAAACGGCCACTGTGACTTTCTTTCTTTCCCCCTCCAACCTTATCTCTCATCTGCAAACTTTTTATTCCTGCACAGTAGCAACTCTAGTGGCTAATCTCTTTTTCAACGCCTCTACCAACCTCTTGTCAACCACCTAGACAGCAGCTCCTTGTCCTCTGCAAGATTGCCTCCCACTTCGCTCAGTCGGTTGCAACTACAAAGTTGCATGCAAAACGTGAACTTACTATTCATGTTTTGCAAATAACTCATTTCTCACTTAGGCCGGGCCAATTCTGGCTCAAACCAAGTGTCAGATCTGACCTAAAAAAAAAAGAATGAAAATATGTTGGGCTAATATCGACCCACTGTTTTCTGGGTTTACACCTAGACCAATTATTTGGGCCAGCCAAGCCCACATATTTTAATAATATTTAATTAATATATAATATTGTATTATATATTTCTTTTAAAATATGAAAAATTCCAAAAAAAATAAAAAATCCTTTGGAAAAAATTGTGATTTTCTCAAATATTTTTCTACTAATTTTGCATAATATCGAATTGTATATTTACACTGTAAAATATAAATTCAGGATTTAAATACTCGATTTTCTTCAAAATATTTCAAAAAAAAAATCAAAACATTTAAAAAAACCTTAAAAAAATTTAAATTAATTTTCCCTTTCATAATATATATATATATATCATCAAATCCTAAATATTTTCAAAGCACGTTTTCATGAAAAAAAAATGCTTCTTTCTCATGTTTTGAAAAAAAATAGATATCATAACCACTTTATGATCATCCATTAGAGTTTGGTTAAAATATCAAAAAAAATTAATTTTTTTTATGATGCAGATGTAGACTTTAGTATTTGCAGAATGTAAAATTATAGGATAAAGTATACCTTCAACTATTAAAGATATATGATGTAAATAAATACAATGCTAAAATTCAGATTTTAAAACTACTAGGATTTATGTTGATGAGATAGAGACTCTCTTATGAAAATAAATATGTCTTAAACCTTAGAAAAGGCTAACGAATATAAACCCGACTTGAAAAAAAAAACAATCAAACAATAATATAGCTTATCCTAGGTAGGGTGCATTGGAGGTGATGCATCTTCCCTTTACATAATCAATCTTTTACCTAGACTCTTACAGACCATAGGTTACTAGTGACCATAATAATAAGTGCCGACTCCTAAATATTAATCATAATTTTATGGCTAAATCTAAAAACTCTTCCCAACACACAACACCTCACACAGGAGCATGACAAGGGTCTTCACTGTCGCTAGACAATGTCATGTCGACACTTATACCCCTCCCACAGTACTATCTAAAATTATGGCTTTTTTTTAGACTTTTTTTTTTTACATATTTATGCTTCTTCATAGGCTTTACCTTGTATAATTGGTCCATAAATATATACACAACATATTCCACATCATCCCCCTCTACTTGTTAAAAGCTCAAGTCAAGTCAACACCAAATTTTAGATATGACTCTTCATCACAACAAAGATAAATATAAAAAATATTAAAGGTCTCAGAAATATCTATATTATTTAGTAGATCAATAATATAAGTGTTGTTATCAATCTTCTTTATTATGGTGTAATGATCATGTTTCCTTTTTTATAGCTTGAAATACAAACCTATAGAGAAATCTCTCTCTATGTAGAAACACAATTACCTTATATTCTTTCTGGAATACTTTGGTGTGATAGTATTTATCGACAATCTTTTTATACTTGGTGTTGATTTTCAATATTTTTTTTCCTCTCATCGTCTATCATAACTTACATACTCATAGCTATCTTCATGATATCATTGTAATATCTAACACTTTTTAAAATTGGTATGAGATTAAACACATGTCTAGGACATTGCAAATATATAATCTTAAACGTTGATTTATCATTGTACGTAAGTTCATCTTGTAGAAGTGCATAATCTCATTGTTTTGGCTTGTCACCATAAATGCTTTGAATTAAGTTGTCAATAGCCTAATTTAGTGACTCTATTTACCCATTTGTTTGTGGATGTGATGTGTTAATAAATTATAAAGATGAATTATAAGTCCTTTATAACGTCTGTCAAAAATGGCTAAGGAACTTGTTGTCTTTATCAAAAGTGATAGTCTTCAACATCCTATACAAATAAATCACATCTTGAAAGAAAAACTAAGCAATTGTGTAAACATCATTTGTCTCCTTACAAGAAATAAAATTTATGTTTGAGAATTTATCTACAATAACAAATACAAAATTCATTCTCCTTTGTGCATGGGGTAATCTAAGTACAAAATCATAAACAAGTCCTTATATGTGTTCTTAAGAATTAGTTTGTATATATATATAAGTCATCAAGCAAATCCTAACTCTAACACTTCTCTCGTAACTCACCAAAATACTCATCAAGTTCATATAATTTTTTTAAGTAGTTAAACGTAATGATCTATCTTAAATTCATTAGTAAAGGGTACTTTTTTACTTATATGAGCATTCACACACATTTAGAATTTAAATACATAATTATTGAATAATATTTACAAAATTATTTATCGTATATGTTCTTAGAAAAAAAAACAATCAAATGTTGTCACCTTAAAAATAACTATGCTAATAGGATGATGATGGAATTGATAATCAGAAAAAAAAATCACAAGTCCATAAACAAAAAAAAAATTGATATTATTTTCAAAATAAAATTATGTATTGACAACTTATGTTTTCTTTCAACTTTAGAGGGATAGGACGCTATTATACCTCTTAAAATTGAGTTGGTTTTTAGATAAGAAAAAAAATTCACCAACACATAAAATTAAACTAAAAAAAAACCTAGGAATATGATGTCTTCAAGACTCAATGGTGTAAAAATTAAAAAAAAAAAACAATCACACAAATTTCAATCAACACACAAACATATATAATTGTCATCATCACTACGGACTTATTTCAATGTATTATATACACACACACAAAAACAATAGATTGTATATAGATAAAAATGGTAGTCATAAGCCAAGACAAGATATACAAACTATAATTTTAAGGTGTATAGCTCAACTTGTCAGATCTTGGGTTAAGTCTCTAAAGATCACTAGTTTGAGTTCCACAAAACTCAGGATCACTAGAGATTTTCATGATCGTTAACTTCATGACATGTGAGATTAGTTGAGATGTACGCAAATTAGCACGGATACTCTTGTTAATAATAATAATAAAAAAAAATGATGTACAAAATGCATGAGCAAAATGAAATTGTATTTGAGAGAAATTTCATTGAAATCAAAATGAAATATCATGAAGGTTTGGTTAATTGAAACTATTTTTATGCAAATAGGAAAGTCCTTGATTTTAAGCAAGTAGTTCAAAATGACATGATTTCTTATGCAAAAATCAAGCAACCAAAACACACATCAACATAACAAAAACCATCAAACAACAATCCAATTTCATGCAGCATTGCAAGGTATTGCTTCACACATATTAACTATTATTTGAAATAAGGTGTGAAATATACAAGAGGTCAGGAATACCCTTCATAAGATGCTGGAAACGTGCTATAATAGTAATGGACATGGACCCATGCACTGCCACTATCAAAGCATAAGCGTGTTTTCTGGGAGATAAGGAGTTGTGCAACCTCCTCTTCTTCTTGATACAGGTGTTATTGCATGCTGCCGGACAACGAGGGAGATCAGGCCTCCTTTATGCTTGGGATTCTCTTATCTTCTTGTTTTTCTTCTTAAGAGAATCGCATTGGAAATAAGCCTTTGACAATAAGATTGTTTTGAGCATCGTTTTTGGAGCCAAAATAGAGTGACAATGAACCATCAACAATTCGTTGGGGTTTTGTATGCGTAGCTACGGGAAAGGTTTAAAGGACTGAGGGTTATGAAAAACAGTTGCTGAAAGGTAATGGCCATGATTTCTTTCGTAAACCATCTTTCTATCTAAAAGACTGAAAGATAGAAGGACTCTCTGTTATGGTGTTGTGATTTACAGTAAACAGGAAGCACACTTTCTAGTGAGAGATTTTCAGGCCATTCTCGCACCAAGAGCACGCGCAAGAAAGAAAGAAGGGGAGGTGAACCAAAAATTGAAGAAGGCAGCTAGAGGGTGAGCACAAAACATGTCAAGAGATTTTTAAGGCTTGTAGATCAATGTTAGCAGTTAAATTGGTGAAGATCAAATTGGCTTTAAGCAGCATGTTATTTGTATCAATATTATAAATAAATGAAAAAACTTGGCTCTGAATATTCAAAATCAAATCACTTGTTAACTTGCAAATATAGTATGAAAAACACAAACAGATTTATTTCAAGAGTGGTTGTCATTTAAATTAAACATTTTCTGTAAATGGATTCAATTCTATAGAAGGCCTTCAACACGTACAGGATTTTTCATTGAAAATATTTCAAGCTTCATTAAGTGCCACAATAAGCAGGCATGACTTTTAAACATTACATTACTTGAACCGCTGGCCGCTAATGCTATCAGCCATATTTAGATTTTTTTTATTTTATTTTTTTCACAAGGCATGGTCCTTGAGCCATACACCAGTACTTTTCTGACAAGGTCTTTTTACTTGGGCTCCCGCGATGATTGTATGCCATGACGCTTGAAAAATTCTCTGAATCCATAGGCACTCAGGTCATAGTTGAACTGGACAAATAAAGATACGTAAGGGCAAGTCAGATATCCGCATTGAACACACGCAAAGGAAAAGACACTATTTCAATAGAACTTCATAGTTCATAGAATCCTGAATTCTGACTTACTCTAGCTGCTTGCTACAATGACATTGGAATCGTTATAGCATAGATTACTTCACCTCGTTAATGGTTAAATGAATATTCAGTTACCATTCTCACAGACAAAGAAAACCCAGTTAAAAAATGGAGTGCAGGAATTATGAATCCATGGGCAGCCGTTTTATGAAAATATTTGAAGTCCCAATCATCTTCAAGGACAAAAGAGTTTCAGCATGTAATGGTAATTTTCAACTCAGTTATTTCTTCGTCTATTTTGTCGTCGTTTTTTACTTAAAAATTTATTAACAAGATCACCAAAATCGAACAATAAAACTATACTGCAGATGCAATCAACTAAGCAAAACATCACAGCTTTATCTACCTATGACTTGTCACTATACCTCTGTTCAACAGCAGATCATTTCCAACACTCAGATTAACCAAATTTGTGATCATTATTTTGGAAGAACATGAAAGAGCAAAAGGAGAATCTATGATGAGAACGAGTAAAATTATTTGCGCTATGAAAGATAAGCAAGAACCAGTACTCACAGGAAGAGCCTTCACAGAGTATTTCGTGATATTTGGACCAGCAACCCTTCCCCGCTTAGCTGCCTGCACCGGGACAACGATTATCATTGTTAAGCAGCTCTGAAAAATCCATAACAAAAGAACATGCTGATATTACCGTTTGCCTAAATGAAACCTGACTCACTCTTTGTTGTTTATGAAGCACAAAAGGATCAGCTCAGATAGAATAGTACAAAATTATGCCGTGCCCAAAAAGCTCTTTTCACCATACAAAGAAAATAACAGTTTTCCTTCGCTAGACATTTACGTTCTTTTTTCCTTGTCTAAACAAGGCCGCCAAGCAACCACCAGCCCGAAGTAACAAAAATCCTTTCATTTAAAAACTAAATATCAATGCTAGAAAACAACAACAATATTTCTAAGCTAAATGAAAGACAGATCCCTACCGGCTTCCTAAATTAAGCCCTTCATAGACAATCAACCCCCCCTTTTAATCATACAAGAACAACCGTCATCTCCTACAACTGGTTGATGGGACAAAGCATATAAATGGCACGGTAACATGGAGACGTTGAACAAACGAATTGCAAAAGAAGAATATATTACTTGTTCTGGGCTATGGAATATTTCAATGAATGGATATTCCTTCCTCTGCCGTGTTATACAAAAGCCAGGATATTTTGGACATTCAACCTGGAAAAAAACAACACCAAAAATCATGATTAACAAAATATTAAGGTTGCTAAATAGGCTGAAGATGATAACCTTAAAATTTGTAAAAATTATAAAAGATATGCCTTAACCGTGGACATGGCTCTAAACATGTAGAAACAGCACCCAAACTTTTAGGTAGCATTTGATCCACGCCCAAAATGGGCTTCCTATCATCAGCAGTCTAAATTTTTATACTGGGATTCGGTGGCTATCTTCACAGACTTTCAAATGAAACTCGTTTTGGGTGCTCGCTTAGGAAAGCCCATCCCAAAAGAACCCGATTTCTCAATGGAGTTTCCATGCCAAAAATGCCTTTCAAATACAACCTTAATTTTCAACCATAGTCCACCACTCATTTATAAATACAAAATGAATAAAATTCCATCAGATTTTGATAATTTCAATGACGTAGAAGAAAGAATTATTTTTAATATATTACAGGTTGAACTCATTCACAGAAACAACATACACGCAAAAATTTTACATTTGGATAAAATTCAGCAGCAGCTACCTCAAGAACCTGGTCAAGGTGTTTGGTGTAATTGCCTCTGCATTATCCAAAATGAATGGTCAGAAATACAGCTTATTACGATGACAAGGAGAGAATAACAAGATGCATTCATTTCAAGTCACCTGATGGTAAAAGCTACTACAACCGGGCACCCTTGATGAAGAAGCTGGACAAACTCACGCTCTGACGTAAAGTGAATAACCCGTGATGGCCCAAGATCCTCAGGATACCCAGTAGAGTACCTTAAATTTCAAATCATCCAGACGAAAAAATAAAAGATAAGATCATAATATTCCCTTTGCACAAAGTTTTGTAAGAAAATAGCCAGCTTGTTAAGTTAATCTATGAACATTTGAAAGAAAAAATAAAATTCAGGGGTTTTGAATTCAATAACAATTAAAGAAATTGATCACACCTTAGCGAAAAAGGCAACACCAACAAGCATGAAAGTGATACAAAATGAAGTGCATTAAAATGTTTGACAAGGAAAGGACTTATACTGACACCAGTAAGCTACCAACAACAATAAATCATAAAGCTATAATCAATCTTACTTGCATGTTTCGCGTAGATGACCAAGCATTCTATCCAAAAATGATTTCTCCTCCATTTGATTGATGAAAAAGAATGCACTTTCAAATTATACAGCACAAGACAAGATACACTTCCTGTTATTCAATCTACACACTCTCTTCAATATATCAATCTAGAGAAGGCACAAAGACAACCCAATATATATTCAAGATTCTCATACAAGGACCACGAAAAAGAGTTTCCGTATAGAAATGAACTTGAATTTGTCGTGGCATCTTAAGGAACAGGAATCAGGCACAACAGGAAAGAAAATGCTCTCTGAAGCATTTTATCGAACATGTAAGTGCATTTAAGCAACGAACTCTACTAACATCAAGAAACTCAATGGATGAGCATCTTTCGTTCGACGAAATGCTCCAAAGAGAGAACGAAAGACAGGGAAATCGAAGAGAGATCGTTTACACGACCTTTTTAAATGAAAGCGGAGCTGACAGCGATGGATCGTTACTTGTACCGTGTTGTTTATCTCCTTTATAGAATCCATAATGTATCGTTTGATTCTCAATTTGATCCCAAGGTAATTTACTTTTTTTCATTCTTGCCCTTGATCTGTACATTATATTTCAATTGTGTCCTTTATTTTGAAACCATTGGAAAATTTTATGGAAAATGACAGATGCTTTTCGAAATTGTGCTGTTTTATTGTACAGAATGATGAGAAATATTAACAAGAGCAGACCAAATCACTAAAAGAGTTCAATTGATAATTCTGAATTATTAAAAAAAAATTAAAAGAACAAAGACAGAAATTGAGATTGGACAGAAAATATAATAGTTTTCCATGTGTAATGCTACAAATCACATAAATATACAATTTAGTCTCTCAGATTTAGTTTTCTTAAGTTTGGTCCTTTACAGTTCTAGAATGTTCATTTAGATCTAAAAGTTTATTTATTTTAGATTTCAACCCCTCAAATTTGAGAAAAAAGGAGAGAAAGTCATCATTAAATTTTTAAGAGAGTTCTGGGTGAGCGGATTTGATGTCTATGAATTCATATTTAATAATGAAACTTAATGGATATTGGAGTTTAGAAAGTTTTTTCTATTTAATTTGGTTTTGTATTTTTAGATTGATTAGAATGTGTTTTGTTATTATAACAAGTCATGTGACTTTTTTTAATGTTTTTAGATGAAAAAATTATTAAAATCTAAATTTTTAAGATTCAAAAACTTATCATAAGCTAATTTAAAAAAAAAATAAAGTTGATAATTAAAAAAAAAATAACAAGACATGTAGCTCTCTAAAGACTTATTTGAAATTGTAATAACAAGTTAAAGTATTTTTATTTAAAAATATATCAAAATAATATTTTTAAAAAAATATTTCTTATATCAGTACATCAAATTGATATAAAAATATTTTTTAAAAATAAAAAAGTTTACAAACACAATTTATACTGGATTCTCAAAAACATAACCTAAAATTTCAAGACTAGAAATAATTTCATGTTAGGTCGAGCGCGCTGGGCCTTCAATTTATACTTTTTTTAATAAAAGAATTTGAATAATATTTAAATAATCATCTAGTCATGCTATTATTTTTAAGACTTCATGCAAGGAAATTACATGTTTACCAAAAGAAATAAATTTATTCCTTATATTTTTTACTGACACAATTAGGAACTTCTCCAATTTGGTTCACTTCCAGGTAATCTATTATCAATGCCAAAATTCAATTTTAAAAATGTTTAAACAATTCTACTATTCAAACAAGATAAAAAAAAATTATATTAAAATAGCATTATAATAGAAAAAATAAAAATTACAAGATAAAATTGATGTCCGATAATGAAATAATAGGAGTTATGTCAATTTTCTTTTCAATTCTTAACACACAACTCTATTTAAGATTCTTACAACTGATAAATAGATTCCATCTTAAACATGCTGCTCGATGACATTTTCAGCTTACTAGCTGAAAGCAGACCGGGTCACCACTACCACCAGCAAGCACCCTAGTTACTGCAACTAACTTGCTCAGTTTTTTTTTTTTTTTGTCGAAATCCCTAAGAGGATGGAATCTGGGTGCATAGATGGATGAAATGTAAACCCTAATACAGAAATCGTAAGCATTTTATTAAATTACTAAACAAATTAGCAAAAATTATAAATGGAAGAAACTAGGAGTATCTTCCATGCATGCACTTGTTATCTTTACAGCTATTCCACTGTTTCCACATATATATTTCGAACAAATCTACCTAGCCTTGTATCTTATTACCACATGTTACAAAGAATATTTTGTAACCGTCAACCTTAATTTAGACAACAAACCAACTCCTCCTATCGCCAATATCCCATAGCTACTACTGGGATCCTTACTTGATGCCCTCGGCTGCCTTTCATCAAGATTTCCCCAAAACTGTATGTTCCAGTTACTGATCGAACAGTGAGACTCACCGTGAACTTCCGTGATGCACCAGGTCTCAGGGTCATCGCTGGAGGGTTAGCTTCAATGGCAACAGCTGGTTGCATTCTGGCTGTGATCACATAGGTTTCTTCCTCCGCAACATTTGTGACTGTGCGAGTCACTGTTTGCGTTTTCACTAGATGGGAGATAGTGATCGATGGGGTGTTGAGATTTGATGGGTGACCCATAGTGTAGTTGCAGGGTGTGTTTGTGTAGTTCCGTATCTCATGGGCATCAATGCCAGGAGTGGTGCACAAGAAACCCAAGTAATCCCCGTAACCTACAATGTTAACACAAGTCCCCAAAAAAAGGTCATGAAGTCATTTGAGGTTTTGGTCAACCATGCACCAAATTGAACTACCAAGACTAATAAATACTGGTAGAAACTCATAAGCCTAGCTAGCTTCAGCTTTGAGTTTGAAACCATCATTGTGTATGCCATCATTTTACAACTCTTGCAGAGCATGGGAAAAATGATTTGGGTTCGGTCTGCTAGGATTCAAAATTATTGCTTTAGTTGTTCGCTAATTACCAGGTATTTGTTCCAAAACTTCACTTCGAAAGTAGCCAAGAACAACACCAGCTCACTTTAAAGGACTCCATGTTGTGAAACTAAATCAGCAATAACTTGCATGCAAGCAACCACACCAAGAAAAAAAGGCAGTGAGGATCATACCTGCATCAAAAATGAGTCCAGGATCCAGAGCAGACCTCGGGTTAACATGACCACTCCCATAATCAAAGGGTGTTGCTGTGACCAGCTTCATGGTTTCAGTTTCAGAGTATTGCTGTGCTTGAAGAGGCCTTCCTGCTCTGTCCAATTTTGTTGATGTCGTCAATAATGCTGATTTGATGGCAGCAGGACTCCAATGTGGGTGCTTCTGCTTTACAAGAGCAGCTATCCCTGCTATATGTGGCGCTGCCATGCTGGTTCCAGATATCATGGCAAATCCTTCTCCTGCTCGAAGTCAATAGATGCTTAGGATGCAGATATCTATTTCGAGGAGGACAACAGTATCTCTTCTTTCTCTAAATATTCTCCTTGATCTCTTTCAAGTTTTCACGATGAAAATAATGATTTTTTGTTAATTGCATACACCATTTCTCCTCCTTCCTTTCACACAATGAGAAACAAAATAATTTCTCCCACTTGCTTTCACACAATGAGAAATAAAATATTGCAAGAGCTTATAATCCTCCTTTCAAAGTGACCAAAGTCTCGGATGAAATTGGAATCAACAGATACTAAACTCCCCGAACACCTCCCCACCCAAAAAGAGTTATGCAAAGTTTCTTGAATTGGTTGCACTTCTAGACAGAACAAATGTGATGTGAAACCAAAGATTGATGCCTTAAAGAGATATTGAATTTGATCTATTAACTCACTTACCAACATAATTTGGTTCATCTGTTCCATTAGGAGACCAAGCAGCCCAAATGAGAGATCCAGGAGCCAAGATATCTGGTTTGAGAAGATCAGCATCTTGGAAGCTGAAGTCTTTTATGTTGGGCCCTCTAGCAGAGAATAATGCCACTTGTGGTGCTGATTTATAGAGAATAGGCATCAAGCCATTCCCAATGCTTCCTGTACCTTTGAAGCTCTTCACTCGTCCAGTCCAATCTCTTGGTGTAGAGGTGTTGTAATAGTCTATAAGATCCTACAGTTGACTCACACTATTGTCATAATTTAACAAAACTAACAAACTCTGTGATTTGGGGGGGGGGGGGGNNAAGTGGGGGGGGGGGGGGTCCAAGACCATGAAGATATAAGAGAATAACAAGACAGGCAATACAAAAATCAAAAACTTATGACTTAGAAAGTGTGGACTCATGATAAGTGAGAAAGAAGATACCATTGACTTGGTAACATCCGTGATTAGAATTCCAGGAATACCAACAGGGACAGGATCAAACTTTGTTCCAGGAGAAACATTTTCCACGGCGAGAACAAATCCAATTGCACCAAGACTCTTGGCTGTTTCTGAGACTTTCTTGATGGATGCAGTACCAGCAACAAAATTAAAGGAATAACCGCAGATAAGAACTTTCCCCTCTACCAAGTTCTTGTTCAATACTTCTGGTCTTTGGCAGTCTGAAGGACTGTACTTCATCACCGAAGAATCCAGCAATGCATCATTTGCAGCAACCAAGGTGTATGTTTGATTTGGATGTGTAGAAGCTGCAGAAATCCATTGGACCTATTTCAGATTTTGAATCCAGATACTGGTGGATAATTATCAGCTGCTATGCAATTACTAGCTACAGCATGCCTAAAGCAATAACTATAAATTGAAGAACCAGACCGTGAGATTAATTACAAACTGAAATAAACAAGATCAAGAAATTGTGATGGTAAATTGTTGGACTATATTAGAGCACATGTTCACAATACGCTCTTATGTTAGTAAATTGTTAGATTGAGGAATATTTAAATTTAGGTCATCAGTAGCATGTCTCTAAAGTTGGTCATGAAATCCACTCATTCCTCGAGGCTAGAATATGACAACACCGAAGCTTCAGAAGATTTCCAGTTGCTTCTAGACCTCTCAATGAATTTTCCTTGAACTAAATTTTAGCTTGGAGAACAGTAGATAAAGCCATGAACTATTGTTTACTCACTAGGTATATCCAAAGATGACTGGCTACTTAAATATCCCCAGCATGCACCCACAGCAGTTGGGTCAGGGAGCTACTTTTACAATGATGCTCTGCCAAAGAAGCTATACAAAATAAATTTTCAACAAAAGCTGGATAAGCTTGGTGACAAACAAGAATCATTTGAGACAACTTTCAAAACAGGTTTTAACAATTTGAAAGGATAAACAAATCAGAAAAGCAAAAATTAAAGAAAGATTTTAGCTTGAAGGGAGGACATAAAAAAAAAAGTTAATGAAACATAATTTAATCATCCAACACCACATGAATGTCCATCCCTCATTGTGGCTGCTTAAGTTTATATATGAAAAGAAAAGATAAACCAGTCGAGTACATTAATCCAAACTTGCTATTAAAATGATAAAAGAAATCATTTCTATGGTGAATTGTCTTTGGTCAATCACGATAAACCTTTCCAGCAATTCATTTTCACACTTGATTTCACTAGCAAAGAGGGTACCATTTGATTCTTACATGGAGCTATAGATGATTTCAACCATAGGCAGAAGAATGTCAGTATATCAAGGAAACATAAAGCTAAAAACAAATGGAAAAGGCAGCTAGAGAAGAAAAAAAACAAAAAAAATGATACTGGAGCATGATCCACTATAACAAAGGACAAAATTACTATTCTATTCAATCTCCCATAAAAAATGCAATATGAAAAGAATAGGTTGGGAAAATTTATAGCTGCCATATTTAGTTTTTGTACTGACATTCTTTCTCAACATTACCCCCACATTATGCAGCATCTCTTCTCAAAGGCTATCAAGTTAGAACCAAAAGCTTGAGTGTAAAACTTACGTGACAAACCAATTCCAGGTAAAACTTTGCCATTTCCTAGGTACAGATGGTTCTTGTATCTCCGGTCATCAATCGCAGCGGCCACAGATGTTATCCAAGGGCTATAAGAAACCAGAGTTTTTGGAAAAGGACCACCATTTCCAGCTGCCTGTGCAACAAATACACCTGCTTTCACAGCTCCAAGAAGTGTAACATCAAAAGGGTTCAAATAAGTTGTCTTGGTGGTTGCTGGAGGGCTATTTGGACCAACTGAGAGGCTGAGTATATCCACTCCATCATGAACAGCCTATTCACAAGAGTTTTTGCACATTAAAGTTGTTCAATAAAGAGATAACCATCAAAAGATGTAGCACTGATGGGAAATTGGTATCCTGTCTAATATCATGTTGATCGTAGGCCGAGAAAATAAGATCTTTTTTTCTCCATTTCAACATAGAATTTCAAATCCAAGGCAGGTGTCACTTTTTTTAACTCAATTTAACAGGAGATACACCAAGAAGATTTTTCTAGTGACAAAAATCAAGAAGAGGGAAGCCTTTTCTTTGTAAATGGCTACCAAGCACTCATAGATATTTAAACCACAATTTTTGCTTGCTTGTCATTGAAATGGGAGGATATATGTGGCCACTAAAAAGGTCCATCAGATCTCAGCACCCTGAAGGTGTTGATTGTACTGTAACAAGGATAAGATTACAAGCAATATTCTGGTGCAAGACTTGAGGTTACAAGATAACAAGAAAAGCAACAAGTTCTGAACAGTATCCACAAATTCGTGATGGGTGGTTAGCAACCAAACGAGAGCACACCTGATCAATAGCAGCTACCACATCTGCAATAAAGCCTCCAAAAAGCCTATAGAGTGCCTTGTACACAGCAATCCTGGTCATAAATAAGATCACTTGCCATGTCAAAGAGGACATGATATTAAAATTTTGAAGGGAATATTACTAATTGAAGTTGTTATTCTGCTCACCTAGCACGAGGAGCCATCCCACTTGCTTTCCCAAATTCATGGCCGTGAATTCTCACAGGAATACCATTATTTCCAGCTGCAATAGCTGCTGTGTGACTGGAATCAAGTTACAGAAAAAACCAAGGAAAAAGTATTAGATTGAATTTTTTTTACCATATATGTTTCCTGTTCTCCAGGTCCAAATGAAGATAGTTTTTTTTCCCTTTCATGCGCACCCTTCCATCAAATTTATAGCATTCTCTAGTATGTATTGCAAGCCAACTGAAAGTTTCTTCATTAGTATGTGCTAACCCACACAGCATGCAAGCATAAAAGATTTTCACTTTGAGAGACCATTAGCTTCTTGTCATGCAAGTAATCGTAACAGGTTAAAATTCCAGTCAGAAAACAAATAATTTAAGGATTATATTGCATCACAGTTTTTATATGGAAATTGCATGTAAAGATGGCATAGGTTCTAACCTTCCATGCCCATCTCCATCCATGGGAGAAGCAAAATCAATGGAAGGATTAAATGCCCCAGCTGCAATTGCAGCTTCAGCAAAATGTTGGGCTCCAATGATCTTTCCATTACAGAATTCTCTCTTGGTATCAGGATCAACTTCACACTTTCCTCGGTACTTTGGAAGAGGCCCATATGGGTCACTGCTGGGAGATCCAAAACTTGGATGGCGTGGAAAAATTCCTGAGTCTACAAATCCTATTATAATGTCTTCTCCTGCCTTGTCGAAGCCACCCCCTGTTGGCCAAACTCCGGTTGGAAGCCCCAGAAACTGTGGGGTGTGTGTTGTAAGTCTCCTCACCTTCCAATCTCTCTCCACAGATTTCACATCAGGGGCACGCCTCAGGGTTTCTGCCTACTAATATATGGGAACAATGTAAGGATACAAAAATAGAAAGAAAATAATATATCATCCTTTTAAGAATATCATAGAGAGAAATGTACAGAGAGAGTAATTCATAGTTTCACCTGTTCAGGCGAAGCATGAACTGCAAAGCCATTTATAAGATGCTTATAGCTGTAGAGTTTCTTGTAGGTCCCACGGTCAAACAATGAATCAAGAAGCATATCATGTTTCTGTTCAAGGTGCTGGGCATAGGACGTGACCAATTGACTGAAAAATGGCCCAAAGATAGAGAGTGAATAAGTCAAGTGAAACAGTTCCAACCAATTCCATTTATTCCTTTATCAATCATGGTGTGACGATCTTTTATCAAAAACAAAATAAGACAGTGCAGGGTAACACATAAGACAGTGCAAAACAACAAGGAACCTAATTAGATTTGACTGAATAAAGTACATGAACCACCAATTGAATCATGATAGACACTAAGGCTGGTGAGAACATCCTCATATCAGATGAGCTACTAGCTGCAAATAAACTGTTCAAAAAGTCAGGGGTTAAATGCTTGACAGGATGACTAGATGCATGCACATGTTTGAATCTTTTCACAACCAGTGGTCGTTTAATTCTACTGGGAAGCAATTCGAATAGGATTTATACTAAATTCCCAAAGCAGTTATAGTCTGCCAAAATCAGCGGACCATAAAGACAAAGTCAATGATTAGAAAATGAGATGCAAACAGAATGTAAACATGGGACAGGAAACACACAACACACAGTCTTTACGGTGCCCTTTATTTCTATTCGGACTTTCTTTCCAAGATATTGTTAATGGCCTTCAACTGGTGAAGAGGTATATGACTTGTCAACCTTTATGATCCATATCAAACTGCGAGCATGAAGTACACAGCCACAGCAAACACATTACAATCATTCGAAAAACAACCGGTAAATTAAAATTCCAGATAGTAATTTCACTAGGATGTTTCGACTATACAACACGTTTCCCAGCATTGAAGATTAGTATAACAACGCTACAAGCACACAAAAGCAAAGAAACTTGCAACTTGGAAGTACCTACCTGGTGGCGTCAAGCTTCTCATCAGATTCCACAGCAGTGGCTTCAAAACCAGGGATACCTCCTGTATAACTTATGACAGGCTCTCCCTCCATGGTCACAATATACACCTCTGCTTTCCCATTTATCAACAAAGCAAATAAGACAAGCACTATACGCCAAGACTCCACCACCCTCATTTTCACTGTCTGCCAACTTCTATTATCTCCCACAGTACCTGCTCCATCCAACACAATAAAAAACTACTCAACTCCATATTGTAACACTAATAACACTCGAAATCTTAAAAATCATGACAACCCAGTTTCTCTTTTATATTTTTTTGACCGAAGAAAATAAAATAATACTCGGACGTATGACAAATTTTTCTCGTCAAAACATTTCATTAATTAAGTAAACAATTAATTAGAAAGAACCCAAATCTCAACCACTTGAAGAAAAGGGAGAGAAAAAAACCCACAGACCCCTTGAAAGAAAAGAAAAACACTTTCTATAATCGATCAGATTGCTTACACAAGACCTTCTAAATAAGACAAGCTGTTTTAAAGAATGAAATCATCAGTTCTCTATTACCACAAGTAGATACTTCCAAGCTTGAAAATCAATCACCAAACTAAACATTAATTAATATCACTTACCAAGTAGAGAGAAAGAAGCTCTTCTGATCAAAGTACAGCAGCAGCTAGCTGTCGCTCTCTTTACTTACATTACTCAACACTCCAAACCAAAAAACAAAAAAGCAACTGAATCTGCAGCAACAGAGTCAAATCTATCTATCAAGAACCTAAACAAGCAAAGAATCTACATTTTTTGGTAGTAAAGAAGGATCCCATCAAATAACATAACCCAAAAAAAAGTAGATATTTTACTTACAAAGAAGAGGAATAAATAAATAACTTGTTCACATTAAGATAGCAAAAGCAAATGGGAGTTTAGATGCTGATGAACATTGTCATTGCCATTTTCTTTGGCATTTGCATTGTTTAGCAAAGGAAGGAGAAAAGGAGGGAAAGATGGTGTCTGGTAGAAGCAGAGAGGAGGGAGGNNGGGGGGGGGGGGACTGAGTGAGAGAGAGCATGAGGTAGTTAGGGTTTTTATATATTGATAATTTAATTATTAATCATAGAGAGATCACTGTGATTTGCAGACAGGGACCGAAGATGATGGACTACTTGTACACTTGTTATTATATTTAATTGATACTGCATCACAGCAATTCATTTTAATCGAGTGTTCTAGTGAATGTTTGGGAGTTTAGCTTCTATGTGTTTTAAAAATATAATTTATTTAAAAAATTAAAAATAATATTTTATTATATTTTGAAATAAAAAATATTATCCATCATAATATCAAATATTCATTAGGCAATATTATTAAACATATTTCATTGATTTATTTGATTATCACACAATCTTAAACTTACCTTGGGCTATGTTTTAAATAATATAAATTAAAGTAAATGAAAATTAATCTTGTTAAATTTATTTGACTTAACAAATTAACGTGTAATTTGATTGAACCAGTTACAATAAAATTTATTTTTAAAAAAATAAAAACAATGTCATATTATTTAAAAAAATTCTTAAAAAAAGTGTTATTTTAAATTGATTGAGTTATTTTAAATTAACTCATTTTATTATTTGTTTGGTATTAATATAAAATCATCTTGGATTGAGTTTGGATTTGATTTTGTGAGGAATTAAAAAAACTCTTGAGGAGATATTTTGATTTGGGTGTGAATATCATTTATTTAAAACTTGACTGGGAAAAGAATTCTGCATGGCAGAAGAATTTTTTTATGGTTCAAAGTATTCTTGGATGAGTTTTTTAATAGCAAAACTAAATTACATCTAACTCTCTGTTTTATTTAAAAATAAATCATTCAAGGGATCCACGATGATTTCACTCTTCAATTTGGTCCAAGCTCCGAAAACTTCAAGGATCTATTTGCAGTTTAAATAACAAGTTAGGTGGGGAGCGGTGCTTTCCTTATTACAAAAACACTTAATTTAAGACTCTTTTTAGCTTTTATTTTCAAATTATTATTTTTTTGAAAGAATATAAAATTATTTTTTTTATATAATTTTAATGTATTGAGATTTAAAAAATTTTAAAAAAAACTAGTTGAAATAATTTTTAATACATCTTTAATTAAAAAACACCCTGTATCATATTATTAAATAATCACTTAAGGCATGTTAGTTTGTTGAAACTAGTTTTATTTTGAAAGGTAAATTATAGAAAAATAAATTATTGTCTAATATTAGATAGTGTAATGAAAAATAAATTGGAAAATAATTTGTAGTACTTGGTTATGTAATGAAAAATTAACTGTAAAATAACTTATTAATATTTTATTTTTATCAAGTTTATTAAAACAACAAGAAAAAAATCTTACGAATTAAAAAGTTAAATGATAATAAAATTTAAAAAAATAATTTTATAAATTATCTTAAATAAAATAAATAATAATTAAATAACAAAGATTAAATTCAAAAAAATAATAGACAAGTGAATTAAAATAATAATAATTAATATTTTATAAATTATTTCAAATAAAATAAGTAATAATTAAAAGAATGAGGATGAAATTTAATAGATAAAATTTTTTAATAAAAAATAAATAAAAATTAAAATAATAAAAATTAATATTAATATTAAATTTAAATTTAAAGAGATAAAATTAAAAAATAAATATTCTTGCATCCTTATGATTATCTCAGAACAGCACCTGAGAAGGTAATCGGAAAACCCGAAGGATTTGTTAATCGCCAGTCTCCACACACCACGTGCCAAAATCTGTGCAACCATTTTCATTCCCGCCGACGGCAGAACAGTGACACCATTTCTTATATCTCCATTTTGCCCTTTCGTTCATTACTTGTGGTTTTTGTTGCTCCCTCGTTCGTGACGACAAACCTTTTAAAAAAAAAATTGGATTGGTCGGCTTATCTCCTATTTTGGATCGTTAATATAATATATTAAACAAGATAAAATTATTAAAATGTTGGATTTAAGCTTCGAAATAAAAGAATTAAGAGATGAAACATGTCTGTTTAATACTAATTAATTTGATTTCACACGTTATGGGATAGATCGCTTTTTTTTTTCAAAAAAAAGAGAGAGATGTGGGCATTATTAATGGCATTTTACCTTTCTCCAAAAAAAATATCAATATAAATTGAAATATTCTTTTTCACAATAGATTTGAGCAATGATTTTTATTTATTTATTTAATTAATTTTCACAATTCATGTTGTTGTTGAGTATGCATCACAATTTTGGGTTCATAAATGATTTTTTTCATTAAAAAAAATATTAGTAACATTTTTATATTTCTTTTAAATATAAATATAAATAATCCGACCTTCAGCATCAATATAATACGAGCTAGGAATGAAGTATAGCATTAAAAAAAATCCCCAATGGACCGTCTCTGCTAACAAAATACTATGTAATTCAAAATAACATGAAATTGATTATAGATAAATACTGATGCTTGAATTTTCAGAACGAACAAGGGTTTGGTGATCTATAATAATTAGTAGATTTCGAATTTACGGTTCAATTTTCATTTTTTTTTTTTTAGTGAAATGAGTTCAGAGTTCGTCTTTTGACAGTGATAATCTTGGTCGAACACTGTCGTTTTCTTCTTTATTTTATTCCTTTTGGCACTGTTGACGGAGGAAGGAGAGCTACGACCCCATAAAGATCACATCAATGGAGGCACCTGGCCGGTAAGCCCCTGAACCAGGTGAAGGCTGGCCGCTCCAGACGACAAATGTTGTCATTTTCTTTTATGCACGAGCAAATATGATAAATAAACGAATTATGTGTTCATAGGTAATTCTACTGAGAGTTTTTTCTTTGCAAATTACTATTTCTTTTAGGAAGATCGTTTATAACCACTAAGTAAATTAGAAATAAATTCTTGATTCAGTGCACATAGAAAAGTCGGCATGGGAATAAAAATAAAATGAACAAAGGCTTGATTGGTTGCCTTGATTGGCGCAGGCAACCGAAAGCTCAAGACTTTTGGAATTGAATAATGATGATGAAGATGATTTTGATATTAAATTAGCGTGGAATTGATAATTAATTGCGGTATCCTTTGCCAATGCACGGACCATTACTTTTCAAGTGGGACTCCCACTTTTTTTTAGCGCGTGAGAACATGTTTTTTTAAAGGGATTTTTATTTTAAAAATACATAAAAATATTATTTTTAATTTTTTTAAAAAATATTTTTAACATCAAAACAATCTAAAAACTCAAAAAATAAAAATTTTAAATAATAAAAATTCAAGAAATCATGAAACACGGTTTCAACTACAAAAACATACAACCCTAAAGTTTGAGTGATTGACCTAACAAGCATAAAAAATTATTAAAATGGTGAAAAAATCTTGATAGTCTACCTAATGTTGCATTATGCAAGTATTATGCTTAAGTCAATCTTCACTCCATTAATCATACTTGGGGACTAAAAGGTGGTCGAGCTGGTGTCAAACTCGCTTTTAATTTTTATTTATTTTTCCCCACTAACATGAGTAGAACGTAGGTATTTTTTAAATAGAGAAACACAGCATACCATAAAAAGTAAAGTGCTATTTATAGGTTTTTTGTAAGTTTTAAATTCTTAAAAAAAAAAAAAACTGGTTGTCTTTCAGGCGATAGGGACACTCATTGAAACAAAACAATTCCCAGATCAATGGGTAAATACTATGTTGATAAATGTGACAGAATATATTTCATTTAATTAAAAAAATTACACTTATTTTATCTTATGTGATTCACCTTTAAAATTAACCTGCTATAAATGTAGAATACGTTTTACTTGGCATTTTTTAGAGAAAGAGGACATTGGTGATATTGAAGTATGTAGGTTTGAGATTTTGCTCAGAATGAGAGTGCTGTAGCATGTTCGAGATTCAAGTATGTAGGTTTGAGATTTTTAAAAGTATTTTTTATTTAAAAATATATTAAAATGATATTTTTTATATTAACAAATCAAAAAATATATAAAAAGAATTAATCAAAAGTTAAAAAAATTATTTTTTTTAAAAAATACAATACTCTTCACTTAACAATAACTCAAGATTATATCCATGTAAAAGAAAATACATGCTAACCGACATGTTTAATTAAAATACCTTAGTTGTTAAAAATTTAGAATCAAGGGGTTTTTTTTTTATATTCGAGTTCTTGATTGCTTATATAATGACCACTAAAGGTTTACATGGTCGTTAACTTTAAAAAATTAGTTATGCTACGCGTAAGCTGGCTCGAACATCTACATTGATCTAAAAAAAATACCTTAGAGTTAATTTTTGTATAAATCATATATTAATAAGAAAGATAACAATTATCTTCTCACTAGCTTTTAGGGGATATTTATGATAATAGTGGAAATTATTTTTAATTTTTTTATCTAAATATATATTAAAATAATATATATTTTATTTTAAAAATTTAATATTTTTAATCTTAATATATTAAGATATATAAAAGCATTTCAAAAATTTCAAAATCATAATCCAACTGGAACACCAAACACCCTCTAACCGATCACATAGCTTAATACCAAAAATTAGAGTGCATAATTTTGAACATAAACAATTACGAAGGCCAAGGAAGAAGGTAAATTGGAATCAAATTAGTCAAATTTTCTGACTTTACAACATCCTTTGCCGCGGGATGACTCACAGAATATGGTTAAAATGTTGCAGGAAGATCAAAAGAGAGATCACGGAAAGATATTGTAGACAACGGTGAAGGAACGCCTTTAATATACACATATAAAAATATACAGAATATATATGAGATTAGCCTCATCGTCGGTCAAAGGGAATTAAAGATAGCGGATTAATTAAAAACAAATACAAAGAAAGAAGGAGAAAAGGATGTCATAGAAGGTTTATTTCTTATAGAGTATTTGTTTACGTGGCAGCTTGTGCATTCCGGACAAGACATAAATTTTAATTGTTTAATTACCATATAAAACACGGTTTTTCTACATGAGACCAATTAACAAAAAACCCTTTAATTATGCAAAGTAATATAGAAAATAAATCTTTATTCGTTTTAGTCATTTCACATCCAATAACAATTCTAATCAAATATATTAAACATGTTTTAAGACAAATAATAGTTTGAATCATGATTTTAATTAAATATATATTTTACCTTAAACAACCTTAAATAAATATAATTATTCTTGTAAACTCTAATCATAATCATAAAAATTACCACAATACTAAACACACTATTAATTTAATTAACAACATCTTTAATTTTCTCTGCTCTTTTTCCTGGCTGTCCTATTTTTTATAATCTATTCATTGTTTAAAGGTAAAAACTTTTTATATATTTATATTGTATTCATCATCCAGTTTTGAATATCTGTTATTTTAGTGTTATTTATTATTAAACATGAAATAAAACACTGTACACATACATTTCGAGTTAAATTTAAATCGATTTTATCAGAATTCAATTTATAAAAACAGTTAAAGTAAAAAAAAAACCTGTGTAAAAGGGATCATATTAGCATCATCAAATTGGAGGAAAACTCCCACGGCTACTGCTCCCTGGTGAAAATTGTCGACGGTGAAAAAGACTGAGAAGCTGCTCTTTATATATATATATATTTTAAATCGTTTCAATTTATTAATTTAAAAAAAAAATAAAAAAATAAAAAAATAAAATTTTAATATATAATTTTTTTTAAAATAACCATTATTATATTCTTAATCGGACAATAAAAATAAAAAACAAGTCATAAGTGTAGTGTCATTCTCAATTCTAGCCAAAGCTTCGTGTTTTCTTCTTGTCCTCACGGTAACGATTCTGATTCGACTCCCTTTCATGTATATTCTAATTAAGTTTTTCTTTCACATATTATTATGGGTCTCTCTCGAGCGAAGCTTTCTTTTTAGTTGATTGCAGAAGGAGCAAGGAATAACATATTTTTCGTGTAATTAAACAGGAAAAAAATATTTTTTAATTAAAAACCCTCTTTCTTTATTCTTTATTCGTGTATTTCTTTTTTTATATAAAAATATTATTTTTTATTAGAAATGTTGCTTAAAAAACTTATTATGATCATAAGAGAAAGTTTCAATATAAAGATTATGAATTAATCATTTCTATACACTTATATAAATAAATCTAAGAATAATAATAATGAGAAAATTATGTAAAAATTAGCAAAATAAATATCTTGTTCTTATTGAATATTAACAATCATTTTTTTTTCATTCTCCATGTTAGGTTAATATATAATTAATTGTAATGTAACTGTCAATATCACCATAAAAACCTTTAACTTTCATTATTGTTTAAATATCATTTCAATAAATTTACTTCAAGATAAATTTATTTTAAAATTAAAAAAAAGAAGAAGATTAGGATTGTTTAACAAACAAGCCTAGCATCTCTAGGCCTAGAAGGATGGCCTGAAAAGGCATGCCCATGTGCCTGGTCTTTTTTTAATAGATGGACTCCATGTTGTTTTATTTTATGGTGTAGATTTTAATTATTTTCAGTGATAGAAAAGTTAGGGTTTGAGTTTTTAGATTTTAAAAATTAATTTTCAATTTTATTTATTTTTAAATATCTAAAAAATATCCTAATGACATTGTTAGACCTATTTTTAACCTGGACATTATCTTTAACCTTCCAAATACTCTCTAATCAGTTTAATAATAAAAAAAATTAAGCCTTTATGATAAAATAAAGAATCCAAAACATCTTCATGAAATTTTTATCAGCAAGACAAAATTAATTACACTTAAATTATTTTTCTTTTTTTGAATAAAATATGCTCAATCGATCTTTTTCTCTTTTATTTTATTTTTTGATAAACCTTTTTTTCCCCCAACAACTGATATTGGGCTTTAAATATAATCTATAGTTTTTACCCTGCAAAATTAATTTTTAATTCAACATTCTCGATTCTTCATGCATGAAAGAGCATGTGAAGTAAAAAATAATATTGAAAAATACGGGAGGATGGGATAGTAAAGAAATTGGTGATGTTCTTTTTACTTCTTGCTTCCCATTTGTTTGACATAGTGGCTATGGGTCTGTGTCCCTGGATAATGGAGTTTTGGAGCTTTGTAACAATGGCAGCACATGTGAGGGTTGCCCCCACCAAAGTTTTTCGTGATGCTTGCACACCGCATGTGATTTGAATGATTCCAAGCATAAAAAGAAAAGAAATTGATGATCCCGTTTTATGAATTGTATGCTTTCAATTGGGCACATCACATCCAATAAATTTCATTACATGGCATGACTCTTCTCTCCTTTAAAGCCTCTGAGCTGCACGAGATTGCTTTTTAAAATTTGTTGTTGGTTTTAAAAAATATCAAGTTGCTTTTGGTTTATTATATCAATAATAAATTAAAAAATCATTTTATATATTATCAAATAAAAAATTATTTTAAAAAATATCATATCTCATAATCTCATACATTATCCATTTTTATTTTTGATAGTTCTTTATAAAGATTTTAAAATCTTAAAAGTTGTAAAGTTCTCATGTGGAAGTTCAATTGAATGATTTAAGTTGCAATTAAATTATATTTTATTTTTTTATATAATTTATAATTTTTTATAAGTTATCTATCTATTAATTAACTCCTCTTATTTATTTTTTAAACCACAGAAAGAAAAAAAACAAATATTTAAATGATGCTAAGAGGAAACTCACAAGTCGAATCTGGCAAGTTGAAGTTCCTCCTTTATAATTAACACGAGGACTATGCTCTTGTTCTATGATGACCCAAGAAAATTACCTGCTCACCTAATGTACATGTTTCTCCATCCACTTGTGATCATTATTCTGATGCCACATGGATTGAATTGATGAAACACTAACATGAATGCAGCCAGAAATTCCCTGCAATTCACATTTCTCTGTTTTCTTTTCCTTGTCAAATTTCTGTTCACAGTAAAACATCAGTATTGATGCACGTTTTGCTCTAAACATTCATTCACCCTCCAAAAAGAAATCACCTTTTCCTAGCTTGGTGATGTGAGGTGCATGTGTAGCTAAGACAAACAAGACACTGCTTATCATGGATGCTTAGAATTTAAAGGGCTGTAATCATCAAGTGGGGTTGAAGAGATGGACAGATGTTACGACATTCCGGCAAACTGGAGCCTGTGTTCTTACTCGGAATTCGGATGGCAATCCCACACGCGCGCGCGCGCGCGCGCACACACACACACACAGTGTTCCGAACTGCTGGTAGAAGCATCAGTACTACCGTCATGGTATCCATACATAAATGGAGGGTTTTTACTGCATTTAAGTTGAAGATATCTCGAAAGATATTGAGAACAAATTATAACACGAAATCGCTAAAAATCTGTGAATTGCCCTTGTGACGGATCGAGCTCGGGCCCGATCACTGAACTACGAGAGAGGGCCGATTCTATGAGAAAGGCCGTGACATGAAGATGACCTTTTTCTCAAGTACGTGTATGCAAATAGGAGATCCGTGGATGAATGGGTGAAAATGACCTTCACAAAAGTAGTCGTCAAGGAGACAAAAGGTTTGACTCTATTTATCTTTTTTTATTCATTGATTACAAACCAAATCATCCTCAGTAATCCCATCTTTTTATCTGCCTTTTTCATCTTTTGGGATTTGATGAATCATAATCATAACCACAAACATTGAATTTGGGGCCTGGTTGTTTTCGTCCCTTTGATCAACCCAACCTGGTTGTTTTCGTCCATTTGATCAACCCAACCTGGGTTTTACGATGAAGGTGGGTAAGAGTGCTGTTTGCATTATTGTTTTTTCCTTAGGATGCTTTGACTTGGGATTTTCATCAAAAGCCGCCCAGCATTTATCGCGCTCTAGCTCTTGCAGGTGAGAATCGGATCTTCCATGATCAAATTTTATATATTATCTAAAGATGTTCGATACACAGTACTAAATGGCTGAAATCCTTCCATAACTTCTTCTTATATACATCACAATTACAACTGTGTAATAAAAAATGAAATACAATTCTCAAAATATTCCTGCATCCGTAAAACCAGATATTAGACATGGTAATAGAAACTTGAATGCAGTAGCTATTATTTATGGAGATACATTTGATTCCCTCTTATTATCCCCTCCAAGATGTTTAACACCACAGCTTGCTTTGAAAAAACAAGCAAACTGACGTGTGGTGATGCCTTTGGTTAGCAGTTAGCAAGCAGCATATGGGAAAGAACAAAAGTAAATATTCTCAAAGTGCCACTAGAGACGAGTAACTGGATTAACTGCAATATCAGCAGTGGCAACAACTAACTAACGAGCAATATTATTCTACTTTTACACTTGAACAAGATATATACGATGCTTTGCTTCTGAGAGGACCAAGAGATTAAATTCCCACAGGAAAAAGATAGCATAGCCGATGGTGAAATTATATGTATCATGACTTCCAGCGCAGTCGGTATTATAATAGGCAAGAAGTTCACAAGTGGACTGTTTATGAAGTTAAAATTCACAACGAGCAGTGCCTTTAACATAACATAACATATAATTCGTTTAAGAGCAATAAAATGATCCTTCTCAGTAAGAACATACATGAAGTGGCTAATGGAATTTACACCGAAAAACATATCAGGCCGGTGATAATCAAGTATTGGAGAGCACTGGTCAGAGAACGAAACAGAGCAGGGTCGGAGAGCACTTTCCTTCGCCTGATAGATGTTGACCGAAGATGAAAGATGTAAAAATGGGCTTGGCATCCATGGAAGCACATTGCAAGAGATCAAAAGAACAGTTTGATTAACTGAGGAACAAACCCTTCTCATTAGTTTGAACTTCAATGCCGAGAAAGCAATAAAGATCATCCAAATCCTTCATGGAGAATTCTCGGGAGAGTCGAGTAATGAAGGTGTGAACCAAAGAAGAATTACTGCTAGTAAAATGATCATGTCAATAACATAAAGAAGTAAGTTAACAGCGGAGCAAGTGGATCATTCAATGCCAAATTTAATATATTAATAATTTTAACTCCAACCATTGTAGCTCTTATTCTTTTAGAACATGAACAAAAGAAAAGGTAAGATACTTATATAAAAATACTTAAAAAACTTGTATTTCAATAATAATAATAGTAATAATAATAATAATAACAATTATTATTATTATTTTGTATTTTAAATATGATTCTTTTGGAGATTTTTGCTATCCAACTGTGCTTCTAAAAAAAATTGATTTTTTAGTTTTAAATTAATTTTTTTATTATTTTAATTAAATTTCAAGTGAAAAACACTTCAAAATCCATATCTACTGTACCCCAACAACTGCTTAACATTTAACATTCCAACCATAATCAACAAATAATCCGTATTCTTGAAGAAAATCTCTCAATATCGTCAGCTTTCATTCACATCAAGTAATTAAATGCAAACCTCCATAAGAGAAAAAAATGGATACCCACTGTATCAACTTCTACAATCAACAGCAATTTCATTGGGTCTTTGTTTTAAAACCACAAACCCAACTGGGCCACCAAACAAGATAGAACATGCTTAATGAAACGTGATCCGATAAATTTATTGGAGACCCAATATTGAAACCAAACCAGCCCATGAAATTTAACAGTCACCTTATCCCTCGGTGGCAGCTCATACCGCTCTCCCTTGAAATCAATGATGGTTCCAGAACTCGTTGGATCCTTAATACACCAATGTTCAAAAACCAAGGCTTTAAGACAAGGTCTCCCGCTTCACGCAATAGCTATAAAAACAGCAACAAGGTCTGATGTTATTGTCTCTAACCACATCCTCAACTTTTATGCAAAATCTCGCAAACTAAGGGAAGCACGCCAGGTGTTCGATGAAATGTCTGAGAGGAATCTTGTTTCATGGTCAGCTATGATATCTGGTTATGAACAGATTGGAGAGCCCATTGTGGCACTTGGGTTGTTTTCAAAATTGAATATTGTGCCTAATGAGTATGTATATGCCAGTGTTATTAGTGCTTGTGCTAGTTTGAAGGGGCTAGTTCAAGGAAAGCAAATTCATGGTCAAGCATTGAAATTTGGGCTTGATTCTGTTTCTTTTGTTTCTAATGCTCTCATTACAATGTATATGAAGTGCGGTAAGTGCAGTGATGCATTGTTGGCATATAATGAGGCATTAGAGCTTAATCCTGTTGCCTACAATGCTTTGATTACTGGGTTTGTTGAGAATCAACAACCTGACAAGGGTTTTGAAGTGCTTAGAATGATGTATCAAGAGGGTTTCTTTCCTGATAGGTTTACTTTTGTTGGGCTGTTTGGGACGTGTAATAGTCGTGATAATCTGAAAAGAGGGGAACTTTTGCATTGTCAAACTATAAAGCTTAAACTTAACTCTTCTGCTTTTATTGGTAATTTGATAATCACAATGTACTCGAAGTTGAATTTGTTAGAAGAAGCTGAGAAAGCTTTTAGATCAATTGAAGAGAAAGATCTCATTTCGTGGAATACTTTTATAAGCTCTTGTTCTCATTGTAATGATAATGAGAAAGCTTTGGAAGCTTTTAAAGAGATGTTAAATGAATGTCTCATGAGGCCTGATGAATTTACTTTTGCTAGTGCTCTTGCTGCCTGTTCCGCTCTTGGGTCAATGTGCAATGGAAAGCAGATTCATGGTCATTTAATCAGGACAAGGTTGTATCAAGATGTTGGTGCTTGCAACGCCCTTATAAACATGTATGCTAAATGTGGTTGCATCGCAAAGGCTTATTATATATTCAGCAAGATGGAGCATCAAAATCTTGTTTCGTGGAATACCATGATTGCTGGATTTGGAAATCATGGATTTGGAGGGAAGGCATTTGAACTTTTTGCTAGGATGAAGACAATGGGAGTACAGCCAGATTCTGTAACTTTTGTTGGACTTCTAACAGCTTCCAATCATGCAGGGCTGGTGGATGAGGGGCTATTCTATTTCAATTCTATGGAAGAAACTTATGGGATTTCCCCTGAAATTGAGCATTTTTCTTGTCTCATTGATTTATTGGGACGAGCTGGGAGATTAAACGAGGCAAAAGAGTGCATGAAGAAATTTCCTTTTGGGCATGATACTGTTGTTTTAGGTAGCTTGCTGTCTGCTTGTCGGTTGCATGGAGATGTTGACACTGGGAAATGTTTTGCTAGACAACTTCTGAAACTTCAGCCAGTGACTACATCACCCTATGTTTTGTTATCAAACTTGTATGCTTCAGATGAAATGTGGGATGGTGTTGCAGAGGCCTGGAAGCTGTTGAAGGACAGTGGATTGAAGAAGGAGCCTGGCCATAGTCTGATTGAAGTGAAGGGGACTTTTGAAAAGTTTACTGTAGTGGATTTTTCACATTCAAGGATTGAAGATATTATGGACATGCTCAAAACTTTAAGGTGGGCAGCAATTGAAGTTTAGTTTCAGTCATTTAACTCGGTCCTTTGAAAGGTATGTTTAACGTAGATATCTATTCTGAGTTGCACTGCATTTTTATTCAAGCTCAAATTATAAGTCCATCGATTGAGCTGCTAATGACTAAATGTGGATATAAAACTTTGTAGCTTTAAGGAGGATACTGAGGAACTCAAATTTGCTCCCATGATAAAGTTGTGACTCATTTCATGTCTTTTAAAGTAGTTCGCCTCAAATGCTAGAATTTTATTTCACTCCATCATTGCAAGGAATGTCATAGGTTAATTTAGATACTTAGCTTCATTTTCTGTCAAGTCTGTTTTTCCATTGGTGTGGACCTGTTCAATTTTGTAGGCTGAATTGGATTTGAAGGATGACAAAGACAATGTGACATGCAACTGCATAGCTTCCTTGGCAGATGAAGAACCTCGTGTAAGCTTATTTTATGCATTTGACGTTTTCTGACGTTCATTGATAGAATTGATTGCTTGATCCAGCCTCAATGTGGTCAATGTGGCTTATGGTGATGAGAAGCTCGTGTAAGCTAATTTTATGCAATTGACGTTTTCTGACTTTCATTGATAGAATTGATTGCTTGATCCAGCCTCAATGCGATCATTGTGGCTTATGGTGATGAGAAGGGGTTTAATGGCATTTTTTTGTCCCTGAACTATTGATATTGTGGCAAACTAAGGTCTATATTATCAATTTGATCAATTTTGCCCTTAATCTATCACCTTATTCATTTGTTTGATTTAACTGCTATCATTAACTAAAACCTGCTTTAAAAAGAATTCAATTTTTGGTTTTTAGAGCTGAAATTTTCATTATGTGCTAATAAAAGTTCAATCCGCTATAACTAATAATTTCAAAAAATTTTGAAGTCAGAAAGTATTTTATTCATTTATTTTCTAAACAATAAAATTTCAATAAATTGTGAAATAGAAATTATGCCGGAATTATCTCAATTTTTTTAGGAGCCCTAAGGAGGTTATATTAATTTATATTGGTAATTTTAGTGTGGTTCTTAAAATATTTGTGTATGTGGTTTTCAAAGTTTGCTTATTTTAAGCTTGGTTAGATTGGTTAGGTAATGTATTCAACCGTGTTAATATTTTGAGAATCATACTAAAACAAGAAATTATATGATTTATTTAGAGTCCCAAACAAAATTATGGATGTTCCAAGTTATCCTCTATTTTATTTTATTTTTTTGCAATTTTGTTAATATTTAATGTTAAGAAAATTAGAAAATTCTTCTTAACCTACAAAATGTTTGAAATCAGATTATTTTTTTTAACATTTATGAAAATCTTCAGCTCATAATACCAAAAAATAAATCCTTTTTAAAAAGGGTTTTAGATCAATGACAACAGTTAAATCAAACAGAGAGACAATATTTGTTTAACTTATGTTAGTTTAAGGACAAAATTAATCAAATTGATAGTACATGCCTCAGTTTGCCATAAACCCAATAGTTAAGGGTAAAAAATTGCCATTAAACCGATGAAAGGTGAATGTTTTGCAGCTTAAGCAAAGGCAAAAACAAAACAGGCTGCAGCTAAGGTATCTTGCTTCTCGAATCAGTGTTTAGTCTGACTTGTGCTCATCCAGTTGATGCTATTTTATTCCCGAGGTAGGAAGGTTGGGGGCATCTCACATGAGCTAATGCTTGTTGAAATGTTAAAGCTTTGGAAAATGACAACCAAACTGCCGGGAAAAGTAGGTTTGGCGTTTGATGGCGACGAGTTGTTCTATTTGGCAGGGAGTTGCTGAGTTTGTAGTAGGCGTGATACGATGAAGAAAATTGTTACCTACTACAAAATCAGTGGATGAGGGTATTAGGAAAAGAAGTTCAGCATGTGTAAATTTTTCTTGATTGATCGTAAAGTCAATAAATTGCTGCAAGGATTTTGCTCTTAATATGTCTCAGATGTTGGGGACTTATCCTGAAAGTTTTGCTTGGAATTCAAATATTTCCTTCCCCTCTCTTCATGAAGGAGATGAGATTGATTGAATTCATTTTTTCTTTTCCATCTCATCATTTGCATTGGTGATCTAATTAGACAGTTCGTAGTTTCTAGTTGACGAGGTAAGAAAATTGTATCATCATGTAGGTTTTAAATTGATCAAAGATGAAGGCTGTTCTAGCCTCATCTTGGAATATAGTATTTTTAAACTCAAGTTCTTTAGAGTTCAGGATTTGAGCATGCGATGACTAAGTACTAGAAAACTAGCAGTCAATTTTCCCATGGAAAACTTTCTCCCCTGACAGATAACACTAGCCTTCCACTGTGACTGTAACGTGGCCCAGTTCACCATGGCTCTCTCCTTCTCCGTTTGTCTCTCCAGAGTTCTGATCAGGTTACTGAATCATTTCAGGTGAATAAAGATTTAGAGTAGCTGAAGAGTGGTCGTCCATGGACCAAGGTGATCCCTTCACCTCAAAAAAATTATGGTCTTGAATCAATGGCCGGTGGCCACTATGTCGTGCGAGTTCATTTACAGATCACAAAATATGACAAAAAAAGAAAGATACCAGCTCCTAAACAGCTAACATCTCTAGATCAGCAATGCTAGCTGGTCATCTAGCAGCGGTATATACGGTCGGTAGGAATCGACTGAGAACCATATCCTAGAGGATTTTCTACATGACTCGCATGCTTGAGTGGCCGATATAACCCAGAAGTGACAGAGCTGCAGCGTAGTTGACCGCTGTGTCGGTGTGTGGGCCTTCATCAGCCTCAAAATTCTTGGTCTGAAATCAATTGCCGGTAGTGTACAAATATTACTGCCTTGCTTATTTCAAGTACACATAGAAAATGAACCGTAACAGTGACGTTTAATCGGAAATTTTAGATACAGCAGATGAGCAAACCCCCCAAAACCATCCAATTATTCCTTTAAAACAAGCAAAAGAGGCTGCTTGGGAATCATGATATTGCAAACGTAAAAAAACAAAAAGAAGAAGAAGAAATCTACACGCTACAAGTTATGACATTTAACCTTTCATTTTTTTTTTCTGTTGTTCTTAACAAAGAAATGAGGAATAATTGGCAATGTCCAGAGCTGGAAATAACTCGCAACAGCAGCTAAAATGAGTGGAATATCATAAATTACCACGCTCCTCTCAGGTGTCTTGTCATGGCATCATTTTTCCTTGTTCTGGGAAGCACCACAGGTGCATGATTGATGCAGGGTGACCCATGTTTGTTTCTTGATAGGCTGACCTAAACATTGTTGATCAAAATAATTAATGAAGATCGAGTTCATAATAAATTTGTACATTTGCATTGAAGACAGCAGAGTTATGATTATCTAACACAGTATGATTTCTACTTTTCTTTAAGTCTGATCAAACTATTTTGCTGCCGAGGTAGCTTTACATCACTGTTAAACCCAAAACGTGTTGATTTGGACACATGCTTGAGAAGGCTTGTAAGAATTGCATCTGCTTTTGCAAAAGTTGATGATAAGATCTCACCAAGTGAAAGTAAAGAAAACAACTTGAAAAAACTTCGACATGGTTTAAGAAAAAGGGGGACATATTTGCCATGGGCTCGAGGTTGTTTGGTATTATGATAAAAATTATTTTTTATTTAAAAATAAATAAAAATTATATTTATATTTATTTTTTAAAAATTTATTTTTAATAATAAAACAATTAAAAAACATAAAAAAATAATTTTTTTAGAAAACCCGAGTCAGATCTTGCTCTCAAATATCCCTTGGCCTGTGGATAGAATATTGATTACTACCCACGTACGTTATCTGAGAATATCCTTCATAGTTGAAAATTTAAGTGAGGTTTCAAAAGGATATTTATCGTATATATATTTGCTTACATATAAATAACTTGTTGAAGATTAAGAAAAAAAATAATTCTGGGACGTAAAAGATGAATTGTCATTGAAAAAAATATCGATCTTCTTCGTACTTAAATACTAAAATATGCATTCCCTTGATTGATCCTGTTAATTTCTCATGCACATTCCTTTCTTCTTCCCCTCGCCTCGTTTTTTTTTTCTTTTATATATATATATATATGTATATGTATATATAAATTTCCACGAATAGAAACGGCTGGCGGCAACCTAAAATTAACAGACACGTCTTGATCAGTTCAACATGAGACGTCTCTGCATGCATCCTCTCCTTATCATACATCATTTCAATAAGAAAATTTGCAACATATTATGTATATTTCTTGCAGAACATGCAAGGAATTAATTAAAAATTGGGTAATTTATTGCTGTCGTTTTCTAACTTGTAGTGACAACTGATCAATAAAGGTCTCGCTATAATTAATGAGGTTTGAAGAAGTTAATCCTTGTTTGACCAGCCTAACTTGGCAGCTCCTCAAAATTATTAATTCAAATGAAAGCTTATACGTCGTATGACTCTTGATTAGGGCGTGTAGTCCCTTGGATGTTTGGTAAGGTTGTTTGAGATCTGAGAGGATCATGAGTTGATGGCTATATATATATATATATATATATATGAAGATGACGTTAATGACAAGGATGATAATTTGCTTGCTTGCCTATCAAGTTAAATTTTCTACTAGTCTATAGAAGACTTTGAACTAATTGATTATTAGATTATTAGTCAGACAAATTAATCTTTCAGCTTTCAATTGTCACCTTATTTCCACTCTAACGAGAATCATATATACCGGTAAATGTAATTTTTTTAATATTAACTATAAATAAAATTGAAAAGTTGATATATATAATTTTAATTAATTTGAATTAAAATTGAATACCTGCCAGACCTCCATCCATGTATATATTTAATCAATATATTATAATTAATTTTAAAAGAAGCAAAAAAAAAAAAAAGCTCAAGCAAGGATGTATAACTTATTAATAAAAAAAATATCATGTGTGATTGATATTTTTTATACAGTTAAAAAGGTGGATGAAATGTTATTTATTTATTTATTTTTTTAAAAAATAACATGTCGTTTCCCTGCTTGGTTTTCAAGGAAAGGTGGTTGAAAAATTAAACTAAAATTTTTTATTTAAAAATTTATTTTCAATCTATTTTGATGTAAAAACATCTAATAAACATTCTTGTAATGAACATAAAATAATAACAAAATCAAAGTACCCCTAAAATAGTCTAAAAATACAATTAAACAAAAATAAATTAATCCTCTCTTATCTTTAATCTACTTTTATTAGTGAGATGGAAGGTAAAAAACACTACAGTGATTTTTTTTTTATTTAAGGGAATCCATTAATATAAAAAATGATTTTTTCATGACTGATATGTGGTCAACTAGTAATTTTTTTAAAAAAATTGTTCTTTAAGGACTTTCTCATTTTTCAATATAAAAACTCAAAAAATAAAAAATAAAATTTTAAAGTAAAACAAAACTTCCAAAAATTAAAGGGATTGTGAAAAGGAAAAAAAAGGATAAAAAAGAACGTTTTTGTGAGAATTATTGATTGACCATGTTATTTTTCTATGTTTTACACTTTAATCCTATGTCCTTTTATTATGCCTTGCTACAAAAAATTATAAGAAAATGATCATTAACTTGATTACAAAAGAATGGTACTGAAGAGAAAAAAAAAAGTTTGATAATAAAAAAAGCAATTACAGTGCTCCATGTTTGTGTGCAGATTAGTGTGAAACTACATTAAAATCTTTAAGTTTTTTTAGTATTTATTAGATTATTTATCTATATTATATTAAACTGTGGATGTGAAGAAATTTTTCTTGAATATATATATATATATAAAATAAATGTTGTTAATATTTTTTTATAGAAAAAATGTAAACTGTGCGAGAGTTGATCGATGTGACATAATTGAATTTATAAATTTAAAAGCAACTTGAATAACTCATAAAAATATAATCTGACTAAAAAACTTTTAAAATAATATTTTTTTTAATATTAAGATAATAAAATATTAAATTAATTGGAGTTAATTTGAATTCACATATCAAATCCACTACTTAAATTATAAAACTATCATAATCTTATAAAAAACAAATAAAAATAAATTATAAAGTTTACTTTTCATTCAACTCGATATTAAAAAATAAAATAAAAAATAAATATATAAAAAAACTTAAAAAGTAGCTTAAGTTAATTTATCAAACCTATGATTTGAGTTATAAGATATAGATAAATTTATAAAAATCAAATAAAAAATAAAAAAATTTAATTTTTAACTAGTCTAATATTTAAAAATAAAAAAATAAGTTAATTAAAAAATATAAAATAATCCAATTTAATCGGTAAACTCTTTATTAATAAGAAAAGCAAAATAAGATTATTTTTTTTTATTAACGTTAACGTTTATATCTTTTAAGGATAATCTGTTCATACATCACGTAATTAACTTCACATACTATTTGTTTCTTCTACTTTCCTGTGCCTTGGGTCCATTGCGGCTCCTTTGGAACCTCACACAAACATCCACACGAGACATGCTCTTAAGCCTTAAGCATGCACGTGAAGAATTAATTCCCCAAACAAACCCTATCCAACAGTACAATATATACCCTCCATCGATATTTTATATGAAACATGAGGACATTAATACAATATCATATCATCCATCATCATATTCAAGGCAACAATAACCAGAGAGAGAGAGAGAGAGAGAGAGAGTTAATATTGCATACAACATCAAATGAACGCCTCCTTCAACTTCTTGTTGGTTGACCATCATCTGGAATTAATTTTATTTATTTAAAGGCTGATTGGTCAAGACTAAAAAGAATTGTTCTCTTTGTATGCATGTTGAGATGAGCATATAGTTTAATGAAGCAACTCTCCCCTCAGGTATGATAGACGACTGAATAAGCACGAGGGGCAGTTTCTTTCTTTCAAATAATGAGGCATCAACTCAAAAATCCAACCAAAAGGCAACAAAAATACGAGAATAGAAAACCCTTTTCATGAAAAATCATTCATGGAGTACGAGTGTGGAGTTTTGTCTTGCTTTGTTTGCATTAGGTAGAGCAGCACTCCAACTTTCATTCTAGTTCTTGAATTCTTCCCTAAAACAATATTTGATTAGTCTTTATGGGACGTAGTAGGTTAAGATGAACAAACATCTCACTAACAAGACATTCGAAAGTAATCTCCAATTAATTGTGTTTTACTCGTGATCCGCGGAAAAATATCTTAGCCTGACATCTCAAGGCAAGTCTTCCTCCTCGAAGGCTCAAGCCTCAGATCTAGTACTTGAGTTCCTGTTATATATTCTCTGTGTTACCATGGAAGAAGACATTTTCTAGTGAGGCATGCACATTCTTGACGTTTTCTGCTTCCAACTGATGATCTGATCACCAAGGGGGACCTAATAATTATCTACAGTACCCGTCAACAAAATCTTCAAGAATGATATGATTGTGCATGGTCAAAAAGAAAAAAAGAGATTAATCAGTTGTCCATATATATTTAATAATCCAATCTCCCTTCCCAGCTGGCTCCCTTCGGCTGGCTTTTCAAGCTATGTTAACATTTTCTGCTACCCTATTCTGGGATTTGACCATGAACATCCTACAAATGTTTATTCATGTTATTAGTATAGATGATAATAAAATCTGTTTATGTATTAGGCATCATAAATATGTTTTGTTTTAATTGATTTTCGAGATGATTGTTTTCATTTTTTTGGTTCAATAATTAAAGACATATTCAGATCAATTCGCGGGTCAATTCACACTAAATTTCTTGTTTGAACCATTATAAAAATACGTTTTTCATATTGATATAATGTATTTAAAAAATTCTTCAAGATACACTGCTTCCAATATACAAAATCATGAAGGACACAAAGCTTTTAACCATCCGATTTATCTCCTAGAATCAATTATTCCCTAACATTACTGTAAAGGTGAGAGGAAGAAGTAATCTCAGCTTGCTTAGAAGCCAAGTCATTCCACTGATTAAATTAAAATAATTATATACACAATAACATATCTTGTATGAATAAACAAAGAAACGAAGATTTAGACAGCATAAAGAACCATACAAGAATATTTTCTTTACCAGGAAAAATGTAGACAGAATGGAAGAGAAGGGGGAAAAGGTTGACACAGTGCATCTAAAGTAGAAACAAGAAAAGGTTCTGATGCGATGAAAAAAGAGGGTAGGAAACAAAACACAGGAGTTTGGGAATTAAGAGCAAGGTGGTGGGGTGGATGTGGATATAACAGCAGGCTAACAAACAAAAAGATGGAAAAAGAGATCAGAGACAAGGATAGGATGGTCTCCATGGACACGCAAGGCCTAGCTAAAGTAACCAATAATGAAGATGAATCCAAAAATGCCTCAGTGATGCAATTCCAGGAAGAGCTTCGCTTTTTAGCCAAGCTTTTTATGTGTTTTTCTTTTTAATTTTGAGTCTTGATATATCAAAGCTATATATACATAGAGCTGAGAAACACTCCAACCATAATACTAAAACGGGTTTGAAGAGCTGAAGTTTTGACTTTAATGTCGTTGGAAAAGAGGGTTTTCGTATGAAAATTAATACATTTTTATGTGTTTTTGAAGATGAAAATTAATATATGAAGTTATTTATACGTGTGATATGTATCTCAAATCAGGTGATGATAAATAAGATTTTTATGAATTATTTAGGATGGTGTCAGTTTCTCTGGTCAGGCTTTAAGTTGTAATTACCATTAAATTTAATTATTGTAAAAAAAAAACATTTCCAAAAGTCTCGCACCAATCGGTCAAACCACTCTCAATAACTCTTGTTTCAACCTTCCCAATTCCCATGCCTCTTAACTAACAAACTGCTATTGGTTCTGGAATGAGACCAGCACAGTATTATTCGATTTTGATAAAATAATTAAATAATATCCTTCAATGTAAACAAATGATAAATAATTTTTTTTAACAAAATAATTAGTAATTGGATCATAAAAAATCTAATGATTTCCTCTATATTTTTAGATTTTTTTTCAGGTTTTGTTTGTTTACAAGAAAGTTTTTTTTTTTAAAAAATAAATTTCACATAAAATAAATTCCTTAAAAAATAAATTTCTAAAAAGTACAATATTTTTCAATGTCTGATAATGTTATGAAAAATAAATTGAAAAATACTTTTCAGTTTTGGTTATATTATGAAAAATGAACAAGAAAATAATTTATTAATATTTTATTTTTTTAAAATTTATTAAAATAATAAGGAATAATTCTTACAAATTAAAAAGTTGAATAATAATAAAATTGAAAAAAATTCATAAATTATCTCAAATAAAATAAATAATAATCAAAATAATAGAGGTCAAATCTAAAAAATAAAAAATAAAAAGATGAAAAAATTAAAATAATAATAATTAAAATTTCATAAATTATTTCAAATAAAATAAGTAACAATCAAAAGAATAAGGATCAAATTTGATAGATAAAAAATTTTAATAAAAAAAAGCAAATAACAATTATAAACATGAGGACCAAAGTTAATATAAAAATTAAATTTTAAGAAATAAAATTAAAAAATAAATATTTAAAATAAAATATATATAGCAATCAAAAGTTTGGGGATCAAATTTGATATAATCGATAAATAATAATATTTCTAAAATTTTCACAACTTTCAAAAAGTGTTTTCCTCCTAAATTTTTCAGGAAAACACTTTCCTGAAAATCAAGCCAAATTTTCCTTTGACTGGAAAGTGCTTTTCATTTATCAACTTTCCTAACAGTAAACAAACATAAGAAAGTTTAGAAAGTGATTTCTTCTAAATCATTTTTTGAAAAATAAACACAAGAAAATTTAAAAAGTATTTTTTTGAAAATCACTTTCTGAAAAACAAACATGGCTAAAAAAAAAAATACTTTTCTAAAAACCAAGTAATTTTTTTATATTAAAAAATATTTTTTGTTGACCAGAAAGTGTTTTTCGTTGACTGAAAAATATTTTTTATTGATAAAAAATATTTTTTATTGATCAACTTTTCTAATGATAAATAAACACAATCAAGTTTAAAAAATAATTTTCTAAAAACTATTTTCCATAAACAAACACTACTATTTTTATATTATTTCAAAAAACTAAATTCAAAATAGATAAAGAGCTAATTTTGGATCTTGATTTTAATATAAAATTCAGTAATGACTTTCACTAATCTAATAATTCCTGTGTATTTTTAAGGAATTTCTTAATGCTCGGTATCACTCATCACTTTATATTAAGCATTCCCAATTTTATATTTTTTAAAAAACAAAAAAAATAAACAGGAATATATTGGGAAAGAATAGTATTGCTTTTCTTTTCAAGAAAAACAAAAACAAAAACAAAAACACAACAACAACTATAATTTCCCTTTCCACTTCCTTTTTATAGTTTTTTTTAAATAATAATAAATAAATTACAACAAGTAATAAATTTATTTTATTTAACTATTAAGACTCTCTCTCTCTCCCCGTTATTTATCCCCCATCATCTTCATTCCATCATAGACGCATGCCTATACCCATGTTTTTGGGAAGTAAATTCCTTGCAACTCTCTCTTTCCTTCTCGTTCCGAACCCCAAAACTATCTACCTCTCAATTCCCAATTCATCTCTCTTTCTATTTCTGCTCAAAGTTTCCATCTTTATATAATTATGACCTGTCTTCTGTGTCTCTCTTAAAATTTCATAAACCATACGAATTTCGTGACCATTTTTTTTCAATGGGTTTCGCTGGATTTTGTGTTTAGAGTTGATTTGAAGAACTGTGTGCTCTTAAAATTTGATAAAAAAATCTTGGGGCCAGCTTCAATTGAGCAGGAAATGCCAGCCGGAGAGGGGAATCGGAGTCGTTTTGAGAATTTAAGAGGGGTTCAATGGAGGATAGATCTTGGGATTTTGCCTGGTCCTTCTTCTTCTAGTGTTGATGATCTTCGTAGAGTTACTGCTAATTCTAGAAGAAGGTAAAGTCTTGGCCCTTTTCTGTTGAAAGAAAGAGTGGATTTTTTTCGTCATGTTTTGGCTTTTTATAAATTAGTGAAATATTGGCTAATGAAAGCAAATTAGGGTTTTCTACTTGTTTTTTTAATCATTTTAATTTTAGTTTAAATTATAATTTAAAGATGGCACTTATTTTTTTGTTATGTTTCCATTTTGAAGATAATTAGTTATAATATAATCCTCCGTTGTTTTCCAGGGTTTGATGAATGGAACCAAGTACTAGTGGTTTTGGTTGTGATCCGTTGTTTTTTTTTTCCTCTTATTTTTGGTTTATCAAAAGTCAATCAATTAGGAGGGAGTTTCCAGTTGGATCGCAAGGTTGAAAGTCTGCTTTTGTATGCATCGCTGGTTTGTTTGTTGTGTTGATGGAAATCAAAATATTTGTCTTTGCCAGGTATGCCGGTTTGAGAAGGAGGCTCTTGGTTGATCCACATATGTCAAAGGATGGAAGTAGTTCGCCTGATCCTGTAATAGACAATCCACTGTCACAAAATCCAGGTTACTGCTTTTTTTTCTCATCTTTGCAGTCATTAAAATAAATTAGCTATGGTTAATGCACCTATGGTATATCTGCTCAGAAAATTGGATGTAACGTTCCTCCATTGATGGCCTCACGTTCCTTCTTTCACTTCTCCTGGTGTTACGGTTTTTGTTTTTGTTTTTTACCTTATCCTTGTTTGCCTTTGGGCATGACTACCTTTTTATGTAAAGCCATCATATTTTAGATTGCTGTTGCTGTAGCTTAGGCTTTGCTTCCAGTTTTGCATTTCCTGAAAATCTTGATGTTTGGAAGTAAAGACTGTTGCTTGTAATAGGGCATTATGTGTTTTTGCTAATTGCTGATCTTATCTGTTTTGACATAGATATGCCTTCCAAATAAATTTAATGTTTCTACGGTATGTCATAAGAAAATGGTGTCAGCACATGGTTTTAATGATGATGCATGAATGCTGCATGCAGATAGCACCTGGGGTCGTTTCTTTCGGAATGCTGAACTGGAAAAAACACTTGACCAGGATCTATCACGTTTGTATCCAGAACATGGTAGCTATTTCCAGACTCCTGGCTGCCAAGGAATGTTAAGGCGAATCTTGTTGTTGTGGTGCCTTAAACATCCAGAGTATGGTTATAGACAAGGTAAATTGAACTTTTCATCTGAAAGAATTCATAATCCTTTCACCTGTTTCGGTATTTTTCTCTGTGTTACACCAATGTTCAATCATTAATTAAGCTGTTCATCATATATTGTTAACTTGACTCAGACAAGCATTTCAATCATTAATTTTTTTGTTTTCTTCCAACACCCGTTCATGCTGATGTGTTAAAGTATCTTTTTACAGGGAAATTGATATTTCCTTTGTCTTTCTGGTTTTCCTTTACAGGAATGCACGAACTTCTAGCTCCTTTTCTATATGTTCTTCACATTGATGTGGAGTGTCTCTCTGAAGTGCGCAAGCAGTATGAAGACCATTTCACAGACAAATTTGATGGTTTAGCTTTTCAGGAAAATGATCTTACATACAATTTTGATTTTAAATTTTTTTTAGATTCCATGGAGGATGAAATTGGCTCCCATGGTAATACCATCAAAGTCAAGTCTCTCAATGAGCTTGATCCTGAGATACAAATGACTGTATTACTAACTGATGCTTATGGGGCTGAAGGTGAATTGGGTATTGTCATGTCAGAGAAATTCATGGAGCATGATGCTTACTGTATGTTTGATGCATTGATGAGTGGGTCTCATGGTTCAGTTGCCATTGTGGACTTCTACTCTCACTCCCCTGCTTGTGGGTCCCATTCTGGCTTACCCCCTGTCATTGAAGCTTCTGCTGCATTGTACCATTTGCTTTCTGTTGTTGATTCATCTTTACACGAGCACCTTGTTGAGCTGGGCGTTGAACCTCAGTATTTCGCACTTCGCTGGTTACGGGTTTTATTTGGTCGAGAATTTTCACTTGAAAACCTCTTGTTAATATGGGATTCAATATTTGCGGCAGATAATAATATCATATTGGACAAAGTAGCTGAAGATGATGCAGACTTTGGCTTTCGTATCTTTAGATCACCTCAGGGAGCATTGATCCCAGCTCTGGCTGTTTCTATGATTCTTCATCTGCGATCTTCCCTCCTTTCCACTGAGCATGCAACTACTTGTCTCCAGAGACTGTTGAATTTTCCTGAGAATATAGATCTGAGAAAACTGATAAAAAAGGCGAAGTCTTTACAGACACTTGCACTGGATACGAATATGTCCTCCGTGTCTCCTCCATTTGATGGGATTTATAACCACAATAGATCAATGGTTGTGAGAGGTCATACTCATACACTTTCATCTGATTCTGTTTCCCCAAAAACTCCTCTAAATGCAGTGCCTGACAGCTATTGGGAGGAGAAATGGAGAGTATTGCACAAGGCAGAAGAACTCAAGCATGATAGTTTAGGGAAACTAAATCCAACCCAGAAAAAACGGTGGACAGAAAAAGTAAGATTGCCGCTATCTAGGACAGAATCTGCTCCAACTACTGTAAGCAGAGGGAGTGGGAAGAAGGATCAGAAGTCTTCTGTTAGGCGTAGTTTATTAGAAGATTTATCACGTGAACTTGGGCTGGATGAAGATACTGGAAAACCAGATTGCCATGAAGTTTTGGGTGAGAAGGACCATCGTACTGCAGAAGTTGAGGAAGGGGGACCAGACAATGTTAACAATGACTTCGTTTGCTCAGCTGTGGAGAGATGTCTTAGTGGAATTGCTGGCAGTGAGGAAAATTCATCTGTGTTCTCACACCCGTCTAGTTCTCTCAGTGGTGTTAATGACCATGAAAATGAGTCAGAGAAAAGTAGTGTTGCCTCAAATATGTTTGTTGATGAAAATGATGATCAGCCTGAGGCTCTCCAGGGGGATTCAACACTTCCTGTTTCCCACCCCCCTGAAGATGCGTCTTTAAATTCTGGGACCAACAATGAGCTTACTGGAAAACAGGTTGCAGGTCCTAAGGAGAGGAAACTTCTTTCAGGTAAATTTCAATGGATTTGGAAGTTCGGACGGAATACTGCTGGTGAGGAGACATCTGAAAAGGGAAGTTACACGCTTGAGACTACAAAACCTGGCAATGATGCCAGTAATCAGATTAATTCAGTAGGATCTTCATCTGTCAATGGTTCTTACAATTCTTATGCTAGTAGCGAAGGAGAAAGCGTGGACCAGAATGTGATGGGTACATTGAGGAACCTTGGGCAGTCCATGCTTGAACATATTCAGGTAACCTCTTGATTAATGTTTGTCTGAAGATTTCTGTCAACAGATCTTTCAACTTTCAAAGATGGTGCTTTTAAGACAGTTCAGTCTGAAATTGTTCAAACATGAAACAAAAGTATGATATATTGTGGAATCTTGGTTTCATATATGGATAGGTTTATTTCAGTGTGAGCCTTGTATGTAGACTGTTAGGGAGATGGATGATATTTTCTCTGCTTCCTTTGTTTCTGCTTCACCTATAATTGATATAGGTTTCAAGTTACTGGGGAATCATGGACTATAGTTTTTCCTTGAATTATCAGCGAGCAAACCTTAATTGACATGGTATATAATGCTTTGTATGGTATTCAAACTGAACATTTCTTAATCATTTGTGTTGCAGGTGATTGAGTCAGTTTTCCAGCAAGATAGGGGTCAGGTAGGTTCATTGGAGAATTTCTCCAAAAATGTTATAGTTGGCAAAGGACAAGCTACAGCGTTGACAGCACTTAAAGAGCTTCGGAAAATCAGCAATCTCTTAACAGAGATGTGAGTTGAGCTTAAATTATGTATATCTGTATATATTTGTAATTACTATTCTTTTGCTGCAAATAAAGTGAGTTTTGGCTTCTCTCTTGCTGCTATCTCCAAGCCAACCCCTTCCCCTCCCCAACCCCCACTCAAAGCGAGCTCTGAAGACACTGAATATGAGTTATGTCATGACCTTGGTTATGCAATCAAATACCTCTTGATATTTGCCTTCACTAACCCTGCCTTGTGCACTCGCACTGTGTAATCCGTACAATAACCTGACAATGAGGTTCAGGAAATATCCCATGTAAAATTGCAAATAGGAGGAAGACTGGTTTAACTTTAATGGAAACCTTTGTTTCTGGTACCTAAACAAATCGAGAGACATCATTACTTTATCCAAAAGCTAAGGTTAAGTGATCGGATCTTTGAAGAATGGTGTCTCTGGAATTTTTATTTTAATTGTTTGAGTGTTCACATCCCATACACTTGACGCTTGACCAAGCTTAAGGAGAGACGCTTTACAGGACACTCTTAACGCCACAAGGTTGACGTCTTCATATATGGGTTTACAGCCAATATACCAGAACTGGCCCTAACAATTATAACTAGCCTCGTCTAAATGGGCACGCCCTGGGTGCATATTTTATGATAGAAAATAGCATACGTGGTATACATGTAATTTTGGGTAAAGATGCGTGAAATCTATCTTGGTTTTTCGTATCTACAGTAAATGCTAATGATGTGTCAAACCACTTCTATTTAATAGTAAAAGTTCTCTGATATGTCATCTGCGTAGGTGAAGTTGGAACGCATGGAACTTTGCAATGGCAAGAAAGATCAAATGTCAAGCTCATGCTGCAAAGAAGTGAAGATTTATCGTCAAGAACTGAAGGATTAAGAGTCAAGAATTGCTCAGTAGTTGGATTATAAATATGATACTTACCATTGGTGTCCAATGTAGATGAACTTGAACAAAGGAGTAAGACATTGTAAGACGCAAAATCTTGATGCCAAGGTCTTCGGTGCAAGTAAAAAGAGATAATCATGAGCAAGAGAGAGGAATTGGAATTGTTGAGTAGATGGTTTATGCAAGAAAAAGGCTGAAGTTATTTTGTTGGGATTTTCAAGCTAAATAATGGAGGACTGGAGAAGAGGGAAAGCCAGTGTTTGGACATGATAAGAGGTTTTTCTGTTAATCTTCTGAGGATTTGGATGAGCAAATCTCGGAGGTTTTATTTCAGCCGGGGAACCGGGATCCAGAGTCTTTTATTTCTGAACTTGGGAATGAACCAAAGGCAGGCCTTTGAGGGACGGAGTTCAACTGGGATTAATGTGCAAGACATGGCCATTCTGATAAAGAGACCAATACTTTTACCATTTGGTTCACTGGATTGATCACTCATCTTTGGTTTAACAAGAGACAACTCACTGGATTGATCACTCATCTTTGGTTTAACAAGAGACAACTCGAGAAACAGAGAACCAATTCCAACTCCATTTGCCTCGAAGTATTGGTTTAGGTGATTATAAAAAAATATTCATTCTCGACTATTACTGATTTTTTAGAAAAATGAAATTTATATTTCATAAAAGATTCAGAAAGCAACAAGCAACAGCAGCCTGAAAACTCTGATTCTTCCGTCACAAACCAAGAATCAAATTTAGTACATGGCGTTGCAAGCATTTACAAGATGTATCAAAGTTATCAGTACGCGTAAATTTAGTACATTTGAAACCCTAAATCCACGATCATAATAGAAACTATCTAGGGGAGACATAATTGCACAAATACATACAAAATGTATCAAAGTTACCAGTAAATAGAAAAGGGGGCAGAACTCTTCTAATTATTTCAAAAGGGCAAAGAACGGGAGAAAACGATAAAAACATTTTTTTTCCTGCTTCTAAGCTGGTTTTGTTGCCTGCTAAAGTATGCTCTAATCTATGTTATGAAAGCCTGGAAGAAGAGAGGTAATAAAGCCGAAGACAATCATTTGAATCTCCTTCACAATTCCCCACCAGCGGTGGCCACCATTGTCTCCACCCGGTTCAGCAACATTCTCATTCTCAGCTGCCTGGTTACCATCCTCTGTAGGCCTATTCTCATTCTCGACCCCAGCTTGTCCCTCTGCAACAAGTTGTCACATGATTGCCAGAAGTTACAAGGAAAAATCAGAAATATATTTTCCTCTCAAGTCTCGACTTCAATTATAAAAAAGAAACTAATCCCACAAAAGGATCCTTCCATTAGAAACAAATAAAAAAGCATCATTTTCTCGGGCTCACAAGCACACTACTTTACTGTAGTGCAAGAGCACTTTACTGTAGAGCAAGAGCACTGAATGAACTCTGCTTACTGATGGATACGCAAGGATCTTCATCACCAGGTCAAGAAAAAGTAAATACAACTTGAAAGATTAATTAATCAACCTCATAATTGTTGTTGATACAGAGCAAAATAAACTTCAGTTAGTCTGGTTTAGCTGATTGGGTTTAAGCTTCATCTATCGGTTATTTGTGCAAAAGTGCAGAAATACCCTTGCATACCATACAATCGGATATCAAATATCACCATGAATCCCCCTCCCTCGTAAATAAATAAATTAAAATCCAGAAAACATCCAACATCCTTAGCATGCATTCAGAAAATGAAAGGTACCTGCCAAAGCGATATATTCATTCTGCCTTGCAGCACCAGCATTTTCCACCCTGGCAGCAGGCCTAGGTGGACGGGGAGGCACAGCTGCCCTTTGCATGCTTTGTGAGAGCCAACGTACTAATGGTGTCAGAGCTCCAGTTTGGTACCTGCAATACAAATTAAGAAGGTTGAGCTTCCACTTGCACAAATAACCGAGAGTAGTTTCATATGAACAATAAAAGGGATACATCTTGGAGAGCTACAATGAATTATTTCATGTGTTACTTGTGATTGGACATAGAAGAACTTTTGAAAGCAAGGAATATGACATCTATGAGCTTGGTTGGTTAACTTGAGAGCTTCCTTCTCCAGAACTTAAAGAGTATCCGATGATAAATAAATAAAAAGCCATGTGAAGAATGTATCTCAAATAACAAATTATTCCAAAGTTTATTACTTACAAGTAGACAAGTGAAGCGAAAAACACAAGGACAAGCAGCCTTTGTCTTGACCCATCTTGGTTGAACAAAAAGATTACAGCTACCAGCTTAAGTATGAGAAACAAATCCAACTGAAATGCAACTTGAAATCTCCTAGCAACAATTTGTCTTGGGTGAGCAGCATGTTGTTGCTGCTGTTGCTGTGGTTGTTGTTGTCCACCTTGTGCTTGATCACCAGTTGCCCCAGCCTCATGACTTGGCCTCCTGTTGAACAGAAAATAAGAAAAAAACAGTAATCATTATTTAGCAGTTCATGTGATTCTTTTAACAACACAGATATATCACCATTGTCAACCATCATCAAGCATCATAACTCAGAAGCAGGTAAATGAAAACTAGGAATGACTGTGATAAATAGCATTGATTACAGCATCTAAGAATACATGCATGTATCCTATTGTGAACAACATTATAAACCTTAACTCTCAATAGTTAACACATCAGAGGTATACTTACGTAGGTATATTGAGCGTGAGAGGAATTAGTGTTTTTGAAGGAAGTCCAGCAATTGGTCCCATAAATTGTGGAACAGCTACAGCATAAATTCCCGACCCATGATTCATTTGTTCTTGGTTTTGCATAGGATTTAACCCTGGAACTGGTGCAGGATACATAATAGGATACATCTGAAAACCACCATCCGCATAAGCTAGAAAACCAGAGAATGCCGGTGGCACCTAAGTTAACAAAACAATCAATGATCAATCCCAACATCATCGGACTCAATTCATGCTGAATGCACAGCTCAGAGCACAAAGAGAAAACCTATTGGAATGAAAAACAGCTAAAAATATATAAATAAACTTCACTTTATTAATTTATTTTTTTGGTCAGTTTCACAATATTTTCTTCAAGAAATATCATTATTTCTCTGTAAGGCTCCAGACTTTTCCACTACAAATCCATCAACATTCAACCTTTTCATCAAATTCCAATTATGTAAATAAATAAAACCCATTACAATGACCGATTCCTAACAAACCCATTAAAATTCTAACAAAATAAAAGGACCCTAACTTTTTAAACCACCAAAAATCTCAATAGAACCGAAAACCCATTTATAAAAATTAAGAAAAAAAGGCCAAAAATATAAGAACAATGAATCCCATTTTGTTTTAAGGGCTAGCCATTATTGAAAAATTAAGGCTTGATAACAAATGTTAAAGAAATTTAGAGATTGGAATCGGAAATTGAGAAATACCGATGGTTGCTTGAGCTTCTCTTCTGGAGAATTTTGTGGGTTAGAAGATTGATTCTCGCTTGACGACACCTTTTCTGCTTGTTCTGCCATTGCTCCTGTCTTTCGTGTGAGATCAGACTTTCTTTCTCCCTGTAAAGAACAGGAAAAAAAATTGAAGAATTATAGGGTTTTTTCATAGTTAGCCAATAAATATATGCCAAGTGGACAGGATGATGTGGAAATTATAAACAATGGGGGATAAATTTTTTGCTGTTTTCAATTACCTGGTTAAGCTTTTTTTGGGCTGAGTGTATGTTTCTCGTTGCAGTCAAAATTTTATTTATTAAAAAGATATTTATTTATTTAAAATTATTTTTTAATAATTTTAAATCAGATAAAAAATCAATTCAATTATTAAAAAAAAGGTCAATGTAATTTTTTTTTGTTGATGTTAAAAATTATAGAGTGCGTGTTAAAAATTAAATTTAATAAATTTATTTAACCAGACTAATTCATCATTAAATAAGTTAATAAAAATTAAAATATAACAATATACTAAAAATTAAAGATAAATAATTTATTATAGCCTCTTTTATATTTTTTATTATATTATATTATAGTGATTATTTTTTCCTTCACATGAAAAATTACTTGTTTTTAAGCTATGAATGTTTTTGTTTTTTTATCCCACGCATTAGACATTATAAATTTATTTGAGGATATTTTTTTCAATTCAATATATTTATAAATAGTAAAATAATAGACATACCTCAAAATGTAAAAAATAAAGGCTTTTAAGAACAAGTATTTTGATATTTGTGTTTTTTAACACATAGTAGAGTTATGCATAATAGATAAAAAAATAATAATTCATTGGGTCAGGAGTATTAATATCCTTTTATCTTGTTATTTATTAGTTTGATTAAGAATAATAATATAATTATTATTAAAATAATATTTTTAATTGAAAAGGCTACTAGTGCATGTAGTGCACACGTCGACACGATGGAGTTGTTGCGCACCTTGGGTAGCGCGTGCAGCAGCTCCATTTAATAAAAAGTAGGTTTCTATCATGTCATGTTATTCCTCGTTATCTCTTTTTTCACTCGCCATGGTGTGTATAGACTAAATGTGACCGGTTTATTATTGATGACCATTTTTTTTTTATATCTTTTCCCTTCATTTCTCTTTCTCATTGTTACAAATATTTCAAATCTAGTCTTTTTAATTTTGATTTTAGTATTTTCTTTTCTTTTTTCTTTTGTTAAGTTTTTTTCCCAATTTAACCCTTGGTTTTTAATTTGTATATATAATATTTTTTATTTGGTCTTTACTTTTAATTTCTTATTTTTTTCCTTTGCTCTTTTGTTAAAGTTTTTTATAGCTTTTAATTTTATCCTTCAAATCAAGCTTATGATTTTGTGTTTTCAATGATAATGATGATTTCAATTTGGTCCATCTTTTTTTGATTTCTTATAATTTTTCTTACTTATTTTGTCAAAGTTTTTATAATTTTCAATTCTATCAAGTTCATGGCTTTTGTTTTTTCAACAACAACAGCAAAAATGATGTTAATAATAATAACAACAATAATATTAATGTTAATTACGACAACAACAACAAAAACAAAAACAAAAACAAAAACAAAAACAAAAACAATGATGATTATGTTAATAATAATAATAATATTAATTATGACAACATTAACAACAATGATAATGACGACGACGACGACAACAACAACAACGACAACAACAACGATGATGATATATATAATAATAAAAAATAACAACAATAATAATCAAATTAGTAATGATGAGGACAATAGTATTATTAATAATAGTAGTGATGATGACAGTAATAATAATAACTGAATTAATGATGATAATAAAAATAATAGTAGTGATGGTGATGGTAGTAGTAACAATAACACTACTACTATTACTACAGATAATAATGAAAATAATATTAGTGATGATATTAATAGTAATGACAACAACGACAACACTAATAATACTACTACTAATAATATTAGTAATAAGAATAGTAATAATAATAGTTTATTGCGATAATGATGATAATAATAATAATGGTGGTTGTGATTGTGATTGTAACAACAATAACAACAACACTAACAATAATAATGATACTAACAATAATACCAACAATGCTAATAATGGTGATAATGTTAGTAGTAAGAATACTTTGTTATAATGGTAATGATAGTAGTAATAATTGTAATGATAATGATAATAATATTAAAAATTACAGTTATGACATTAGTAATTTTAGGATTTAGTAGTAATAATAATGGTATTAGTAGTAATAATAATAATGATGGTAAGAATGATAATAATAATAGTAATAATATCATTAATTATAATGATAAAAACAATAATAATAATATGAGAGAATAATAATGATAATAATAATAGTAATAGTGATAGTGATGATAATAATGATAATTATAATAGTAACAGCAGCAGCAGTAACAACAATGATGATGATGACAATGATAAATGTTATGAAGATAATAATAATGTTAATAAAATTACTACTATTACTACTACTAATAATAATAATGCTAGTAATAAGTGTGGTGATGATGATGATAATGATAATAGTAATATAATAATGCTAGCAATAAGTGTGGTAATGATGATGATGATAATAATAATAATAATAGTAATAGTAATAATTTTAATAATAATAATGCTAGTTATGATAATAGTAATGGTGACAACATTTATTAATAATAGTTGTAATAATGATTTTGATTCTTATTTTTTGAATTCATTTTTGTGATTGATTTTTTTTTAAAATTTTATCCTTTAATATTTAATTTATTAAGTATTGGACTTCATGGTTTTTTATATTTGGTGTTTCAGGTTTAACAACTTTGGTTACAGGTTTAAAAAGTTCAAATATTTTTTTTAAACAAGGCTTTATATTTCTCTTTATTTTTTTATCTGATTACTCCAATTATATAATTCGGACCACAGATTTGATGGGATGTCTCATTTTAGCATAGACCTAATTAACGTTGTTATATATTTATCATGTCTTGTTTTTAATGACATTTTTTCTTAATCTCATTTCAATACTTGAACATTATTTTTTATATATATAGTTTGGTCCTATAATGAAGCACGAGCATCAAGGTTTGTAAAGACTAAAATATGATTTTAAGTGATAGATGCAAAGAAAAAAAAATACATGATGTCGTGATGTGTCATGTTATTTAACATATTTATTTAATTATGTGTAAATATTTTTTGTTTTCAAAGGTAATTTAATCATTTAACTATACTTTTAAAATGCGAAAAGACTTAGTTGTCTCTTATTAATTTGGTAATGATTAATGAACCTTGTGAAAAGATCTTACTGCCTCAAATAGTTAGTTCAACGATTTTTTATGAGAAAGGCAAAACCGTCATTAAAATGTTCCAATAAACAATATTTTTCAAAGGCATCATAGGTTTTGTTAATCTTTTAAAATATTATTTTTCAATGTTTTGCAAACTTGTTGGTATTATCATGTTATTTGTTATCTGGCTAAAACATATTGTTTTGATATAATGCATGTTTAAATTGATAATTTTATAACTAAAATAAACAAAAAAGTGTTTAATTCTTATATTATGTAGTTTAAATAATTTTTGTTTATTAAGTTGCTTTATTACAAGTTTTATTTTATAGTACTTGCAAATTGTGGAGTTCAAATATTTATTTATAAATATTATTAGACTTACACACACACATATTATATAATGTTTTCTACTCAAGATTTGGTTGTCCTCTAACCAATATTGTTTTGATAAGTACTATTTTTACAATAAGAATTCCACCATAATCTTCTGTAATATATTTTGAGAAATCTAAAATGTTTAATGAATTGAAATTTAAGAGGTGATAATAAAAGATGTTCTATCTGACTACCTAAGATCTATATTCAAATGAAAAATTAAATCATATAATATTTTCATTAACATATGAAAATTATTATTTCTTGCATGATCTTATGATGAAAGTAGTGCTGGTTGCAACATGATAAATGTAATTTTTATATCTTGATAGTGTATAACATAATACTTAATAAAAAATCATATATTTGAGTGAAAAATAAGATCCTCTATTTAAGATTTTTTTAAAAAGTTAAATTCCCTAAAACATGTATGAAACCAAAAGTTGTTTCCAACCAACATGAAAACAATGGTAAGAAATTAAGGAAACTTCAAGTGAAGAATTATACGAGTACTATTGTTTTAGTTTAAAAAAACACACTAAATAATCCAAGACATTGCATTTATTATTTAGTAAGTAGATATGATATTTCACTAATAAAGGTTAAAAACCAAAAGTTATCTAATTTCTCAAATCAGAATTTCTTTACGAACTCTCTTTAAGTCTTCATATGTGTCTAACACTTTTTTATTTATGTGGGGATTGTTAGAATTAATTTATAAAATATGTAATAGGCCTTTTTAAGGCATACTTACATGTGAGGTCCACTTACATTTAGGGTTAAAACCATGTTAGATTTTCAATATATATACTTTAACATGAAATATTAATATATTTTAAGAAACCAATTAAAGGCTTACAAAAAATAATTCTCAAATAACCTTCAAATAATAAAAGTTACAAACCCAAAAAAACTTTGTGAATTGGACATTGGGCTTATAGGTTCATGAGTTTAGACTTTGATTTTGTTAATGAAAAATAATTATTATTAAATCTCTGTTTGATTGATAATTCTTCTAATCTCTAAATATATTAAGACATAAATCAATAGATAAATTATGTGATTAGAATAATATAATTATGAGTAAATTATAAACATTGATGAATTATAAGTAATTAATGTTTTGGATCTCAAGTCTTATAAATAAGTGTCTTGTATAGGTCAAAAGGAATTCATAAATTTTATAAGTTCTTTCCTATTTTTATTGTTTTTAGATTTGTTCTTCTTCTTCTTCTTTTTATTTTAGAGCTTATGTTTAGTTTTTATAGAAAGATATTAAGTATATTTTTTTTAAGTTCATTAAATCTTGTTTAAAAGTATATCTAAACATGAAAAAATTGTTGAAATTCTGGAAGGTTTATTGAAATAAAATTTTGAGAATAAATGATTTATCATTGATAAATAAAAGCTTTATTATTTTAAACTATTTCTACAAGTATTTTTTTGTTTTAATTTAAATATAAATATTTTATTTTATTAACATGCATGTTAAGACTTTGATTTGAAGCCAATTATAAATTTAAATATATGTTTACTAAAGTTCTATTATTATATTTATGATGGGAGCATATTTACAAGCTCATAATGTAAACTTGTATGTTCTCTAATTTTATCTTAAACATTAGAATGTTTTTTCGTTTTGTTAAACTAAATAATCCTTATTTACTATTTAATTAATCCTAATATCTTTAGTTTTTTTACGGGGCTAGCATTGAAGAAAGAGAAACACTAGTAGGAGAGACAATAAAATCTAATGAACCATCAAATATAATAAGAATATTCACATCTAGTATTCTTCTTTTCTACTAGTATCTATATATTTTTTTAAAAATGGATTTGAAAGAGTAACTAATAGTATAAATATTCTTCATTCTATATGAACACCATAAAATTTCTCGCCACACAACACCACACGTACCAGCAAAAGGTGTCCACAAAGGCTTGTTCTCAAGGAAGTTAAATTCCTGTATCTGTGACCTGGTTCCAATGCAAACCAAATTCATCTCTTAAGTGGATCGGTTGGAGCTCTGCAGTCTTGTTAATGGTTTGATAGCTATAGCAGGAGAAAACCTGAACATGAATCGCCATGATGACAGTGAATAACGCCAGCTGCACTTGCGCTGCCCCAACATCCTATAGCCTCCGCTAGACACAAATCCTACATATGCAAGCATAGTCACCGAAACTTCTCACTTCCAAACACAGCATCAATGTCCTTGCGAAGCTCTATAGCCAACCACAATTGAGATTTCCAATGGCGAACCTGGTTCCGTAACACGCATGCCTAAACATGTCCAAATAATCCAAACAAAAAGGTTCCATATATCTTTTAATTTTTCTTCATTAGTTTCATGCAAACTCGTGTTTATAAATAAAGAACAGCCAAAGAAACAAGGAACAATGCGCTCGCAAACATTCATTGCACAATGAGGACTGTATCTTTGGAGAATTGTTGCAGTTCTTCATAGACCTTTTGACGTCCACTTTCATTCCATGCCTGATCTTTCACCTTTTTAGTGATGACCAACTGCTTGATGACCAACCGCTTAAGACTAGTAGCGATATTCAGCAAATAAATAGCGAACTAAATCTGCATTGGGGTCTCGTTAGATCCACAAAATTCAACTTCTTCCGAAGATTTACGAAATCATTACCGAGGTTGAGGCTGCTTTGATTCAAGTGTTATGAACAAGATGTCTTCAATTACAGCATATGATTTAAAATTGGAAGCTTAACATCAAATGTCTTTATTAGTTAAATGCAATTTCTACATATGCAATGATTCATGAACTGAGGATAGAATCTGAAATAAACAAACCATTCAAACTATAATTGCATCACTTAACAGAAAATGAAGTTTTCGCAAAGAAGCAAAGGCTTTTGAGAATGGAAACAGTCTTCAAGATATCAAGTTTTGTATCTTTATAGAAAAACAACTTCAATCCTGCCACTTTGCAGAAGGTCAAGTTTTTCGGTACGTTCTTACGCTACAACAGAAACAACAAGCAAAAGTTTCACATTAGAATTACAAAAAAGGAAAATAAAATAAAAATACATATACAGGCATGCCCAAGCACTTCCAGAAGAAACAGAAAGAGTCTTCAGGTTAGGAAGATGTTGTGGATGGTAACTAAAGATAAAGTGCAATTGCTCTCCAGATGCACGTTGGTGACGAAGGTACTCCAATTTAGGAACTTCGTTCATGTCCAATTTGACGAAATAAGAAGAATCAGACTCAAGTCTGAGAAGATTCGCGTTCGACAGCTCAATGTTGTTTATACCAGAACAATTCCATGCAGGGAACTTTAGGAGATGCAATGAGCACGGTATATTTTCTCAGGTAATTTCAAAAATTTGAGGTTGACCAAACAAGAAAATATGTTTTGAGCGTCTTGTTCAACTAAAGGGATGCAATCCAAGACGAGATGCTCTACACTGTTCAACTGGCTGGTGAAAAGATTTGGCCCCAAGATGCGTCTAATCAAGCACAATTTCTTTAAATTGATTTTGACTCCATCAAAGACATCCCTTCTTAATGCATTCTTTCCTGCCATTGGTGGTTGAGAGAATTTGCTACCCCACAAGTCAGGATAGAGTCCTTCAACGCCCATTTTGATGGCCAATTTGACCCACCGGTTGATATCTGTTGGGGAATCCCGACCGGTGATGTTATGATATTTACTCATAGGAGGCCAAGCACACTGACACAATATTTAACGTGGTTCGGCAAAACCGCCTACATCCACGGGAGAAGTCAATATATTTAGAGATAGAGAAAGAATACAAAACAAATACATGGAGGAGGAGGATTACACCCTCTCATACTCAACTCTCACCTCTCTTTGCTGCACTTGCAGCTGCTGCAATGGCAGCAAGGCTGCTGCCATTGCAGCTCTCTCTTCCTCTCTACTCTCTTCACATTCTCACAATTCTCTTCTCTCATTTTGCTCTCTAACATATGCCTCTATTTATAGGCATTCATGGAGGCTTTTCTTCAACAAAGGTGGCTGCCAACTCCAACTCTTCTTCAACAATGGTGGCTGTCAACCTTTGACATCTTGTATGAATGCACATGTTTGGTGCAATACCAAATGGTTGTTGCACATTAATGGCAACCAACCTAACAATATCATCATTGAAGTTAGACTGCAGACAGAAAAAAACTCCGAAAGAGATTACATGTGTGTACCTGGTAAGAATTAATGAACTGATGAACACTTAACAATTTTTTCAGCGTTTGCACTCCAGGTTTTGACGTAGAGTTGGAACATGTTAACCATGTGAAAATCTAATTTAGAAAAGATGGGAGGGATATGCTTCCATCTATGTGAATATTGGATAATACACTTAGCATCCCTCAGTGTCAGATTCTTGAGAATCAATTCAAGAATTCCATCTGGGAGTTGACTGATGCTATCCCTTATGTTGCGATACTGATTTCAAAAAAAAAAAAAAAAACAAATATTAGAAAGAACAACTGATGGATGAATAGAGAAGATTAAACATTGACTATGATATCATCATTAATATTTATGTGCATTAGATTCTGTGTTATTTTACATTTTGACAAGTTCTGAGGAACCAATCTAGACCTCAGCTATTGGAGCAAACAAATAAAAGAAAGATAATCAGATAGAAGATGCCTTGTCAGGTGAAGTAGAAGAGCCACTCTTGAATTACTTACAGGGCCTCGACATCGTATATTATTACAAGTCTACAATATATTTCCAGACAATGCAAACATGAAACCCTATCCTTTTTATAAATAAATAAATAACAATAAAAAGTGGTTATTTTTATATCATAAACAACATAGCAATATTTTAAATAAATATTTAATTTAAGGTTTTCATAAATTTGTATTAATTACATGATCAACTTCGAGATTGAAAAGATTATAGACTACATGAAAATTTTTAATGAATATCTTTAAAGAATCATCATATGAATCTCATTGAAGTCAAGAAAGGAAGGGATCTTGTATAACTCAAAAATGGCAGAAAGTTGGACTCTTACCACAAGATTTTCAAGATTTAAGATTCTCATTCAAGAAGGAAAGAATTAAAAAGATCTTTCAATATTTTGTATTAATTGAGTAATTTTATTTTCTATTTTATAAGGATTCTCGACATTATAAATTGAGGTCTAGAGTGGTTTATAGTGCAATCCTTGTTTTGCGTCTTTCTTCTTGGCTATACACAGCACAAGCTGGTGGTAATTGATTCCAGTAAATCCTATTCTATGCTGAAGCTTCACACGGCCAGGCTGAATGGTAAACTGGATATCTGACTCCAAATAGCCTAGATTTTTGGTATTGATATGGTGGTCATTGGAAATCTAAATCTACCTCTGTGTTGCACCTTTCCTGGCTACAAAATGTGCACAGGCATTGTCCTAGACAGAAGCATTCATGCATCCAGTAACATCTTGAGAATCCTGTGCAATCATGTGAACTTTTAACACAACCAAGCTGGCCTGAAGAGCCAACAGCCTCCAGCCTCCGCTAGATACTAGTCCTTGGAAGGGATGGTCCCCAAAAGTACTCCTCGATTCCTAGTATTGTATTGATATCCTCGTTAAGCTTTCTATACAACCACAATCGTAATTCCCGATTGAGAACCTGGTTCGATAACAAGCTCCTAGTTTGCTAGAACTCCAGAATCTCCAGAAAACTCAAATAAAATAAGTTCCCTCTTTAATTTCTCTTAAGAACGCTGAATAGCAAGGATGCTAAATAAAGTCTATTTAAGTGTCATCGTGATGCCATCCCTATATACTAATTTGATTTAGGAATCTCAGTTTTTCTTCATTAGTTTCAAACAAACTTAAGGTTAATCATAAAGGACAGCCATAGAAATCAAGAACAAAATGGGCACTCCTCATCTAAAATGTGCTCCAAAACATTCATTGGACAATCAGTATTGCATCTTTGGAAATTTTTTGCAGTTATTCATAGACCTTTCTACGTGCACCTCCATCCCATGCCTGCTATTTTGCTTCTTGCTTGATGACCAACTTCTTTAAGAGAAGTAGCATGATTCAGCGTAAATACAATTTTTTCCATATCAGCTGATGCAGGGAAAAGTTTCTTTTTTTTTTTTTTTATGAAGGTTTTACTAGCGTTTGACATGAATGAATAAAATTAAATATTGGAGAATTTTTTTCTATAATTATTATGCTCATGGTCTTCGAGGGTTTTTCACTTGTAACTAATGCATTATTATTCTCTTCTATCTCCATTGTTATTCTCTTCTATCTCCAATCTTAGGCAATTGACATCAAAACCCAAATACTCTCGTTGGTATTGATTGAAAGTTGTAGAAGATGAGTATCAAAACTCAATAATTATGTGTTGTTGGAAATTTGATGGATATTATTTGATAATATCATATGAAAAACATCAAAAATAGTTTTAGTAGAACCATTCAAGTGACTCACTTGAAGTGCAGCTATGTTGTTTTGTTGAAACAATAAACATTGTTCGTAAAATTTATTACGGAGCGAATCAAGAAAGTATTGCTCGTCAGGATATAATTAGAGTGTGTTTGTTTTTTAAAAAATTATTTTTAAAAAATAATTTTAAATTTTTTTATGTTTATTTATTATTATAAAAGTTAATAAATGAAAAATACTTTCTAATCAAAGAAAAATTCAACTTAGTTTTCAAAAAAGTATTTTTCTTTTACTTTGGATATAAAACACTTTCTAAAAATTATGAAAAATTTAGAAATATCATATTATTTACTGATTATATCAAATTTAATTCTTAAACTTTTGATTGCTATATATATATATATTATTTTGAATATTTATTTTTCAATTTCATCTTTTAAAATTTATTTTTTATATTAACTTTGATTCTTATTTTTATAATTGTTATTTGATTTTTTTCTTATCATTTTTTAATTAAATTTTTTTACCTATTAAATTTGGTCCTTATTTTTTTTTATTGCTTATTTCATTTGAAATAGTTTATGAAATGTTAATTATTATTATTTTAATTTCTTTATTTTCAATTTTTTTTTATTTTTTAGATTTTATCTCTATTATTTTAATTATTATTTATTTTATTTGAGATAATTTATGAAATTATATTTTTTTTCAATTTCATTCTCATTCAAATTTTTAATTTGTAAGATTTATTTCTTATTATCTTAATAAACTTGAAAAAAATAAAATATTAATAAGTTATTTTTCAGTTTATTTTTCATGATATAACCAAATACTGGAAAATGTTTTTCAACTTATTTTTTATTATACTATCAAATATCAAAATATAATTTATTTTTTTAAAATTCATTTAAAAAAAACTACTTTCCAACAAACAAATGTAGCTTTATTGGCTTTGCCAACTTCTAACAAGTTTGCATTATTTGTAAGACTTATTTGTAAGACTTGAAATTCTAAAAAGAATAACAAAATAAAATTGTATGATATGAATTTACTTTATTAAGAAAGAAATTTTTTGCAGGTAATAGAAGATAGTTTTTTTTCTTAAAAAAAATTATTGTACACCCAATTCTACCCTCCGTGTGTCTATGTTCGAAGATATCACAGGACTACATAATATATTAGTTTATATACTATAGCATATAATATAACATTTTAATTTATAACGCTAGAAAATAAATAATAACACAACATGTTATATTATATAATTATCATATTTATTAAATAGTATAGGTTTTATGATAAAAAATTAATACGAAATGAAAGAAATTTATTTCAAGGTGCACCTAGAAAAAAAAAGTTTCATATTACTATTTTGAAATAAATTATTAACTTAAAAATCATAAACAGATTTATTTCCCGGTTATTTTTTTTTATCATACAACAAAACATAATAAAATGATTAATTTTCTCAAATAATTTTTCATGAAATTCATCGATATCATGGTATTATGTTGCCAAGTATCTGTACTATTAAATATGTTTGTGAATGAATTGGTTCTCCCAGTTTTAAAAAACCTTGAAAAATGGAGTATTTTCTGTTAGGTTGGTTGTCATTTCATGTAAGGCATCAACCATTGACCATTGACTATGGGTAACCACCATTGTTGAATGAGCTAGAGTTGGTGGCCACCATTGTTAAATGAGCTAGAGTTGATGGCCACCAATATTGACAAAAATGTAAGAAGAATGCCTATAAATAGAGGCATATGCAAGAGAGCAAAATGAGAGAAGAGAATTGTGAGAATGTGAAGAGAATAGAGAGGAAGAGAGAGCTGCAATGGCAGCAAGGCTGCTGCCATTGCAGCAGCTGCAAGTGCAGCAAAGAGAGTTGAGTATGAGAGGGTGTAAGTAATCCTCCTCCTCCATGTATTTGTTTTGTATTTTTCTCTATCTCTAAATATATTGACTTCTCCCGTGGATGTAGGCGGTTTTGTCAAACCACGTTAAATACCGTGTCTTAGTGTGCTTCTCCTCCTATAAGCAAGTATCAGTACATCACCGATCGAATTCCCCAACAATTGGTATCAGAGCACCTGGTTTAACGTGATGTTTGATTTTGCTCAAAAATGAAAGTTGTCAAAATTATGTTTTGACCATACCATTGTGTAGAGGAGGAAGAGACGAAGCCATTAATGAAAACCACGTCGAAATCAGACGTCGGAAACCATCACACACACCGGCAGGGGTGACTGTCCACGTCATCAGCCACGTCAGCAGTTCTGTACAGTCATCAGACATGTCACCTGACATATCAGCACTCTGACAAGTCAAACCACCATGTCATCAGACATGTCATCGGCCACGTCAGCACCAGTCAGCAGTCACGTCATCATTACGGGTCCGCGCGACCACGTCACCAGCACCGAGCCGAGCCGCGAGCCGAGGGACAGGATTCTGTGTGGCGGAGTTACGTGCAACCGGATCTGAGATTGAATCTGGACCACTAATCAGGCAAAATTGTTTTGATGAGATCTTAGTCGTTTGAAGTGCGATTTGGATGATTTCAGACTTGTTTCCAGCTAAGTTGATCATTCCGGATGCAATGGTACGGTCCGATCATTGAGATTGAGATCAAAAATGACGGTGGTGAATTATTAAAGAGAGATTGCCCGATCAGGAAGCATCTGATGGTCATTATGGTGGTCGATAGAGATGAAGAAAAAGGAAATCACACATGTTTGCCCAATTACATGTATTGAACTGTTATATGAAAATTTTAATTGCTTTGAGGGAAGGCAAAATTGGGACAGTCTGGACACCCGATCGTGGACAATTTCGAGGTGGAGAGTGAAATTTGATGAAGACCAATCTTGACGAATCTGAGCACTGGTAGTCTCGCCAGATGTTGAGAAATCAGGTATAAAACAAGGATACCCCAGATCACTTGTAAAGAAATGTCGCGACAAGGCTAACAAATGGTTGTATATACGGAAAGACAGTACGATGGATAGATATGGCCTAAGAAGTTCTGTCTAGGAGATTGGGTTTTAAGCGGGACCGTTGTGACCCCTCCAATCTTTCCTAGGAACTTGCTTAGTGGAAGGATTATCCATACGGTACTATTTTCGTATATGTGATAGTTTGTTATGAAACTATACAAGACTAGCAGGATGATGGCACAAAGGAACAGATGGGTTCCATATGATCAAGGATCTGATGGAGTGGTGATTTCTCCAAGGAAGTTAGATTTGGTGATTGTAATTTCTCGAGGGGAGAATTGGTGAAGACCTTGATAATGGTAGAGAAATACATCAAGAAGATGAAAGATTGGCACCCTATTTTGACTTGGTTAAATGTTATGACAGGATAAGCTGCTGTCAAACATAAGCAAGGAATAAGGAGAAATCTGGAGAACAGAAAATGCACTAGGACACACGGAGATTGTGTAGGAGTACCCGGAAGATCCAACGAGGTATTGTAATGAGACAGTAGGTGCAAGAAGTAGAAGAGTTCTCAGATGAAGCTTAGAGCAGAGACTATGAGAAGTTGTACAACAAGAAGTCTCTTGTGCTCTTGATAAAGGCAACAAGCGAGGACCTTTCCAATGCATGCAAGGATGGAAGGATCAGCTGTTGTAGAAGCACCTAATTGAGGGGGTGCAAACGCCTGTGATAAAAAGCGACCGCCTATGATGAAAGGCGAAGACACCAAAGGGAGTTGGTGTGGGTGGAGCTGTTAAGCAGAAAGGCGTAGAAGCTTCAAACATAGAAATCGAGATGGAGGATTGCGAGGAGTATACCACAACTTTCTGTTTTTATGTAATTAGTGGCAGTGATCTCTCCCATAGTCCACATGGTGGTAGAGAATTTATAGAGCCACTTTGAAGCATCTCAACTAAAGAAGGATGCGACCGCCTATGAAAGGCGGAGACACCTCAGAAGTAAGGTGTGAAGGCTATGAGATAAGCCTATGATTAGACCGCCATATGACGACGAGCGGAGACACCTCAGGAGTAAGGTGTGAAGGCTATGAGATGAGCCCATGATTAGACCACCGCATGACGACGAGCAAAGACACCTCAGGAAAAGGTGTGAGGGCCGTGGAAGAAGCCCAGTTCAGAACACCCCAGAGCCAATGTGATGGCTAGGTATAAGTGGACAGATGGATAGCCAATGAAATGGCTATGATGAGTATGGAGACAAATGCAGGATTGACTTTCATGGATATTGCCCCCATGCTAAAGATCAATGAGCTAGAAGACATTTGCCTTGGACAATAAGTGGATGACTTGTGGAGCATTAAGACGCGGCTGCTATGAAGGAGCAGAAGGGCATGCGCAGGTTCCGGTAACAAGTTGACTCTTGTCATGGTGGTGGGCTCGGTAATGGCATTGTAATACTCAGAGTATGAAGACAGATATGGATCAACCTTTTATAGGCTGCCCCCATGGTTAAAGGTGGAAAGCTACCTAAACTCTTGAGACTAAGAGTAGGAGACTCATGGAGAAGTAAGGCGTGGTTTCTAGGGTGAAACAGAGGGCAGGCGCAACTCCTAGATGAGTAAACTCTTGGAAGAGTGGTGAGCTTGTGATCATATTGAGATACTCAAATAATGACTGTCGTACTTGAAATATCCGTTTGAGGGGGTGTTATAAGCCTTGATGTGAGGCTTGATGAATCATTCCAGACCAAGCATGGTTGATACGCTCAAAGGGGAATGTTGTTCCAGAGACAAGCGTTAACACTATTCAGATGTGATGTGGCAGACCATCTGGTTATAGTGATCCTTTTGTGTGAGAAAAGATGTGCTTAGGTTACTCTGATGATTGAAAGGTTTGGAAAGTACCTGTAAACTTGGCCACAAACGCTCTCAAAATGGAAAGCTTGGAAGAGCTGCAAGATGCAAGCTTGTGTTGAAGAAGAAAGAGGACAGTTGCCCCACATGAATGGCAAAGGGGGTGATTGTTAGGTTGGTTGCCATTTCATGTAAGGCATCAACCATTGACCATTGACCATTGACCATTGACTATGGATAACCACCATTGTTGAATGAGCTAGAGTTGGTGGCCACCATTGTTGAATGAGCTAGAGTTGATGGCCACCAATATTGACAAAAATGCAAGAAGAATGCCTATAAATAAAGGCATATGCAAGAGAGCAAAATGAGAGAAGAGAATTGTGAGAATGTGAAGAGAGTAGAGAGGAAGAGAGAGCTGCAATGGCAGCAAAAAGAGTTGAGAGTTGAGTATGAGAGGGTGTAATCCTCCTCCTCCATGTATTTGTTTTGTATTTTTCTCTATTTCTAAATATATTGACTTCTCCCGTGGATGTAGGCGGTTTTGCCGAACCACGTTAAATATTGTGTCAGCGTGCTTGGCCTCCTATGAGCAAGTATCAGAACATCACCGGTCGAATTCCCCAACATTTTTTTTCCTTCTTTAACACTTTACTATGGGTCCAAGATACTTTTTCACTACCTACATGACTCTTTCCTCCGACTCAGGGTCGGGTGAAATTATTATCTGTCCTCCAAACACATTGCACTTGCATTGAAGAGAGTGCAAGTTCCTGCAAATCTTTCTTTTATGCTGAGCTTAACAGGACAAGACACGAGTCATACAGATATAGCAGGAGAGATCCTGAACCTGAATCACGATGATGATCACGAAAAACACCACCAGCAGCCGCATTGCCAGGATTTCCAACTCTGTGCTGCACCTCCACTATGCACCAGTCCTAGACAAGCATGGTCCCCAGAACACTGAATGGTGTGCATTAGTTTCTAAACACTGTATTTAAGTGTCAGTATCCTTGTGAAGCTCTCGAGCCAACCACAATTGAGATTTCTGATTGTCAGAGCCTGGTTCCATACCATGTTCCTACTGCTAGCATGCCAAATAATCCACTTAAGAATTAGTATTGTTCTAGCTTTCAATAATTCACATATGCTGAAAGTTTTTCAAGTAAAATAATCAGATGTACAACATTTCGATTCCCTCGTGAACATCTTACTTGTGTTGTAGTCAGTTTCTTATATGATTGGAAACAATGTCCAAAGATGTGACAGAGAAATTACATCCAATGATCCAAAATGAAGGGTCTGTTGTTCCTCAATGCAAAAAATAAATGAAGTTATGACTTTACTGGTTGAACAAATTATGATCTTTCATCGAAAAAGAAAAACAAAGAATAAACTAATCAGACTTTGTAGCAAACGAAAAGATTTCTCTGCTACTCCAAAGAATCAAAGAATAAACTCAAATTTGGGCAAAAAGGACCTCTAAATTAGCATGTGGTTTCCTTGCTGTGGTTCAGAACTTTGTGGACTCGAAAATGGATCTGCAAATGGGTTGGCAGGACCCATCTGTCCCAACTGCAGCATTTGCTGTTGAGGATATTGTGGTTGGTATTGACAAGGAACTATCATCGACTGGTTTTGTTGTTGGTGCTGTTGCATCATCATTTGCTGCTGTTGGTACTGCTGCTGTTGGTGAGCCATCATCGTCATCTGCACATTTGTTGGGGGTGCTATGCTGTTGGATGTTGCAAATGGGTCCTGTTGTTCAAATGGATTGTGCACAGCTGTGGCACCATATCCGTACCCTGCATTTTGCATTTGTATTTGCTTTCTTGCAGTATCATCTTCATATAGGCTATCAAGCAATAGCCGGTCAAAACCACCACCCTAACCCAAAAACCAGAACATGATCATGAGTAAGCAAAAACATATCACATTTTCATGGAGCACACTGGCAAAATGATTCAGTTGAAAATAGGATTTATTGACCTTCAATGAGGCAATATGGGTCTTTAAATCTACTAAGCTGGAGTCAGTGTATCCAACTTGATTCAGTTGCTAATAGGATTCAATAACCTTCAATTAGGCAATATGCGACACTAAAGCTGCTACACTGGAGCCAGTGAATCCTATCGAAGTCAACAGAAACTTGGATTGAGCTTGCTTCAGGATTGGGTGCATCAGCCAGGCTCAGTGTTCCAAGTCAATTCCATCAAATTAAAAGGCACCAATTCAACCCTATGCAATTAGATACCTAATCCTTGAGAAAGCTCTATCTAAGTTTCAATTAACTCCATTATATTACAGAAAAGATTAAACTAAAGACATCAGGTTGGTGATTTTCAAAAAGACATATCATTGCACACTTAAAACAACCAACTTCATGATGACAAGCAAACCACTCTAACCTCTGAAAAAGAAAACAAAGTGAAGATCATTTGCGCAATGCTTCACTTAAAACTCCAATGGAACCAGTATTCATGTGAATAACAAATTTTTTTGTTATATTTCTTTGAGAAAGAGAAGGCATAGATTCAAAGTCTCAATACTTTTTTTTTTAAGGCTCCAATGGAACCAGTTTTCATGTGAATAACAAATTTTTTTGTTATATTTCTTTGAGAAAAGAGAAGGCATAGATTCAAAGTCTCAATACTTTTTTCTTTAAGGATAAAATAAACTGACCATTTTGCTTTGCATTGGTTGGCTAGTTGGGTTGCTTGGAGTGGTAACAAGTGCTAGCTCCCAACCTGTTGCATTTGGCTTACCAAGTTCACTTAAAGCATTTGATGAAGACAGAGGATCAGCACCTGCATCAATGTAACATTAATTATTTTACAAAATACGAGACATGCGATGTATGATAAATTAGATGGTCAAGATTTCTTTCTTTTTTTGTTTCAAAAGAAGAAAACTCAAATTCACCCGTAGACCACAAAGAAGGTGTCACTAGATGAAAGAGAATAACTCCACAGGTTCTTGAGTGATGCTAATCATTGCACAAACTCATAAGACATTTTTGCTATGTCCCATCAGCACTTCAAAAGAGAAAGGGCAATATAAACCATTTAAACAAGGTGCACTGCATTTCTATATCACGAATTGGTGGGCCACTTAATCCATAAGACATGGAAACACTACTCCAAAATGAACTTCTATACTCTACCACACACGTGCACTAAAAATTTCTTAATAAACATAAATCAATTGATTTGTGCACTACCAGGTGGAACAATTGCAAGAGCCATTGCATTGCTTTCCTCAAGCTCTGCAGCTTTTGCATTTATTTCATTCAGACCCTGCAACGAAAACATATGGAGACACTGTGAAAGAGAACTCAAGAAATCAACTAAAAAGGACATGCAGAAAAATGTTGATCTTACCAGCAAATCCCCAATAGCATCGTTTGATACTAATGGAGGTTCTACCAACTCTTCCTCAGGTTTAGTTTCTTCCTCTACATCTATCAGTGTTTTTTCATCATCAACCTTTTCAACTTCTACAGGTTCTGAAGGTTCCTCAGGTTCCTTGGGCTCATTCTCCGTATACTCCTGTTGGTGAAACAGCATGCTTATCACAAACCCAAAACATAGAGAATGTGTTGCATTCCATTTTCTCATCCAATATATTTGAATACAGAGGAAAAACTTTTGTTTAACCATCTCATTTAAAAGCAAGCTCCCGCATGGATAAAATTTCTCACCAGTCTCCTGGGGACAGAACCTGACTGAGGCGCTTCTTTGACATACTCTTCCATTGTTGCAAGAAAAGTTGGAGGGGGCTGCACAATACAGAAAAGCTGTAAGAACCAGTTGTGAGCATTCATTACATTTTTCAGTTTGGTGGAAAAGAGAACCTGTCTCAGTGTTGGAAACTGAAAGTTCCTTGCAAGCTCCAAGCCTTTGCAATGTTCATAAAATTCAGCAAGATTTTCAGCCTGAACAGCCCAGAATTGAATTAAAAACTAGACAACAAGTAATAAGGCACCCCCATTTGGCACTAAAAGCAGTCGTTTGTAAAACCTGTTGGCCAGCTCTTCTGTATATATTAAGAGCTTTGACAGCATCGTGTTTTGTCATTTCAAAAAACTGTAAAAATATTTTGAATTTACGTTAATTGAGGAAAAATTATAAGAGGAAAAGTACAAGTAACTAGTCCAAGAGGCAGTTACACGCTTGAGTGCAAGTTTTACCAGGTCAACAAGATTGATAATTCCATCATTGATTGCACAGTAGATTTTAAAGCTCTCCTTCAAGACCTGCATGAAAAACAACAATTTTAGGACTTAAAAATACAAAGGAATACAACAAAAGATGTTGGTATAATGACCCATGATAGAAAATTAGAAGTATTATATAGTTATAAATAATAACTTGTAGAAACCATAAGCTTGAAGGTCTTGGATACAATATGAAAATAACCCCAAGGAATAACAAATGCACCAATTATTTGTATCAACACTCCAAGAATCATGCACTGCAGGCAGGCTTCCAGTTCTGGTCCCAGACAACAAGAAAAAGGGAAAAAAACACTTAAAGCATCCTTTTACTCTCTCCCTAGCAAGTCACAAGAATTAAAAAGACAACACCATAATGCTTAAAGAGAATGATTTAGAAAACACAAGGGACTGCAGCTTACTGCACAATCTTACCCTGCCAATGAGGATAAGAAAGTGCATTGTCACTGGTCAGTACAGTAAAGAAAATTCACAGCTCATCTGGCAGTTGAAATAATTTAAATTTCAGTTATATATGCACTGGTTTTTCACTGCAAAATTCCCCCGTCATTCAGAATTCCAACAAGTACTTGCGCAAAACATACTGCTGAAAACACTCTAGTAAGAAAAACATATTTGTATCATGCATACCAGAGCCAAGGCATACTGTATTAGATAATTGTTATAAGCTCCACCTTCAGGCTGCAAAAATTAGAGGAAGTGGATAGGGAAGGATTATATAATGAATGATGATTCAGTGGTTAGGAGATACTAAAGCTACACAAAGAAATCTCATTGTTCCCTAACCAAAATTAAGCAAATCTGTTACCAGTATCAACCCTTACCTGGCAACCAAGTAGACGATAAAGAAGCTGCTGCAATGCAGGTAGTTGCTCCAACAGATCCTCTCCATTCAAGAGCCGTGTTTTACTATGCACCTGTTATAATTAATAGATAGTTAATGCCGTTCCAAGATAAAAACATAATCTGATGCCAGGTTAAAATATGATTCCAAATTAATGCACAGCACGGAAGAAACCTTGATTGCCACAGGTGATCCTTTATTCAAGCGCTCAGCTTCAATGTCATATTTCAAAACCTTAAAACACTCCAATCTTTCCTCTAGAAAAAGAGCATAAGTACGAACCCATGCAGAGCAATCCCAGGCTGCATGTCAGAAAAAGCAATCTAAAAAGCTATTGATATTCAAAATTCAAAGCTTGTTCACATAAACTGACAAAAACAATGTTTAACATAGGCTCCATACCCAGCGAACTAGAGTCATCTTTGAAATTGGACATTTGCAGAATATTTCCTCTATGTGAGTAGTTCAAGAGCTCCTCTCGAAATGTAGGGTCTCCCTCTCTCAATGTCCTATGAATGACTATCAACGTCTTTATCGCAACCTGCATAAAGACGCCCAAATTTCAGGACCCAAGTTCCATCTATTATCTGTGGGAAATGTTTACATTGATGAACACGACAATGCTTAGATCAAAACTCATTTATACAAGTTCAAATGAGAGAGGGAGCAAAATTAATCAAAGAAATTTAAAACAATAACTACATGGCCTAACAAAATAACAATAATTAATCAAAATTAAGAAATTTAAAAGAGAGGGAGAGAGCAACGTTACAATCCAATCCTGCGTCTTGGCTAATCTCTTACAAAGTGCATGAATGCAGTACGCCACATCTACTCGAGGTCTTATTACTGATGTTGCGGAAAATATTTCTGTAAGTCACCAGAAAAAACAAAGAAAACAAAAAACTAACACCATCAAATCTACGTCCTAGAAAAATTCGAAACCATGAATCACAAAATAAACCCATTTCCACGTTTCAATAACCCATTCAAAAGCACAATCACAGATCAAAATCTTAAACACCCCACATCAAAATATAAACTTACTTCTAACATGACGTTCCTTAGGAGGGCATTCAACATGATTGGTAGCCTTTACAATGGCAATATCCAATTCCTTCCATTCAAAATCCAAAAAGAAAAGGAAAAGGAAAAGAAAGAAACATTCCATCATTAAAAATCATAAAACGAAAAGAAACCGTTACGCAAAAATTGGTGAAGAATAAAAAAATCTCACCTTGTATTCACTATTGACCTTTGCAAGGCCAACTTTTGTTGTATCCTTCAGAGCCCCGTAAGCTTTTCTAAAACTTGTGAACGTTGCCATTTATCAAAACTTATATACTATAAATTCTTAATTTTTATTTTTATTTTTTTAAGATTACAAACAGACACGAAAAGGAGAGAAAGAGAACCAGAAAAAATCCCCCCCCCCCCCCAAAAAAAAAAAAAAGAGAGACCTGTCTGTTGCTTTCTCCGTTAATCTCCAAAATGCCGGAAAAGGGGCTTGTTTGGTGATTGGACAAACTGTCCGATGATTAGATTTCTAATAATTAATAATAATTCAGGAATTTGATCATTTTATGGTGGGGTGCTTCTTTTTTAGTTTTTTCTTTCCTTTTTTTGAGAATAGAAAAAGGCGGGTGATGTTTTCTTTTCTCGTGAAATTACATAAATGACCATTATTGTTTGATTTTTGGGGTTTTAAGGTATGGTCTGTCTGGTCATTAAGTTGGTCCAACGTGGGGAACTGTACTTGGATAAGCTGGCAATGCCTGCCTGGTGTTCCCAAGGTACTAACTACTAACTTCCAACCAACTAGAGGCTCCAATTTTGATAATATATATATATATATAAATTGAATTGAAATATCCAAATACCATGTTGGGGTTTGACTTTTTGTCCATAATTATTTACTCATTTTTATTTGTAAAGAGTTGAGTTCAGGGGGGTATTCTGTTTGTTGCCTAAGAAAGTCTAAGAAATGGAATCATGAGAATGTATCTTTAAAGTGGCATTAGAAAAGACAGGTGGTGTTCTTTTCCTGTGCAATTTAATCATTTTGCGGCAATTTCACGATTTTTAATCTTTTTGTTTGTTATTTAAGATTTTTCATCGTAAATTCATCATTTTTTTATTTTTTTATCATAAAAAATATAAAAAATTCTAAAAAATATATGTTATTTATGCTACTACGCCGATTACTAGTCCTTTTATAATTTTTAATCTTTTAATTTATCATTTTAAAACTTTTTATTATAATTTATTTTAGTTTTTGTTTCGATCATTTATATGTAATTCAGTCATTTCATGATTTTTATTTATTATTTTCATGTATATAAACTTGCGAAGCTTGTGATATAAAAAAGAAAAGAGATTTTGAAAAATATAAAAAAGAAAAGGGATTTTGAAAAAATATAACAAATGAGGCATTAGATGGAATAGGAACACAACATTGCGTGATTGAGGGTTGATCTTGATTATACATACATTTATTTTACTAGCTTTGTAGGCTTTCTCTACTGATAAAGGGTGTTTTCATGTAAGAATTCGCTAATTCAAATTAGATTTTGAAGTGGATCCTTCACATCTAAATTCATTTATCTACAAGCATATATTATATTTTATTGTGGTGTTCTCTGAAATTAAAATTTTAATATGAAAAAGTACACACGCATATGTGTGTGTGTGTAAAGCACCCAAATCCCATATATGGAATCGTGAATTTTGCCGCATTTTCTAATCTACTTTTACAATAAACAAAGTTTAGATATAGCTATTACTAGGGTTTTGCTATGATACAGCTCAGGGAAAAAAAAAGTAAACAAAAATGTTTTAGTTATAAGAAATTATTTGTTATTATCATTAAATTTAATTTAATGAATCAATTTTAAATTTTTTTTCTGATTTATTATCTATGCTAGATTTAAAATTAAATTATATAGGAAATTGTCTTAATATAACTCAGTCAATTTGATGAGTCAAAAAACAATATGGATATGGAACTTGATTTTTAAAAAAACTATCAAAATAATTTTTTTTAATATTAAAAAGATGATATATTAAATCAACTTAGATTTCACGACTTAGCCTATCAAATATATGATTCGAGTAATGAACTTTGTTAGTTTTATTACTTTGTTTTTTTAAAAAAATATTTTTCATTTAATTATACAATACTAAAAATATATATGTTTTTAAAATCAAGCATAAATTAATTGTTAGGATGTTTGTTTGAAATTAATTTTTTTTTATAAAAATTAAATTAAATTAATTTATAAATTTAAATTTATAATAAAATAAATATTGAAGGATTAAACTTAGAAAATAAAAACAAAAATGAAAGGAAAAAAAAAGGGGGGGAAGTATAATAATTTTTGTTTTATTCACTGGTAGATGTGTAATCCTTAAATAAGTCTCCAATTATATAGTAATTCTTTATAGAATCCCAAAGAATATTTTTATACCAATTGGATGCCTCAAAGTTCAGAAAATTCTAAATTGAGTCCTCTGCCCACATTCCTCCATGAATGATGACTATGCATGAAAGCGGTTTTGTGCGGATCTTGGTGTTCTTTGTAAAAAATTACTGAAACTTTTAGATACGAAACTCAAATTAAAATTCTAAGAAATCCAATTGAGACAAAATATTTTGGTGGAACCAACCAATTTGAGAAATAACCGGTCATGAGTCAAATTATTTTTTTTCTATAAAAAAAATAGAAGTTGCTAAAACAATAAAAATGTTTTTTTAAAAAAAAATTCAAGAGTCGAGTGATTAACTTAATTGGATTTAATAAACTTTTTTTAACTTAATAGTATGATAAAAAAATAAATAAAAAAAATAATCCAAAAACAACTTAAGTTAATTAGATAAATATCTTATCCATGACATACATGTGTACATGTGTTATGTAACCTTAATTATTACATAGCATCAATTTATTTCTATTCAAACATTTAACTTTAATTTATATCCATGATTTTAGTATTGTTTAGATGATGGACTAAGTATTATATTTATATTATTTCCACCATCAATATAATCAATTAAGTATCTTATATATAATTTTAATCATTTCAGTACAATTAATCAAATATGTAGTCCTTATTAATATATCCAACTAAATATCTTATTCATAACCTTAATCTCTTTAATATAATTAAATAAATATCTTATTCATAATTTTAGTTTTCTCAACTCAATTAATATCTTATCTATAATTATAGTTATCATTTAAATAGCTGACTAAGAAGGGATGGAAATCTTATGGTGTTTTAGGTGTGTTTTGCTGTAGACCAAAAAAAGGTAGTTGCTTATAATGAGGGGAGAAGAGTGGCAACTGATTATGAAGAGAGAAATGAGGGATATAAATAGAAAAATGAAAAGAAAGAAGCTTTGAGATTTAATTTTGTTTGGAATCACAAATAACATATAAATCACATGTTACAAATGTTAATTGTGATATGTAAGTTGTAGATATTATTTGTGTCCTGTTATATCTCTAAATATTTTTTTATATTATATTACTTTATTGTTTTTTACTTTGCTATAAACCCAAAAAAACTATGATAAGCATTAGCAAATAATAAAATGTAATTGAAAACTATTTTTTTTTTGCTTGACTTAATGAAGTAATTTCTTGTATACATAATTAAAGCTTGTTTAAAAGTATAATATGATTGTTTTTTAAAATGTTTTACTCTTGAAAATAAATCAAAATAATAATTTTTTATTTTTTAAAATTTATTTTGATATTAACATAATAAAATGAACCAAAAAATAATTTAAAGTTAACTTGTTTTTTAAAAATATGGGTGGATTGCAGTGCTAAACTGAGCTTAAAAAGAAAAACAGAGAAAGAATATACTATTGTCTAACTCAAAATAATTAAAAAATTTTAAAAAATAAAGGGGTAATTTAAGAATTAAGAATTTTTTTAAATATCCTAAAAAAAACATTATCTCTAGAAACATATCTTTTATTATTATAAAAAAATAACTTTAAAATTGTCATCCTACTCCACTCATGGAATTAAACATTATACACACACTAATCATTTATGATTTTTTTTTAAGTGTTAATAGAATGGAAAATATATATCTAATTTAATTAAATGTTGGGAATGGGAAATTATATAAGAAAACTCAAATAAATAAGTTCCTGTTTGTCTTCTTTAATTTTGTGGACCCCACCAGTAGCAACGAATTAACCGTCCATCCACTTAACCGCCCCAAAATCTATCCTTCATTCCCCAGATTTTACCCTCTTTATACATTTCTCTACGTTCATAAAACGACCAGATCCCCAAATTTTAAAAATTAGGGCTAGGGTTTCGTCAAATCCACACTCAATCAAATGGCACTAAGGAAGTTCTACAGAGAAATTAAGGGCTTGAAAGTGAAGGAATTTCCCAACCATGTGAAGCCCATGCTGTCGCTTGATTACGTGAAGAAATCAGTGCAAAGAGGGATGGATAATTACCATGCTAAGTATATTGAAACAAGCTCAGTTGATCCAGTTTATCATGTTTGCTTTGGTGGCATGGTTTTATCTTACTTTCTTGCTCTTCCTGAGGAACGCCGTCATCTTGAACACCAGCAACATTCTAAGGAGCATGGTGGGCATTAGAGAGGAACGGTTTTTATCGGTCTTTTGATTAAAGGTATCGTCTTTGTGGTGTACTTTGATGATTTTTGTTGATGGTTTCTGTGTATTTTGATTGAATTTGACTGATTGATGGGATAGATTGTTGGGTTTTGTTAGTGAGGATGTTGAAGCTAAAAAGTGTTGAGTTGGGTTGCTTGGTAGTCTCTAGAAAGGAATTGGTCCCTATTGATTAGGGGTAAGTTCCTTGGATGATTTTATTGATGGGGTTTTTTTAAAAAAAAATTATTAATCTGATGTGCTATGGTATGTTTCGGTAGTTGTTTTTTATAGGTATCTGAAATGTAGGTAGTTGAGTATTTTTGTAATGTGATTTTGTTGGTAGTATGGTTTTTTTGTAATGTGATTGGTGATTTTGTTGGTAGTTTTTGTATGGTTTTAATTGAATTTAATTATAGATCTTTTTTTGTGGGTTTGATTGTGTTTCATCTAGGGATTTTGTTTGTTTGGTTTTATCCGCGAGAATATGGAAGATAATGTGTTGAATTTGTGTTTTGGGATTTTGATTTAGTGAGAGCACTGTAATGTGTGATTAGTTTGTGTTGCCTGGTTCCCCCCCTTTCCTCTTGCTACTCCTACTAAATGAATCCTGGTTTCATGGATTTTACTGGATTTTTACTTTTCATTACGGTAATTTTGACTGGTTTAAATGCTTTGGTTTTGCATTTCATTTTGTCATTTCAGGTTGAGTATGGTAAAAAACAAGAAGTGATTTGATTGGTAGGAGTTGTTAATGTTGATGCAAAATCTAATGGTGTTTAACAAATGTTTTTTCATTTGGATGACTGAAGAAATATGTTCAAGAAGGTTGAGGATGAGGAGGGGTGGGTGGAAAAGAGCATGGTGGGAAATACTTGAGTTTACAGAATTTCTTTGGGAATTCTGTGGTTGACAGTAATGTTTATTGATTTTTATCTACATTTTCTTTGCTACCACTTACCAATTTTGAAGTTTATAATCCAGAAGTTTTGATAAGTAGATATTTTATGAATGTGTTGTAGACTCCTCTTTACTGTTTTTCTCATGCTTTATTGGATCCTTACAGTATTCTGTTGTCAGAGTATTCTCTATGTAGTTTTCTAAGAGGACCTTAGTGTTTTTTTCTTAATTTTCTTCTAAACCTACTTTATGCCCTGCTTATATTACTTGTTAGAATCAGAAGGCTGGAAGAACTGAAAAGGGATTATTGTGGGATTATAAAATCAGTTTGTATTATGCCAAAAGCTGCCTGGATCATTTTATGGTATCTGTCCTCTATGTGGCCTTATTTCATAGAAGTTATCCTTCTTCACAAACCTATAGTTTAAAGGACATTTTCAGTGTGTGCATCCATTTTTCCTTTCTTCACTGTTAAGCCAAAGTACATTTTGACATCTTGATGGTCTTCGTTTCTCTTTACCACCCCTTGCATTATAAAGTGCTCAACTTTGCAAATAGTTGTCTCTGAATCAATATGTTCGTGTGCGAGAGTGTTTGTATCCCTGCATGTATACATCCATTATGAGCATACGCACACCATTGTACAATTGACACCACTGAACAGTTGCTAATATTCTGTTTTCTACTGTTCTACATGCTGAAGTTGGCACACATTATTCTTTCTTTCTTTCTTTCTTTCTTTCTTATTAGTTTGTGGGAATTAATAAGTTATTTTGATAATGGCCTATTTGTATAGTCACAAGGTAGTTCTTTTAATGCATAGGATTTACATGTATGTTTACATGATTTGCTTTTCATGCTCTTTGCTAATAAGAATGCTGTATGAAGTTGGGTTCCAATAGGCATTTTCTCGATGCCAAGGCTTGAGTCCAGCTTATGGTGTTTGGGTGGCCTCATCTTTATTGTTCAGTTTTGCTAGGTGGCGATCCATCTGGTGGTGGAACAATAAAATAACTCTAATACTGTTTCTTTCTTGGAATGGAATCTTCACTGTCTTTGCATCCTTTCTGTCCTTTCTAAAATTGAATGAGAAACTTCTGAATGGTTTAGGTCAATGAAACTTTAACTGTGGGCAAGAGGTTTTTTTTCTTGGAATAGGGTTTTTTTGGTACCTTTTCTCTTATTTTCTTTTTGATGGAAACAGGATGCTATGTAGTTTTTGTGAGGGGCGATATAAATCTGTACTCAGAACTAGTACACTTCTTTTTTATATCGAAATTATTTTAGTTATTTAATGAATGTTGCCATACTTCTCAATCAGAAGAAAACTATGTTTTATGAAATTCTTCATAAATGTGTGTTTGTATATTGTTCTTTTTCAAAAATCTTTGGAACTATGTTTTGGTGTGATTTTGTGCTACATTTCCTCAACTTTGAGATCAGCTGTGTTGTTCTGCTTAAAATCTCATTAAGTGAACCACAGCTCTAACCAGATCAAAATTGATGTGGATTGTTGCTCTACCTGTGGGTGTTTGTGTCTACGTCTCTATTTATGAAGTCGACATGTTTTATAGCATTGATATTTTTGTTTCTCTTTGCAGGATTTGGTGAACCTTCGGGGAGTTGTTTGCTGACCATTTATTTGCTCGGTGTTTTTTGGTATTTCTGGGTATTGTAGGCAGGAAGATACTGTCTTGCCAATTGGTGGCAGCCTGAAATGATGAAATAAATTACACTTGACTAGTTAAACTTATTACTTTTGTGATCTATTGTTAAATGGATGGATGGTTATAAGAGAAACAACTGTGTTTTCCTTCCCTTTTATTCTAACCACACTATCAATTACGGGTTCATTTTAATTTCCAATTTAGGATGTTGATTTTCTATGTGCAGTTTGACTGTGTTATGCCTTAACATGTAGACACCTCCATTTTCAAGTGGCTGGAGCTCATTTCGTAAGCAATTTTATGGTGTTGGGGCAACGCGCCTTTATAGCTTAGCCATTAGACTCGTTCTTCTATGGGTATCTCTTTCACTTTCTGGAACAGGAAAAATGGATTCGTGGCGATCTTGGTCTCTATGATCATCGTCAAAAATAAACGAAGACCAAGCTTAAGAGGCAGCTCGTTTGTTTCCAGCCAATACTTTTCTTAAAAAAATAATTTTTTTTTGTTTTAAATTTTGAAGTTATTTTAATATATTGATATAAAAAATAAATTAAAGCAGTTGAAAAAAAAAGAAAATCTTGAAACTGTGGATAGGTTGTGCAAGGGTAGCCGCTGCTCCCCTCAGTGAGACCCTTACCTTATCTTAACGTCTCTTATAAGTTAATGGCTATCCATTTAATTATATTTAGGGCCAAAAACTATATAATCAACCATGAAAGAATAGTCATTAGTCCTTTTCTTTGCCCCTCAACGCTAGCTTTCCAGCTTGTTTAAACTTTTGCTTCAAAAGTAAAGTACAAGACATCTCTAGCTTGGTCATATGGATGTGGAATCATTAATGCCAGAGCTGGGAAGTTTTCCCGTTTAGTATTGAAATTAAACCTTCTTTTTTTTTTAATTAAAATTTTATTTTTTATTTTATTTTAAATTTAGTATTTTTATATCATTTTAATGTAAAAATAAAAAAATATTATTTAAATATATTTTAAAGTAAAAAGTAATTTTAAAAATAACTATTAGGCTAAACAAACAATACAACATGCTCTATACTTGATCAATCTAAATAATGCTCATATACGAAGCTATTATAAGACTAGAAAAGTAGCTTTGTTGTCTTAGGATCTATTTGCTTTTAACATTTTAAAAGTAATTTTTTTAAAAAATTAAATATTTTTTTATATTTTTAAATTATTTTAATATGTTGATATAAAAAATTATTTTTTTAAAATAAAAATATATTATTTTAATATATTTTCAAGTAAAAACCAATTTAAAAAATAACCATAATCATCCTATCAAACAACTCTTTATTAGTTTAAATATTAAATTCATGTTCACAAAACATGCCAACACAAAGGGTATCGAAATTTCATTTCCCTTTCTTTCTTTTTACACAAATTTCCCTCTATTTTTCACACAAGGTAAATAGTCCGTACCCACCCATTACAATTACAAAACCAGATGAAAAATATTAAAAATTTAGTTTAATTGATTAGATTTTAAATTTATTTTTTAAATATTATCAATTTAAATACTATAAATTTTAGAATTATTGAAGCTTTATCTGACCATTAATTTAAAAACCTTAAAAAATTAATCAAGTTATATATAAACTAACTCAAATACATGGTTAAAAAAATAAAAAAAACATACCCAGATCAACCAAAACAAGTAATAACATAAACAACCTAATTCGAAGGGTTATACTGGTTTTGAATGATAAGCTAGTTTGTTCTTTATGTGTCATCATTATGGTTCAAATCTCAAAGGTAAATCTTGATATCCGGAAGTTGATTGTTCTTAGGTCCCGTTTGTTTGCAGGAAAGTTATTTTTTTTGGAAAGTGAATTTCAAGGAAAGTGAATTCCGGAAAAAATAAATTCCTTAAAAGTAAAGTATTTTTCGATATTTGGTAGTGTTATGGAAAATGAACTGGAAAATATTTTTCAGTATTTGGTTATGTTATGGAAAATAAACCGAAAAATAATCTATTAATATTTTATTTTTTCCAAGTTTATTAAAATAATAAGGAATGAATCTTACAAATTAAAAAGTTGAATAATAATGAAATTGAAAAAAAATAATTTCATAAATTATCTCAAATAAAATAAATAATAATCAAAACAATAAAGATCAAATCTTAAAAAAAAAGTGAAGAAATTAAAATAATAATAATTAACATTTCATAAAGTATTTCGAATAAAATAAATAACAATCAAAAGAATGAGAACCAAATTTGATAAAAAAAATTTCAATAAAAAAATAATAGGAGAAAAGCAAATAATAATTATAAAAATGAGGACCAAAGTAAATATAAAAATTAAATTTTAAGAAATAAAATTGAAAAATAAATATTCAAAACAAAATATATATAGCAATCAAAAGTTTGAGGATCAAATTTGATATAATCAGCAAATAATGATATTTTTAAACTTTTCACAACTTTCGGAAAAGTGTTTTCCTCCTAAATTTTTCAGGAAACCACTTTCCTGAAAATCAAGCTAAATTTCCTTTAACTGGAAAGTGTTTTCCTTTTACCAACTTTCCTAACAGCGAACAAATACAAGAAAACTTGGAAAGTGATTTCCCCATAACCATTTTTTAAAAAACAAACACAAGAAAATTTGAAAAGTGTTTTTCTGGAAACCACTTTCAGAAAAACAAACATAGCTAAAAAGGAAAACACTTTCTTGAAAACCAAGTTAATTTTTTTTTATTAAAAAATATTTTTGTTGACTAGAAAGTGTTTTTCGTTGACCAAAAAATATTTTTCATTGACCGGAAAATGTTTTTCGTTGACTAGAAAATATTTTTTGTTGATCAAAAATTATTTTTTATTAATCAATTTTTTTTAATGATAAACATACATAAAAAAATTTAGAAAATAATTTTCCAAAACTGTTTTTCGGAAACAAACGGTACTTAGTTTACTTTGAATTGTTAAAACAGGATATTAGTGTAACTAATTGTTGCTGCCTTTTGGACCAGTAATTACAATTAGTCAAAGAAACAGAGACTTTAGAAGACTAGCAATCGTATAGGAAGATGGAGAGGGTGAGCGGAGGCAACAGAACTGAGAAACAGCCACCTCTTTGCAAATCATTCATTCAGTCATCATATAAACCTTTCACTTCACTTCCTTTTAAGCACCAAATCCCAGATGTCAAATTTCCAGTTTCAAAACTTTGGAGCCTTTTTTAGGCCTCAAATCAATCAAGAAACCCTCTCTTTCTCTGTCTGACTGTCTTATAAATACACTATCTTTTGTCTTATAGTGTAGTGCAGGAGGTAGAGGTGTCTCATTCTTTTGTTTCTCAGGTACCCTTTTCTTTGTTTTTGCTTTTGAGCTTGCTTTCTTGGATTCTTTCTTTCTTTCTTGGGCTGTCATTCTTTTTATGTTTAGTTTCAATGTGAAACTTTCTTGAGGTATTGGTTTTTGATTTGACTTCTGGGTTCTTCTTGAATTGTTCTTGTGGTGATTATAGATTGGTTTCAGTGCTAATGATGTTTGCCTTCTGGGGTGATTTGTTTCTGATGTTTCTGTTGGTGATCATGAATGATTTTGATTTATGAATCAATAATTTGTTTCTTGTAGCTTACTCGTGTTGGAATTAGAGTTGAGAATGTAATTCAGTGATCACTTCCAAGGATTTTGTTAATGATTGATCATGGATGACAGTTCTTTGATTTGAAATGCATGATATATTGACTCTTTTCAAAAATTTTGTGCTTAATTGTCGAGCTTGTTGGTTTTGGTTTTGTTCATTGGTTTCTTATTTATTTTCTATAGATGTTTGCATCTTAAAGAAGATTAAAAGAAAATTAAGTATTCTTTTCATTTTACTGAATATTGGACTTTACATTTTCTTTGTTTATGAAGAAACATTTTCAAATTTAGATCTACTAATGCTGCACAAAAAGTCAAATGTATGGTTAGTTATATTAAATGAAGCATGCTGAAAAAGCTGACTTTTATGGAATTCAATGGTGGTAGAATTTCATGTTTGTCTTGCGTGAAACTAGAAGTGAAAAGTTGTGGAAACTTTAGAATTATCTTTGCAGTAGATTTTGAGCTTCTTCCTTGTCTGTGAGCAATAACTATGCAACAAAAAGATTACTTATACATCTATAGTGTATTTTCAGTTCTCGCACATGAGATATCATTATGGGTGATTCTGGAAAGACGTCAAAGCTGCAAGACTCGCACAAATGTTCACCTTCTGACACAGTGACTGGGTCGTTGCTGATTAAATCATTGAAGATAAAGAAGGACAGCAAAATATCTCCTAGAAAAGGCCAAAAAACGAAAACAAAACCAAAACCAATACCTCGTCTAAAAACTATCATCAGTTCAGCTGTATCAAAAAGAAAAGTTTCTCCTAAGGGCATTCATAGGAAAATTCTGCATAAAGCACTTGATAAGAAGGCCTCAAGGAAGGGAGCTTCCTCAGAGCTACAATTGTCAACTATTGATTCTAAGGGAAATGGAAAAAATGGTGATGAAGGTGCAATTAAAAAACTCAAGAAGAGGAAGCCTAAGAAAAGGCAAAGGTACAAGGTAAAGCTAGATGAACCATCACGATTGCAGAGGAGAGCAAGGAACCTGATGATTAAAATGAAGCTGGACCAGAACCTTATAGATGCTTACTCTGGAGAAGGCTGGAAAGGTCAAAGGTAAAAAGATTTTCTTACATATCATTCCTTTGGAAAAATAAAGAACTCTTCTTAGCAAAGTTAAGCTTGTGATTGCAAAACTGTGATTTAAGAATTCCATCTAAAGTCTAACACTCCTTAATCTATGAAATTGATATGTGTGAAAGAGAAAAAAAGGTGAAATAATTGTCTTCAAACTATTGATCAGAGATGGTTCGTTTTCTTAAACCATGTCTTGTAGAAGCAAGTTTAGTCGAGGAAGAAGTTGGATGCGGAATGAATATTGTTTGCCCTTCTTTCTCTTAGTCCTTATCATGAATTATGAGGAGCATATATTTGAACATGTTACCAGATTTGAAGCTATCTGAAATATTTCAAGGAAGTTCTGATCATATATTGCATGATATGGAATATTTCCCTACTGAAGTTGGGATGTAGGATTGGCTCAAAGACATTTTCGTTGTAAGTTCGGCCGAAGGAATCTGGATACATTAACCTTGTTCAATTTTTTTATCTGCTTTTGCTTCTAGTTTAATTTTCCTTTTCAATCATTTATTCTTCAAAATTTTAAAATCTTTTACCTGATCTATTCTTGGAACTAATGAATGGTTCCCATTTTACTACATGCACGATACAAAACAAAACAAAACACAAAGAACTCTGCTGACTGGATGTTTGAAATTGATAGAAGCTTCAAATGATAAAAGAACTATGTTTGTTCTTATCTTTTACTGAATTTCTGCCACAGTCAAGAGAAGATCAGGCCAGAAAAGGAACTACTGCGAGCAAGGAAGCAGATTTTGAAGTGTAAACTTGGATTACGTGATATAATTCGGCAGGTGGATTCTCTTAGCACAGTAGGATGTATTGAAGAGACAGTTATGGCTCCAGATGGATCTGTTTCACATGAACATGTAAGCAAGCACAAGCAGCATCATTGTTCTGGAAAATGTGAAGAATTGCAAAGCATTAAACAAGAATTCAACCTTTTTGACAAATTCTTGCTAATAAAGACTCATACCCGGTATTTCCTAAATCTGGGCTGTCAGTTCTCAATGAGCATACTCGCTTCTTGCTTCTCACTTTCAAGAGCTGAAAAGGCACATGCTCATTCAGTAATTGGGCCATGAAATTGGTGGAGGCACAGAGACGGAAATATTTTCTAAGCAAAGTTGAAACATGCTTATTTTTCTCAACATCAATTGAAAAGTCCCTTTTTTTCTTCAAATTTGGATTTACTGATATTACATTAACTTGGGCCTCAAGAAAAATTGGCTTAGTGATAAGCTAGTAGGAGGCCCTTGACTTGCTTTATCTTGTGTTATTATTTACTTGTGTCGTTATGTTTATTTTTTTATTTTCCATCTCTTCATCTAGATATTCTGTGCGAAGTGCAAATTGAATGAAGTTTCCCCAGATAATGATATTGTACTCTGTGATGGTACATGCAACTGTGCTTTCCACCAAAAATGCCTTGAACCTCCCTTGGATACTGAAAGTAGTCAGTTCTACTCATTTCTTTTCTTTTGATGTTTTTTCTACTGAATTACGAAACAAATGGATTTTTTCTAAGGTTTTCTGTACATTTGATCATTTGCACTTCTGCAGTACCTCCAGGAGATCAGGGATGGTTTTGCAAGTTCTGTGAATGCAGGATGGATATTATAGAAGCTATGAATGCCCATTTGGGAACCCATTTCTCAGAGGACAGCAGTTGGCAGGTTATTGTTAAAATATTGTTGAGCCTTTTTCTTTGCTAAAAAGTTGAAAGGGAATTAAAAAAATCTTGGTTTTGGTGCCCTGTAACCAATCTGATGTTCACTCTATCTTGAAATAGGATATTTTCACAGAAGAAGCAGCAATTCCCGACGCTGGAAATGTGCTATTAAATGCCGAAGAAGAATGGCCTTCAGATGATTCTGAAGATGATAATTACGATCCAGAGAGGAGAGACAACATCATGAGTGAAGCGGGTACTGATGATGATGCATCTGATGACATCAGCAGTTCAACCAGCTTGGGTTGGTCTTCAGATGGTGAGGCTTTTTTGGGGTCTAGGAGGTGGGAGATGCATGGCTTGGACTTCAGAAACAATTCTATTTATAGCAGTTTAGATTCTGATGAAACCAGTGATGGGGAAATTGTTTGTGGCCGTAGGCAGAGAAGAGCAATTGACTATAAGATGTTATATGATGTGAGTATTCTAAATGCTTGTAACATAAAAATTGTATCACTAGCTTCGCATAAAACTAAAAAGTTATGGTGGTGTGACAGCTTGAATCATCTCAATAGGTTGGTTTCTCTTTTTATAGGAAGAAGTGCATCTTCATTGATTTTTAGTGTTTATGCACACAGTGTTATAGAATTTCTGTTTAAAACTTCAAACTATATCTGCTATGGCAAGTTTAATCTATATTTGATCTGGAATGCTGAGGTAATAATGTATTTTCGAACTTACAGGTCAAATTTAGGAAAAGGCAAAAAAGAAAAAAACAAGGGTCATGAAAAATATGTGGATGGGACTAGTTTCTTGGTGTTCTTATTGAAGGTTAATAGGTTTTTCTGGAATTGTTTTTTGAAGTAGCTTGCAGGAAGAGGGGGTGTGACAGCGATATAGCTAAATCAGGCATTCGATAGATGCCTATGTATGGGACCAATGATTTTCCCCAAGAAACAAGAGTGATGAAAATTATGCTGTCTATTTCTATTTAGCTATTAAAATTATGCCGTGGAAACTAATGATGCAGAGTTTACATTTTATTTCTTCCAAGTGTTTTCCGGCAGAAAAGGAAAAGGCTTCATCTTTTTTCTGCAGTCTATTTCTTATGTGATAGTTCAGAATCATTTATCGAAGGCAGTGTGAATTTCTTTCCTATCAGGAGGTGTTTGGAAAGGATGCTCCTGCAAATGAGCAAGCCAGCGAAGATGAAGATTGGGGTCCTGGTAAAAGAAAGCGACGGGAGAAGGAGTCAAATGCAGCCAGCACCCTTATGATACTGTGTGAAAGTGAAAAAAGAAGTAAAAGTGATGAGACCATTGAAGGGATGATGAAGCTTCCCCCTCAAACTCGAAGGCCAATTTTCAGACTCCCCCCTGATGCGGTTGAGGTATTAGTGTCCTCCACTCCACACGTGTCTTGCCAAACAATTTTTTTATGTTCTCTCTCTCTTAAGGATTGCTTAGTAATTTAATTTGGTAAATTGCGCAAGTTGTCTTTCCCTTTTCATGTGCTGTCCCAGAAACTTCGCCAAGTATTTGTAGAGAATGAACTTCCATCTAGAACTGTGAAGGAGAATCTGTCAAAAGAATTGGGCCTTGAACCTGGGAAGGTAACAACTTAAGCTACTGAATCAATGCATAATGATGCCTTGAAATTGAACTTACAGAACTACTATAGGATACATACATATGAAATCAGTGATTTTAAAGTGGAAAATCAACTTTTCTTCCTTTCTTTTTCATCTGTAAAAAAGTGTTACTTTGGTGTTGGAGTACATCATATTGTCCACTGGGATTACTTTTCACATGTTAGCTCTTCATTTCTTCTAAGTTCCAGATATTTACACTTAAGTTGTAATTTCAGGTTAGCAAATGGTTCAAGAATTCCCGTTATTTAGCTCTAAAGTCCCGGAAGGTGAGTTGGCACTTCATGTACATTAAATGCAACAGTTATATTTTGTTGCAGTTAGTATTCAAAGTTCTGCTGTGGACTTTCATGACTCTTTCTATGCAGATGTTTTGAACTGTTAATAAAATTGATACTCTTTGTTAATATTTTGACCTTAATGTTTTTCAAATACAAATAATGTCTTTAGAACTGACGAAAGAATAATTCATTTCTCCTACATGCTTATCAGTCACTAAGTTAAAAAGTATACATTCTGCATCGACATGAGATGCATTATTTGTAGTTATCATGTTCATGTGATTATTTGAGAGTCGAAACTTTCAAATCTTCTCTCTCAAGATCTTTCTATGTGTTTCAGTTTCTTGTATGACAATTCACTTCCACAACAGGTAGAGAAAGGAGAACAACTTCATAATTGTAGTTCCAAGGTCTCTGCTGAACCCACATTAAATGTCATGGAGGGCGAAACTGCTGATCTTTCAAAGGATTCTTGGGAAGAAACTGAGGTATGTATCCCAAAGAATTTGAAAAGGATCCTTCAGAGGAAGAAGCCGAAGTCAATAAGCAGAAGTTCAAGGAAAAATGAACAGAAAAGAGGTTCCTACGAATCACCTACTAAAAGCAATGAGGTATTCTTTATCATAAGTACTTCACTGTTTTCTTTATTTATTTTTTCTTTGGGCCCTTTATCTGTCTATATTGCTTCTCTGGTTGCACTGTGATAAAAAACAAAAAAGTCTTGAGTGATTGGATAAGGAGTTGACAATTGTGTATTATCTTGTGGGCAATGGTTTGTGTGTGTGTGAGGTTGGTGTTGGGAGGCTTTGCATTAATATGGGAAAAGATATCCCCAGAGTTATTATCATTTTGAGTTTTGCTGTAGGATTGATGCACCTACAGCATAGAGTTCTTATTTATTCATGCCTCACATATGTTAGCTTTTATCACTTTCAGATGAATGCTGAGTGCAGTGATGATGTGAGCTTGAAGAAGTTGTTAAAAGCAAAACTAAAGGAAGTCAAGAAAAAGGTTAATCCTATTTCAACAGCGGCTGAATATGATATGGAGAGACTCTGTAGAGCGAAGGCTATATTAGAGAAGATGAAGCAGAAAGTGGTGAAGCTACAAAATGGCAAAGCTAGGAAGTCATCCAAAACCCGTCCACTTGAAGAATTTATCGTTTACATTCCCATTGCTGAGTTGAGGGGGAAAAATTGATACACCGTGCAACCTATTATTATTTGCATAGCATTTTGTCTAAACACATTTGCAGGTAGGGCTGGCATTGTAGTTTCATCTTTTGTTTCTAATCTGTGTTATGGACACTCCTTATACAAGTACTTATTTTCCTAGAAAGAAGTTAAAATACAAAACAAGGCTCAAGGAAATTTGGGTCGGTACAAAGATCTCCGGTTTGCTCCACTTGTGTAATCGTGATTCTAGTGCAATTTGGGCGTGTTCCTTGGAGTTCAAGCTATAGGTTGTAACGTGACTCGTATGTTGGACAGCGTGAGTGCGTGACTATAAATTTTACCTGGTTTTTCTTCTTCTTTGCTGTTACGGACCTTACTGTTCTGATGGATTTTGGTCCTTTCACCCTATTTATTGGGCTGTGAATGCCTTCTACCAGTTCCAGTGACAGGCTATTTAGTAATTTACATTTGTAGCAAAATTAGTCACGTGAACACATTGATTTGTGACCTGAAGCTGAGAATATACATACATTATTTTCATGTATTTTGACTGAAAAACAAAAACAAATGCTACCACTTGTTTGTCTCAAGGATAGAGTCTGTGCATCCAGAGATATCGCTGGCATTTATATTTTTGTTTTCGCTAAAATATATATACACAGGAAGATTTTCTTGTTGGACTTCTGCACAAGAACAGCAGTTACAAGCGCAATCACTTTTCTTTCATAACCCCCAAACAAATCCACCGACTCCATTTACCTCTGATTTTTCATCAGTTACATCAAGTTCACTCTGCTTCCACTGTAGAGCAACCTACCAATGCACTATCCACCTATTACATATTTAGATTAGGTCCCTCTCCTACAAATTTGCACCAATGTTATCCTCGAATTATCGAGATTGATGGATTACGAAGGGAGAAAACTAGAATGACTAAACAAATGAGTTTCACAAGTGATTGGCGAAATTAATATCCCATGATCAATGAAATTTCCTATCGGGACATACGAACAGGCTCAACCAAAGGCTCACATATATCATATTGAACATTTAAAAAACCAATCTAATATAAAAATAATTTTGTTTCGGTTATGATGTGAATACCTAACTCCAAAATTCAGCTGTGGATTTCTGTGAGAATGAATGTACAAATCAAGCTGTATGGATAATACTTCATTGAAATCATCGAGCAGTTTTTGCTCATTCTTGGAAATTTGTAACCACTCCTTTCAATCATCCATTGGATCGCCAATGCTGGCACGCCTCAATTTCTGATGTTTAGCTGGTATTCGGGGTCTCAGCTGCACAACAAATGACATGTTAACAAATGAAGATAAGAGATTTCCATGTCCTTGACCAAAAGAAATGCCAAGGATCCTAAAACAAGTGCACTTAGATGAATTATGTTAATAAGTTTTGACAAATTACAGTCAGTTTTATTCCACATTTGTTAATCGAACCACCAAGACCATGCTCAATGATAAGATTCAAGGTTCTACCAACTCTAACCATGTGTCTGCTCTGAACAGCAGAGTGATTTGTATAGTAGATTCGGCCCCTCATCACAGCCTACGCAGTGTATTCTTGGAAAAAAGTAAGTAGGACAAGCAAGTTTAAATAACAATGACCAAGCCGCTAGTGCTAAAACTCTAAAACCATGAAATATCGTCCAAAACATACCATCTGAATATACTTTATCTGCTTCATAACTTCATCCGTTTCCAGCTCCTGAGGCAGATGCATGTAACAAAATTTGGTTACGATAAAATATGAGGTGTAAGTTAAATATAGCTTAAGAAAATTCAATAATCTCCGCAAACTTGTACTTATAATGAAAGTAATAAAGATGTTACGAGCCCATAAACAATTTGTTTGCTACATAGAAAGTCCATGATTCCAAAGATTTCACATAAAAGCCTAATTCACCTGAGGTGCAGCACAGTCGGCATGAATTGGATCCCAGAAGACACAGCAGAAGCATTCCCAGACAGCAGTTTGGACTTCAAAAAGAGGAGCCCTGTTACATCAACAACATTCTAGAACTTAATCTTCTCAAGCTTAACTAGAAAGAGATAAATATTAGATCTATCAGATCAATTATGACTTGGTGGGATTGTCTAGGGGAAAGAGTTAGCAAACTAATTTATTTTGGATCTCTCACAAAGCTACAGCCACTGACATGATATAGATAATTGAATTGATTCCACTTTAATCTCCTAAGTGGAATGGCATTTTGAACCAACAGCACAACAAAGGGCAGATGATACAATATGTTCACCAAGATGCATCAATGATAGGAAAGGACTTGCCAAGCTTCATACTTGTCAATAGCAATTTAAGATGAGAAAATTAACATTATACCTGCATTTTGTTCCTGAAATTGCAAGACTAAGATAGACACAAGGCAATGCCAAAATTGATAGGTTCAGCGCTGGAGTATTTAGTTGAATAATATGAATTAAGGAGATTAAACATTCATGGTTGATTTTAGTACCTGGTTTAAATTGAGCACGCAGTAATGCTTGCTCATATTTCATAATATGTTCATTTAGTGACGTTTCTACACAGCATATGAACTGCTAAAAACTTACTGCTATAAAGAGATTAAACATTCAAGCTTGAAGATTCAAATTCTTCAAACTGTTTATTGTGCTTGCAAGCACAAATATTACAAAATTTCGCTACCAAGGCACTGCTAGGCTAAAACCTGCCAGTACACCAGTTCATGGATGGGCCAAGTGTTGAGAGTTGTATAAAAGTCCTAGTCCGGGGCATTGGACTCTCCCACAGATAACTAAAATATTTGAGTTTGAGGCTGTCCAACTAAAAGCAGGTTAATAAACAAAAACACGAGCAAAATCACCCAAGAGAGGAGATCATTATTTCGTTTACCTGCGCCACTTTCCACATATAGTTACATTGCCTCCTGCTGCATCATCTATAACCTGTTTACACTGAAGCCAATTGCCTATAGATCCAAGTTTAGAAGACTTGTTGGACTTCAATTCCTGCACAAGAGGATGTTTCAGTTCTCTCTAAACACCAAGAAGCAGCTAAACTGACAAACTTGAAACTAATAAACAATTTGAAGACTTACGAACAAACTGACAAAGCATGATGGCTCCAGTACCAAAGGTTTGCTAATAATGTCGACATCACCACATGAAAATCAAAATAGCAGATGATGTTAAAAGTAACAAGTCTAGGACATCCCGGTGATAATTAGAAACAGTCTCGCGTCATTCTTAAATTTTTTATAAGAAAAGTCCTACTGCAAGGCAAAAAGAAAAATGAAAGCAAATAATATAAAGGAGAGGACAAGGAATAGAACAATGAAAAAATTTGTGTCTGACACAAGCCAACGTACTGTGCCTCAGTACAGACTGAAGGCTCAAAGAAACACACAGCCTTTTCATGGAATAATTCCTGTACTTGCCTGTATTTTCATGGAATAATTCCTGTACTTGCCTGTATACCTTACATGGAATTAAACCTACCATTTCTTTGCCTTATAACCTACAATTGTCTGACCCGCAAACTATTAACTGCTACTTTTTGTTCTTCCAGCACATTAAACATAGATGCTCTGAAAATGGGAATTTATAGTCACACTCTAAAAACATGACATTTTGCTTTAATGAAGCCAAATAATTTTCAGTTTCCTCTGTGTTTGGGTCCAAAAACTGTAAGGCTATTGCCTCCAAAAAATTAGCTTCAGGCCATTTAGCACGGCTAGCAACCAAACAGATTACTGAAGAGTACTCTCTCCCTTCTAAGCATGCATTCCTCAAAGAGCCCATAATCAACTCAAAATACAAACCATGAGGCCACATTGTTGTGCATCAACACGTTGAAGAAAAGAGACTAAACATGTTCAGTCTGCAAAGATGCCTACAAAATGGCCGCTATGTTTGAACCTACCAAGCTACTAGTGCCTCTGCTACTTAGTGAAAAGGGGCATAAAAGATCCATCTGTACACCATGGGATGTATCAAGCTTGATAACATCTAAAAAATAAAGATTTATTGCAAGACCAAAGTCTATAGCTAAAGAACAGTAGAATGTAACGTTTTTAATAAATGGTAAAACAACAATTCTTGGCCAAAGTCATTGCTTCCTCTTCCTAGCCTGTTAAATCTTGTAAGGTTGCCAGCAAGACTCGCAGACATTTGTGTTTCTAGGATCAGGAAGAAACAGCAATGGACTGCACAAAAGAACATGGGCATCTGGCTTAATGATCTCATTCTTGAAAATGTTGGAACAATCCAAGACCATCAGCATCAGGCTTATTTCCTTTCAGAATAATAGCTCCAACTCTCTCGTTCAGAAAAAATCTCTAAAAACAACTTATACAATCTCTATTATGTGGAATCCATTAGAATTCCTCAATGACTTGTCAGACCTACCAAAAAAGCTTTGAAAGGCAAACAAATGCCTGATATGGGCATCCTTTAGTTAACATGGAATCCAGTAACGTAGATGGAACATATGCATTAAAAAGGAAGGAACCATCTCTCATATGTCAGATTTTAAAGCCCCCTGAGAAGCAAATAAACCAGATAAACGAGTTTGCATGATGAAATGTTACTCCAACAATAAAAAATGACGTGGATATGAATGCTAATGGGAGGGTCTATAAGATTAAATTGAACATAATTCAGTCTAGCTATATCTTATGGATGTCTGCTTCACATATTCAAAATTAAGAGGATTAGCAAAACAACATACTTGATAATTGGACCTGACCAATCTGGAATGTCTACTTGAAAACCTTTTCCAACTCGAACACCACCTGTATATGGCTCAGTATCTCTCAACATCAATGCTATAGGATTTGACTCCCCAGTAGATGAAGCATCTCTACATCTGCCCATTTCACCAATTATATTGAGAGATTTTCTGGAAATTGTCTCCTTGGGAATGATCCGTTTCTTCTTCCAACAAGAATGACACAACCATTCATCAACTGGTATTCTTTTTACACGAGGATTGCAGCAAGATACATGAAATGAATCTTCACAATTATCACAAATTAGCATCTTTACTGGGGATCCCTTGCGAAAACATTTTTTGCATGGCCGAGAACTGCTACTACCACTACCACCACCAATGCTTTTAGCAGAAGCATGGGATTTGCCAGGCCAAACTCCCTCAAAAGCCCCCTGCCTTCTGAGTATAGAGATACACTGATCATTTTCAGACTGATCTTCCCCTGTGACCTCTGCTGCCACTATACTGGATGAAGAGCACTCACCATTATCATCTCCTTCAGTCTTTGTAGAATCTGAAACAAGCTCCATATTTGACTTTGATGATGAGCAGCTATCATTTATACTGTCAACCTCATTGATTTTTGGCCTGCTTTTTTTTGTAGCTTCATCAGAAACCAGGTTTTCAACAAGTGAACATCCACTGCTAGATTCTGATTTTGAAACATGGGGCTCTCCATAACATACTAAAGGAGGCCTGGGAAGTGCTCCACCAGTTCCCCTTTCAAACTGATCTTGATGATCTTGAGAAACTACACGTGCCTCCTCAATGACAAGTGAAGGACCATCAGAACTGATGATTGAAAGGCAATCTTCTCTGCTTCTCTTTGTGATTCCAGGGACCTGAGCTGACAAAAAGGTAGCAGGGTTTCCTCGCAGCTTCCTTCTGCTGTATACAAAATTTCGTGCAGAAATTCGAGACATTGTACTGGAAGTTGGTAGCTGAGGACTTCCTTGTAAACTTAATTGGCATTGAGAATCATCACTGTTGTATGCTATAGGAGGAGGCATAAGAGCTCCAACAGTTCCCCTTTCATGCTGATCTTGAGAAGCTACATGTACCTCCTCAACTGCAAGTGATGGACCATCAGCACTGATGACTGAAAGGCAATCTTCTCTGCTTCTCTTTGTGATTCCAGGGACCTCTGCTGACGAAAAGGTAACAGATTTTCCTTGCATCCTCCTTCTGCTGTATATAAAATTACATGCAGAGATCTCAGACATTGTACTGGTAGTTTGTATCTGACTTCTTTGTAAACATAATTGGCATGGAGAATCATCTTTGTTGTATACTGTAGGAGGAGGCATAAGGGCGGCTCCATGCTCATGTTGAGAAATTAGGCATTGCTCCTTGGGTGCAGCTGATGGACCATCGGAACTGATTAAAGAAAGATAATCCTCTCCTCCACTTCTCTTTGCCATTGCAGGGACCTGTTCTGATAAAAAGCTAGCAGAGTTTCCTCGCAGCTTCTTTCTGCTGTATACAAAATTACATGCAGAACTTTCAGACATTGTACTGACAGTGGGTAGCTGAGGGCTTCTTTGTGAACTTAATGGGCATGGAGAATCAGTTCTATTGCATGCTGGAGGATGAGGTACAAGGGCAGCTCCACGCACATGTATAGAAATTAGGCGCTGCTCCTTCCATGCAGCTGATGGACCATCAGAACTGATCACAGAAAGACAATCCTCTCCACTTGTCTTTGCCATTGCTGATAAAAAGGAAACAGAGTTTTGTTGTAGCTTTGTTTTCCCATGAACAAAATTAGTGGCAGCACTTTCAGACACTGAACTGACAGATGCAAGTTGAGTACTTCTTCCAAAGGAAAAGGGGCATGAACAATCAACTCCATTGCATAATGTAGGATGCATGAGAGGTAAACTAACAGTACCTGTTTCATGCTCATCTTCAGAAACTACACAGTGCTCCTTAACTGCAACTGAAGGACCATCAGAATTGATGACATAAGGACAATCCTCTCCACTTCTCTTTGTGATTGCTGATAAAAACTCAATAGAGTTTCCTTGTAACTTCCTTCTACAATATACAAAACTAGGTGCTGAACTTTCAGACATTTTAATGATAGTTGGTGGATGAGGACCTCTCGGAAAACTTAACAGGCATGAATAATTGTTAGTGTCCTTTTCCTCAGTGATTGAAGCAGCATCTTTACAGCATTTATGGCAGTGTTCAAGACATTTTGAGCACATCTGCCAAATTTCAGTACCAGGCATCCAGTCACAAAATAAATCCTGTCTCCCTTGGTCAGATACATGAAATGGAGTACATTCAATTGAAGTAGATATGGAACTCTGTATCAACATTTTCACCTGAAAAGTCAGCCAATATCCAGCTGATGTGATTTTTGCACTCCAAATCGAAGCCACTGCTTAGCAACCTCCTATGATGCAAACTTGTGATTGATATAGACCATAAAAATGCCCCCCCCCCCTTTGCTTACTGAAGAAATGGTACTAACAATTTTCCAAATTTAAAACATCAAAGAGGCAAACATAACACAGCAGAAAGCTGAAGAAGTTCACAGTGCTACTCGTAGAGGTATCAACCAGACATTTGAACTCCAAATAACATTCATTATTCACCACAAACACCAAAAAACTCATCAGCATACTTTAATGACAAGACAACTTATGAAAAAAGCCCCTGTCCCCTGATTCTTAGCATTGTTAGAGCATAGAACACATTGAACATCAAGATATGATGCCTTATAGGCTCCTTAACTGCACTAGATCTTTAGTGCTCATCCTACAGAGAACCACTTGACAACTGTTAAGGGCTTTTCCGAAAGTGGGTATGGAAAGGAGAGAGATCTTTCAATAGTTTTTTACTTTCTTTGGTGTGTTAGATGAAAGAGAAGCAAGAATTTTAAGAAATCAATCACATAATGAGCAACAACCATGGTTTTATCCTGCAAATTGAGCTAGTTGAATTTTATCTTTCATTTTAGAAAGATGCATACCTTTAGGATTCTTTATTAATTTTCTTCCTCAATAATTTTTCCCTTTCGCCCAAAGAATTAAAGCGTTTAAAGAATGTTTTGCATATATAAGGAGAAGCATATAAACCACATAACATTATGGAAACTTGTCAGATTACTATATGAAACTAAGAGCTCTCTAATCATCAACTTTCCAAAAGACAAACTAAATAGTACCATTGGTTGCCAAATTTTAGGGGTTATAACGTTTGTGTTCAAGTAGACATTCATGGGTGGCCACACAAAAACTCCAACTTCACCACAAAAGAGAAATCCCAAGCTTCCCAAAGACAACAAAAATCATCCAACTAACAAACAAAACTTACAGAATAAACCATAAAAAGAAAACCTGAACACATCTTCTTTTACCCACAAAAGAAAACAAAAGACATCCTTAAATCACAACTATCAAATCTAACCACCAAAACCTAAGCCCAACACCATCTAGAGCTTCAATAACCAATTAAAACATTATTAACTAAGTTTGAAGAACTTATTCTAACAATGCTAAGGGATTTTCTTTAAAATCAATAATGAGTTTGTCGGTTCCTTCTTGAAGACTGAAAATAAAATGCCCTTAGTTCTTTATCAGGTTTCCAGAACTCCTAGAATTCAATTCACAATTTCCTATACTGTTCGTCTTGATTTCTTTCGCACAAAGTTAAAGAAAGAATAGCAAAAACAAAAAATACATTCAAGAATCGCTGTAAATGCCCTACAAGCATCAACATTCAGATATCTGAAACATAAAGCAATGAAAGAAAAAAAAAAAACTAACACAGAAATTCAAAACCCAGGAAGCAAAAATGACAAGAAAGTTATACCTGATCGCCAAAAGCCTACCAACAATAAGGAAATGGCTTGGCAATGAGGCCTCTTTATAAGAAACTGGCCACCACACAAAGCCCCTCTCTCTTTATCTCTCTAAAACTAAAAACTTCCCCCCCTTCTCTCTCTTTAAAACTCTGTTTTTCACTTTGACCCTTTTTTTATAATTTTTATGGGCAGAATAGTTGTTGTATGCAACCGGTTGTAAAGGTGTTTTTTTCGCTTGCTATTCAATTTATGTGCTTATTATTATTATTTGCTTACTATGAGTCCTTTTAATGATCTAGATTCGAGACATTTTAAGACATGCTTTTGTATATCTATCAAGACTAGTGTTGGTTGCATTTACGATGTAATCTTCGTTTCTTGTAAAAAACATCGAAATAATGTTCTTCACAGCTAAAAACATAAATCATGTGCGAGTTGATCTCGTATTTTGCATCCAAATAATATACTTACATGAAATTTTACAATCTTTCCCTAGACTTGGTATTTGATTTGAAAACATGGAGTAAACAAGATTATCATCTCCTGTTATAAAATAGAATGTATAATACAAATGTGCCCATAGTAAAAAGGTAGTAATGAGAAAAAAGAAGCAGCAGCAGCAGGATGAAAACTTTTAACTCCAGATCTGTCTCCTCTTTCTTGTTTAATGAACGTTGCTTGAATGAACACTTTCTGCTTTGTAACAAGTTTTTAAATTATAGAATATGGGTTAATTATGGCATGCTGTTTTTGTTCTTAATGGGGAAAATTTTCAGATTATAGATTTGATCATGTCTTTATTTCCATTATTGATACAATTGTAATAAAGCCTTCTAAAGTTCATGCTGTTTCTCTGTCAAACTTCCAAATATGTCACCTTTGTGTTTTTCATGGTGCATTATTGGTAAAAAATTTATACAAAACCTAATTTATTGATAGGTTTGCTCTGCTGATCAGTTGTGACAGTAAAGCAATGGCCAAGATGAGCAATCTTTCAATTGTTTCTTCATTTTAGACTGTACATGGATTACACGCCATGAAAAGTAATCGAGTCCTACAAGAAAGCATGGAGATGACATTAACATAAGACCACAAATTCCATTCTACCACTTTCCCTCAAATGCATGACATCAACTGAAACCACATAGCATCTCTTATTGTAATGAGAAATGGAAAAAAAAAAAACACAATAAAAATGCTCCATTCATTGACCAAGGCAAATGTAACATAAATTTCAATCACCGGTCCAGCATATACAGTTCTATATGAAAGAATTCTTATTTCAAGCCAGATTTTATCTGGGTTTTAAAAGCTACTGATGAAGAGTTTGTACAATACTGTAACATCATATGCAGAATCAAAACTACTAGTAATTCTGAAAGCTTTGCTCCTAGATCCTCATAAACAGTTGAAGCAATACCAATGAAATTCCTAGTCGATCGTGTGTTGTCTGTTGAACCAGTGGTATGTAAAGCTCTGGAGCTGGAAAAAAAAAAGTGATTATTGAGTGTCAAGTGAACAAAAAATAAATTCAATTAGCAGAAATTATTTTGCTGTCTACACTTTTTAGTGCATAGCAAATATAATACTCATAGGACTGATAAGATGAGAAAACAAGGTAGCTGCATCCAAACCCCCGCAACATATTAGGATTGATGAAGGTGCATTGCAGAATGCTAAAACTGACCTCAAGATCTTAAATCCTAACGAGGCTGTGTGTGTTCGTCCCTGTGGTTAATTCTTTCCCAAGGAGAGAAGAGAGGTGCAAGTAATATCATCTCTAATGATTTCATGAAGATCTCCACACAGTTCAGGGAATCGTTAACATTCAAGCATAGAAAAGATTATGATGAAATAAGCATCATGTCATCACATAATAATTGCCTACGTGTTCATGCGTGTGCGAAAAGGAAGTCATTCCAGACTCCAAACTTGGTTTTGTCGTAATAATTACCAAAAGAAATTCAAAATTTTGCTTTCTAGACAAAGCAATTCACAAAATGCCAGTTCATGAGCTCTTGTGCATCATAAATGGCTGTAGCTGAGTAAACAAGCTACATACCATTAGGGTTCCCTTGTTCATTGAAACTTCGTAGAAGAGCGACTTCTTCTAGAGCCACTGAAGACATTTCAGATCCTTCCTCTGTGAAATGTCCCCAGTATATTATAGATGAATTCATGTGCACAATTCCCTGAATGCAAGATGTATCTAAAACAAAATCTCTAGATTATCTATCAAACAATCGAAGGACCTTGCATTGGGAAGTACATTACGAATCACAGCAGAGGTTGGATATTTATATACAGACAAAAAAACATCCCAACAGATCCTAAGCATCATATGCTATGACTGAACTATTCATAAAAAAATCTCCAAGGTAATTTTTTTCAATGTCAAGCAACATTAAGGTTTTTTTATCAGTTACTTTCTCTTTGGTATATCTCCCCAGACTGAATTCTTCCATTTTTCCCATTAATAATTAATGTAATGTCAACATATATGGTATACTTTTTAAATCCAGAAGAAAATATCTAGCTATCAATTGTCATTGACTAATTGAAAAAAAAAAACATAGATATATACGCCTATTAAGTGTATATGAGCCCTCCTCCAAGCAAGCAAGCTAAAAAAGGCACTGTTTGGACTGAAGCAAATGTCGAGGGCTTGGTTCAGCAGGTTGAGTCACTCGATGAAGAAGTACGGTTTTAAACAAGTCTTGGCAGATCACAGTGTGTTCTATAAAAGGAAGGTGATGATATTATATTGCTTATTTATTTATATTGATGACATATTGTTTCAGGCAGTGACAGAAGTGAGGTAGAGAAACTTCAAAACTACTTGGCCAAGGAATTTGAGATAAGGACTTGGGAACTTTAAAATATTTCTTGGGGCATTGAAGGTGTCAATTCAAGCAAAGAGTCTTTCTATCACAACAGAAATACACATTAGATCTCCTGACTGAAATTGGTAACTCAACGTCTTAAGATGAACCATGGTCTTGCTTTCTAGCTGGATCAGGTTCCAAAGAATAACGAGAGGTATCAAAGGTTGTAGAGATCAATGCTGTTAGTGTTGTGAGTCAATTCATCCATGTGAATTGTATCTCGGTTTACTTGAAATCCTCTCCATGTAAAGGTGTTATGTTCTCTTGACATAACCACCTGGATATTGTGGAATATATTGATTTTGATTTGCTGGTTCCAAATTAGATGGAAAATCTATCTTAGGGTATCTGTCATTTGTTGGAGGTATCTAAGTAACTCAGAGGAGTAAAAATAGGATGTTGTATGACTAAAGCAGAAGAATAACGCGCCCTCCACATTGTAAAGCTAACTCGACTCAAAATTTTCTCTGATGAATTGGGTACGATACAAAAAAAAACAACAGTGTTCTTTTGTGAAAACACAGCAACTATTAAGTTTATCAAAGATGCAGTTTAGCAATAATAAGTGTTCTTTTGTGAAAACACAGCAACTATTAAGTTGCAATTGAGATGTTATTCCAGTGGTGGAGGGATTTGTTTACTTCTTTTGTATTTGGGTTCGAATTTTATTGTGTATACCTGTCATCCTGTCTTCTGTATTTGGGTTTGAATTTTATTGTGTATACCTGTCATCCCGCAGTGCCTTACATGTTTATTGAGCTTGCAGGATGTTTAGTAGATTATAAGATTAGTTGTGGTGCACGCAAGCTGATCCCGATATCCACATAAATTCAAAAAAAAAATCTAGTTTAGCAATAATAAGTAATTCAAATAGTCAAATTTTAAATTTATTTTTTATAAATTATTAATTTAAGTTTTACAAATTTTAAAATTACTAAAAATTTATATGATTATTAATTTTAGAATTTATAAAATTAATTAAAATATACACAAATTAATCTAAATACCTATATTAATCTTAAAAAAATCAAGTTTAGCCTAATTGACAAAGTTAAGAGCTGTGCTAATATAATAACTCATGTTATTACTAGTGGTCTTTTTCATATATCACTATCGAAGTTGAGCATGTTTGATTTAAGGGAGACTTTAAAGTATATTAGTTGCATACAACTATCAATTGGTTAGCTGATTGTTGTCAATTAAGTGGATGAATTTTAGCCTAACTTTTAGCTCCAGGATTGTAGCCTATTCAATTTTATAGTTGACTTACCGAAATGATTGATATTTGTCCAATATAAATACACCTTCGTGATATAAATAAAATTATCCAGCCTAATTCTATTCTTCAATTGAAAACATTAGAATTCCCTGATGTCACAACAAACCTAACAAAAAGATTTAGAAAGGCAAAAACACCAAACTTAGAAATCATGGGTTATCTTGATAAATTTATAAACTACACTCATCTTATTAAAAAAAAAATTATAAGCTAAATTTTTAATAATCTTAATGTTAAAAGATGAAATTAATAAAAAAATTTTAAAAATCATAACAAAATTTAAAAAAAAATTGTAAATTACTATTGTAATCCACAATAGATACTGGGCAAATAATGATTTTTCTGCATTCTTTAATTTTTGTTAATTTATATGTTTAAAATAATGATTTTTTTAATAAAATAAGAAAAGGTAGATTATAAAAAAATCAAGTTTAATTTAAAAAAAAATCATCAAATCTATAAATTAAACAACCTGAATTATCTTAACAAACTTGCAAATCACACTAATTTCATATAAAGATAAAATTAAAAAAATTACAAAGTTAAATTTTTAACTAACTCAATATTAAAAAATTATAAAATTAAATTCTTAACAATTCAATATTAAAAAATAAAAAAAATCATTATAATAAAAAAATAAAAAATCATATAAAAAAATATTATATAAATCCGTATTATTTTATTTAAAAAGCTATAATGCTTTCCCATGTTATTTAGTTTTTTTCGTACTAATAATAATGAAATCTAGTAGCTTAGATGAAGTGTATGCATTGAAGAAATAGGGAATCAACTCTTAAATGTCAGATAATTGGAACTTACCAGCCTGGAACTTCTATTTAAAAACCCTTCAACAACTCGAACACAACCTGTACATGGCTCAGTATCTCTCAACATCAATGCTACAGTGTTTGATTCACCTGCAGACGAAGCATTTCTACTTCTGCCTATGTCATGAATTATATTGAGAGGTTTTCTATCTGCAGGTGAAGCATTTCTACATCTGCCCATGTCATGAATTACATTGAGAGGTTCTCTAATAATTCTCCTTCGGGATTTTTTCTTTATTCTTCAAACATGAACGACACAACCATTCATCAACCGGTATTCTTTTTACACGAGAACTGCAGCAAGATACCTGAAATGAATCTTCACTATTATCACAAATTAGCTTCTTTACCAGGGATTCTGCATGAAAACATTCTTTCCAAGAACTACTGCTATCACTACCACTACCATCACCAATTCTTTTAGCAGAAGCACAGAAACGAGTACTCATGTGACCATTGATTAAAGGTTTCAAGATTTTGTACTGCTGCTTTTCTTCTTTACCTGAAATGTTATCTGTAACCAAATTTCCATTTGAAGAATCCAAACTTCGTGTTCATTGATGATCCATCGTAACAAATTCTCTTGTTGCCGAAAGAAAAAATCATAATATATTTGCAACATTCATTGACCATAACACAAATTTCAATTTCTGGTCCATCGTGTACAGTTTCTATCTAAAATACTTCTTATTGCACGTCTTAGATTTTATCTCGGTTCTGAATGAAACTGATGAGAAGAGATTGTACAGTCGAAAGTGTAAAATCAAATCTACTAATCATGAAAGCTCTACTCCTAGATCCCTCATAAAGTGTTGAAGCAATGCTGATGAACCACCACATTCCTCTGCCTGAATTCCCACAGATGATGAAGGTACTTGATTATCTCGCAAGTCTAACATCGAGACAACTGGAAGCAAGAAAGTATGAAATATTGTTTTGGTAGTCTAGTTGTTTGTTGCCTGTTGAACCAGTGGCCTGTGAGGTTTTGGAGCTGAAAAAAAGAAGTTATAATCGAGTGTCCAGTGAACACAAATTCAATTAAAGATATAATGTTACTGTCTAAACTTCAGTGCTTAGCATGTATTACTCGGAGGACTGTATAGATAAGCAAACAAGGTAGATGCATCCCAACTCAGGTGACATGATGGATTGATGAATGTGCGATGCATAATGCTAAAGCTAACCTCAATATAATAACGGTGCACGGGTGGGTGGGTGTCCCAGTGGTTATCACTCTTCCAAGTGGAGAAATGAGGTGAAACTACATCATTTTTAATAATTTCTTACAGATCTTCACAGTTCAGGGAATCGCCAACATCAAAGCATGCAAGAGATCATGACTGCAATACGCATCATATAATCAAATAATAATTGCTAAGAGGGCATGCAAAGTGCTAGTCATTTCAGACTCCAAAGTTGGTTTGGTCATAATAATTACTAGAAGACATTCAAAAAAATTGCCTTCCATTCAGTTCACAAAATTCCAGTTCATGTGTCCATATGCATCATGTATGGCTGTAGCTGGGCAATCGAGCTCATACCATTGGGGTTCCCCTGTTCATAGAAACGTCGTAAAAGAGAGACTGCTTCAAGTGCCATTATTCCTCCAGTACATTTGAAATCTTTCCTTCGTGCAATGTCCCCACTGACAAAATGTGGAACATATTGTGCATGAATTCAATTGCACAATTCCCTAATAAATGGAAGATGTTTCTAAAAGAGAATCTCTACCAAATAATTTAAGGACCTTGCACTGGGAACCAGACAAGCAGGGTATCACCTAACAATAACCTAAAACTTCTACCATGTGTAGTCCATAACAAATTATACTTTTCTTTTGTAATAACAATCTGAAAGCAGAGGTTTTATATTTAAATCCAAACCATAAAACACCCAAGTGACCCCAAGCATCATATTCCATCATCGGAACTATTCAGAATGAAAACTCTCTTTTAATTTTTCTTGATGTCAAGTGGCAGTAAGGTTCATATTCCATCATCATATTCATATTAGCTACTTTCTCTTTGGTATATGAATTTGTATCCTCCATTTCATCACATTATTCATTTGTGCAAAATGCACAAATAAGGCATATTTTTGAGGTCTGGTATGCATTATCCACTTATGAATGATCATGAACGAACTGAAATATGGTACATAGATATGTACCTGTTAGGCAGTTTAGAGCTGCTACAATGCAATGAAAATATTGATCCACAACCTCCAAATTTATCATTTGCGCATCCATAATATACTTCTTTTATACCTAAGTCAGGGAAACAGATTCAGCAGTAACTGATCAGACTAGCTGTAAATAAGAAAGTAAGTTAGCAATGATTGGAGTCTTGCCATTAAAGGAGAAACAACATACCAAGAATTGACAAAGCTGCAGCACACATTATACATGGTTCACATGTAACATAGAGACTGCATGTTGAAAATTTTTCAGCAACTTCTGACACTGAAAGTCCACTTTTTTGCCACTGTTCAAGAAGAACATCAATTGCTTCCATCTCTGCGTGTCTTGTAGCCTGCCATAAGAAATTAAGGGAAGTGCCACCTTATTAATGAATGCATGCTACCAAAGCTCCCCCATCTCAACCCTAACACAAACCTACAAGGAGAGTACAAGAATACAGAGGAGGTAGATTTGATGTCTTTAATGCCTTCATATATATACCATCGCCAATTCTTGTCCAAATCACATCAACCCTTTTTTTCTTCTTTTTGGAATAACACCAACCCAATTTACAACCACAAGTTACTAAGCTGAAATATAGGGCAATGTCCTAACTCATAACAAAGACTGGCTGATTGACCTCCAGATCCTAGTGGAGAACTTATTTAACACTAAGGAAAAAGAATTCAGCTTTCAAGAAACACTAATGAGGCCGAAATAGTGAAAGCTAAACATATCCTGATATTTGGTTTGCTTGAGCTAGTGTTGTCAAGAGGCGTTGAGGCACTCACCTAGGTACTCTAGGAGAGGCGAGACCCTAGTGCCTTTTATTTTTCCAGGCGAGGCAATTTAACTAGGCACTCACCTTGAGTGCAAGCACAGGGTGCTGAAGCGAGTACCTGGTCAAAATATATGTTCTATTTCCCATTTTTTTAATTGATATGTGTTTTGACCTATTTTCCCATATTCTTTCTATTCACCACCAAAAATAATTTAAGGATGTCATTGCAAAAGTAAAGAATAGGATTTAAAAGACAAAAAAAGATCATCAAAATAGAGTTGAGGCACATTTGGCAGCCACACTTTTCCAAAGAATCAGTTACATTTTTTATTTGTTTCTTCATTTATTTTATCTCTTCTTTTTCTATTTTCACTTATGTAGTCTCTCTCTCTCTCCATCTTATTTCTTCTTTACCTATCTTCTTCTCTTTCTTTAAATATCCACGTGTTATGCTGCTAAAATTTTTATTTTTTTTGTTTTAATAAAAGAACATTTTTTTTCAAATCTCAAGTTCATCACTCATCAAACTTCACAATTAATTTTTTTTCTTGCCATGTTTATTGTGTCTGAAACTTCAGTTTATTCTCTTCTTCTTCTTTTTTTTATTCAACTTAGTTTATTCCAAACTTTAACATTTTAAGTTTAACTATTTTAATATACTTGCTCTTTTAATTTTTTTTATTTTGTTTTTAAGGGTGAATAGTATAGCTTTTTATGACTATGTTAAAACATTTTGAGTTTCACTTTGATTTCCTAATCTTAATTTTTAACATATATATATTTGTGATTTATATAGTATAATATTATACATATATAATTTTTTAATTTATAGCAGAGCGCCATGTTTTATTCAGGCGTGTGCCTGACGCTTCAAGGGCTTGAGCTTTGGCTCAACTATGCAACATGGATATCTCAAGGTTTAGCTCAAATGTCAACTAAATTTGGGATCAGAAGCATTCCTATGACCAATTAGACTGAGTTGCACATTTGCACTTGAATAGAAAGAAAGGACAGTTAAAAATGTTCAAGCAACTAAACTATTAAATAATACAACTAAAGGACAATGTATGAGCTAAACCAAGCAAAAAGCTGATCAATTGGTAAGCTTACATTTCTTGTCTCTGTTGTTCGATTTCTCCCAGATGCAATGACCTTCCCATCTTCAACAATAACACAACTGGTCAAACATAACAATTTTACATAAGGTTTCATTCAATAACCCCACTGAAATGGAAAAACAAAATTAATCATTGGAAAAACAAAATTGTAACTTGGTTGCATCATTAAAGACCAGTTGGTAGAAATATAAAGCATGATACTTTTAACAAGTAGATGGTACAACAAGGTCAGCTTGGTTGGATCAACATTTGGGATTGCAGCATGCTTAATTGCCTGGAGGCATTCACCCAGGTCATTTGATATAAATGCAAGAAAAATAATATAAGCCTATTACTCAATTTAGTTAATAGTCATGGATTTATTTAATATTTCCAATCAGATTGCAAATTCTGCCGAGATATTTCATAAATTTTGCTTACATGAATGCTTGCACTTCCTTATTTTTGAGTTTTTCCCACTTACCATCTTAGGTTTTGGTTTTCCAATTTTTATGATCCAGTTATCCATATGATCAATGTGCTGAGATTGGGATTGTGGGATCTGAAACAACGTCAAGCTGGGAAATAAGGTGGCAGACTACCAAGTGCCAAACTTGACATTAATTGAGGGAAACTTGGCCCAACAATTATGTCACCAAGAGATTTATGAGAGAAGACAAACAATCCAGCAGATTCCTGGCATGCTTTGTGCTCACATAATTGAGCTCAAATTTGAAGATGGGTAGAGATGAACTCAGGGTGCTAACTCTGTATACAAAATCAGGCATGGGCCCAGCCCAACACGGCCTCACTTCATAATTTTGTCAAACTTAATCATTACTCGACTCTATCCAATGTCACAAAGGAAATCATAATGTTTTTCATAGAACAAGACCTGACTATGAAACATTCCCAACTGATTAGAAGAAAACACTTTTAGCCATAGAATCCCAACAGTTAAATTGGACACCACATTGAAAGGAACACCAAGCAGTGAAAACAATGTTGTATAAGGTTACTGATAAAAAATAGCATTTGGGATATCTCAATAATTAAAATGGCCAACCTAAAAGGCTAAGGTTTCAAAGTTGCTCAAGTGGCAAATCTTCAGTTGGCGAATCACATTACAATTGTTAAAGCTTAAAACTTTGTCAACATTCAAATAAAATATAGAAAACACGAATACAATGACCTGAAATTTTTCTTATCCTACATTTTAGTCACTTATAAGGTTGAGTTCATGTCTAGGTCATTGAAAATAAATATACAAAAGCAAAAGGCAAGTATGGTAGCCACTATGTCATAAGAACTTATTATACAAGGTATCACTGGATTCACTAGCAAAGATGCAAAAGCTCATAAAATAAAATTTTAACTCGTTGAACAAGCGATCTGGCTCCACAAATCCAATGATAGAGATTACTCAAGAAAGTATTTTGAAAGATTAACATTATTACTAGAAAAATAATCATAGGATAAAGCTTACCCGACAGGCACTTCAAGGCTGTTCAGAGCATGTTTCGCCTGTTGCACCAAAAAGAAGAAATAAATTAAACCCAGAAATGTAAACAAAAATCTAAATTGAAAGCAATAAAGAAGCATTCCCTGGTTACCCTTTTGCCTAATATAATCATCTCAGTTAACACAAAGGTTTGCATGGATTACCTGTTCTATAGCGAGCTCCATGAATGCCAAAGTCTCAGAAGAACACCCTTCTTCCACATGAGAATCCATCTATGAAATACTGAGATAGAGAAATCACCAAAAGAATCAATAAGAACTCAAGTCTGTTGGTTTTTCAGTGATGTGTTTAACTTGTTTGTTAAAATGCCTAAACAAAATTACAAGCTTTGAAGCTTCAAGTTTGGCTAGTGCAAGTGGTTGTTGTTAGCATCTCAGTGAGGTGTTTCTTTATGAGGATTTAGAATGGTCTATAACCTTGAATTTAATAACAAGAAAAATATATGATAATTAAATAAAGCAAAATTGAGAATAACAAGAAAAATACCAAAAAAGATTGAAACTTTAGTGAGAATTTCTGGTCTATAACCTTGAATTCAAGTGGGATTTTCAATCCAACAAATATAAGATAATTAAACAAAGAAAAAATTGAGAATTCCAAAGAAAAAAAATTTAAAAAAAAAAATCAGCACTAGTAACTAGGGAACTCAAAGAAAAGCCTGGAATTCAGGGGAAACCATGTAGAATTAGGTGAACTGCTAGAAAAGCTAAAAGATTGCACCTTTTTGGTGATGTAATTGTGAAGTAACAAATACCCTAAAACCCTAAAAAGTACAAGCGAGAAAAGTATCAATTATTTCTGTAGAAGAAAAGGAGAGAAGGCCAAGAGTAAAAAGAATATTTTACAAAAGAGGAGGAACCTAGAACCATATAAAAAAAATCCCTTTATAAAATCAAACCCCATTTTACTAATCTTAAAGAGAATAAAGATAATCCTGATGGATTGAGAGCAACATATAACCCTTGTAATCTAAACAATTATGATGGAAGAAAAGGTGCCTAAAAGAAAATGGAAATAACCATCCATGTATAATGCAAACGAAAACAGATTATCATGAATGGTTATGCAAGGACAATATGTTTATGCATGGGCATTCCAATAGTCTGATTACAAGTTCACACACAACAGATCTACCACAATGACATCAACAGTTTATGGGGGGGGAAAAGTCCAAAGCAAACTCTTCTGGTTCCTGTAAAAGTTTCTAAAGGATAAACACTTGGAAGGATAACACTTTCAAATCGATGCTTCACATTGGACTCGGCAACATTAAAAAATGGGCTCCACAACATGTTATGACATGCAATGTACTTATCCATAAACATATATTGGTTACAGAGGCAAATAAGACTTGGAATTGGAGTGGTTCTAGAAACAAGCAATAAAAATCAGGCTCACTGCGATAAAAAGAAAGACTTTCAAGCAATGACAATTCCATTAATCTATTTCCAATAGTCTGATCACACTTGGAATTGGAGTGGTTCTAGAAACAAGCAATAAAAATCAGGCTCACTGCGATAAAAAGAAAGATTTTCAAGCAATGAAAATTTCATTAATCTATTTCCAATAGTCTGATCACAAATTCACAAACAACAGCTTATGTCCATGACAAGAACAACAATCAGGCAGTGTGAAGAGTTCTTGTATAAAAAATCATTCTTTCCTTTCTTGTCTATGCATGAGAAGAAGAAAACAAATGAAATGAAATATAAAATTGCAGTTTACTTATGATTTTTGCGGTATTTGGTATTGAGGTTAAACCTGCTTTTCATCAAAAAAAAATTTAAAAATTGCTTCAAATTAATATTTTTTTATGTTTTTTTATTGTTTTAACATACTAATATAAAAATGAATATAAAAAATAAAAACATTTTGAAAAAAACCTCTACCCAACTTTCACACACCCTCGAGCTATAGGAAACAAGAGCTGGTTTGCCTAGGTCTGAGCATACAGAAACAGAGGGACAACCAGAGCAAGTTTCAAAAACATACTCCTGCAAACACGTTTCAAAATTGAATTTCAATAAGCTAAACACTGAAAAGAAATCAACTCAAACAAAAATAAAGAAAACCACCATCATAATTACAAGGTCTAGTAATTTGGTAAAAAAGATCAATAAATAAACCAACCAAAACCCAGTTTTAAACACATACGTAGCATGCAAAAGGTTAGCCTTTCATCCAAGTAGGACAACCTCCTTTTACCTCTCTCTCACTTGCTCCACAAAAAAAAAATGGATATTTTAAGCCTGCCCAATTCAATTATTTTCTACAGAGAGATAAAAAAAACTTCCATGTGCAGCAATTCTTTTTGAAAAGCAAAGCATGACTGATCAGGCAATTGGCCCATTTGGCAAATAACCATGTGCTAGAAAGGACAATGTGTTAACTAATGTTTGCAATTCCATTTTGAAAGTAAACTTTCGGGACTGACCTAAGCGAGAGGGGTGGTTGCTGGCTGCGCCGCGCGAGATAGAGGGAGGAGGGTGGTGCCGTGATTTTACGAGTTAACTCGCGATTTTGACACCAATTCTCACGAAAGTTTCTCTCTCCTCTCAGTGCATGTTCTTGTTGATTTCGGCCTCCACCACCACCCTTAGCCACCACAAACGAGGTCCAAGCGTAAAAACTATCGTATTGAAAACTGGGAAGAGAAGAAAAAAGAAGAGCTGAAATAGAATATATTTCAAGCTTGAATTGAAGGTTCGTTCAAGAAGAAGAAGCAAATTGGGTGAAATGAAGAAGGCATTGGTGGAATTAGGGATTCGATTTCTACGGGATTTCTCTTTTTTTCTTTCAAATTCTTCTCTTCCTATTTACCCCCGACTTTCCTAGCGTAGCTTGTCGTCTGACCATTTCAATACAACGATGATTTTTACCCCTGTTCAAAACGACGTTGTTAATTTTAAAAAAATTCATCCTTGGGTCAACCGCTGGTCACCTAGGTTTGACCGTGCGCATTTCCAAGTAGGCTAGCAGCTATCCTGATGAACCCGAAACGGTCTAGAACCCGGGTCTACTAGTTCTTGGGTTGACCCAGTGGTTGGTGCAAGTTTTAAAACACTGAATTAGACTACCTATAATATAATTGTGAGGTGTTTTTTTTAGGTTTGCTCTTTATTGAAAACCTAAGAAATTAAGAAGGGACAAATATATATTCCCTTTAAAAAGTATTTATATTTTATTAAATTATTGCTCTCGGAAGATAAATAATGCCTTATTAAACTACTCACGTTAGTTAGTATTTATAAAGGATTTTGACAACTGTTATTTTTCATGAAAATATCAATGGATTTATTTATCATTAAATCAACAAATTCTTAAAACGGGTGACGAGGATGTCACTCTACGGGTTTATAATGAAAATAACCACCTAGAAATAACTAATGATGATAGGTAAAACTACTCACGTTAGTTAGTTTTTATAGTTATAATTTAAAAATATATTTTATAAAAAATATTTTTAATTGAAATTGATTTAAAAAAATAGATATTTAATTAAAATTAAAATTAAATAAAAAATACTTTAATGTATTTAGTTTAAAATAATTTTAAAATTAAGATTATAAAATAATTTTTAAAAATATATATTAGTATTTATGATTTTTAATTTAAACATTGTAAATTTAACTATTACTATTATATCATGAAATAAATCATACTTAATATAAAGTATTTTTTATTATTTCATAAAACTATCTACAATTTTATTTTGTATAAAATAAATCCAATAAAAACTACAGTTTCTATAATTTTTATAGAGTATAATAAAATTAGATAAAATATTATTAGATATAAAATTCATTCTAAACTAATTTAAAAAAATATCAAAAAACTTACCACACTTAAAAAAAATACAGTGCAAGTAAACAGTGTAATTTTTTTCTACTGTTCATGTATGCTCATGCATACTATTAATATTAATTTTACTATTTATTAAATAATGCAATTACGTGAACAGTGAGAAAAAAAAAGCAGCCTTCAGCTATTTCTTTCAATCCTGTATTCCAAACGCAGAAATTCATGGAGCCCATGAACAGTAATTAGTGGTTTTTCCTTTACCAAACACTTGCTTCCTGCATTTTACTTTAAATGCAATTTTTAATGCGTAAACAAACGATCTCTAAGAGAAATTCATGGCTTCCTTGTTTATAAAATCAGCATGTTTAAGTATTAAAAATGTATTTAGAATTATAGTTGTGATTATTTTTTAAAATATTTTTTATTAAAAATTATATTTATAATATTTTTTATTTTTTAAAATTGAGATATTAAAATAATTTAAAAATATAAAAAATATATTAATTTAAAAAAATTAAATTTTTAAAAAAATTCTTTTAAAATATAGTGCTAAAAACACGCACATTATAATCTTAATACATACACATGCACTTCGATCACGAACTCAAATTGATGAGCCAATTGAGACGAAATTAGGTGCCGATAAGAGCATTAAAGGGAGTAGATTGCGTTTTTTCTCGCGACATTCATGTGATTTTGCACATGATTTTGGTTATTTCGAACGGCAATGCCTTGTGCTCTGTTTATTTTCATCTCAACTTTATTTTATGACAAAAACTTTATGAGATGTTTGGAAATATTGTAAGGATAAAGATTTTTTTAAAAATAATAAAATAATATTTTTTATTTTTAAAAAATATTTTTAATATTAATACATCAAAATAATTTAAAAACACTATAAAAATTATTTTGAAACACATAAAAATTTTTAAAAAATTAAATTTTTAAAATGAAAAAACAAACAAGCTAAAACTACATTTGTTTTTCACTAATTTTTGTATTTACGGTGAAATAAATATAGCAAGTTATTTAGTAACAAATCAAACTATATTTTATGTTGCAGGATTTATTAAAAATTTAAAATATAATTTTTATTCAATAGTTTTTAAATGTTTTTTTTAACTAAATAAAATTTTCTAGAATCTTGTTTGTTTTTTGTTTCAAAAATGCTTTTGAAAAAATTTAAAAATTTTATATTTTTTTATTTTAAATTATTTTTTAAAATGTTTTTATATTATTTTGATGTGCTAATATCAAAAATAATTTTTAAAAAATATATTATTTTAATATATTTTTAAATAAAAAATATTTTAAAAAATAACCACGCGTCCCAACATAACTACCAAACATTTTATATATATTTTTTGTTACATCTAAACTTTAATTATAAATTTTATCAAACATGCGTACAAATCCAACTCACCATAACTAAACACATTTTTTAATACCTTTTCTTTTTAATTACAACCACAAAAAAGGTCTAAAAAACAAACATATTTATCTGAGAACAAACTCATGTTCAAGAACAGAAAAGTGGTTCTCTCTCTCTCTCTCTGTTTGTATTAAGTTTCTTAATCATAACTAAAAGAATTAAAAAAGAAAAGAGAGAGTTAATTTGCACTTTCTATTAATATTGAACCATCAAGAGCCTCTTAGCTGCTAAATGACCCTATCAATAACTTTCGTGAACCCAGATATATATATATATATAAAGAAAACTCAAGCAGCATCTTTCCAAAAACTGGAAAACAACGAGAAAATATAGAGCATAGGCAAAAAAAACTCGTCGGCCATACTTCAATATCCTCCTCTCCTTAACCAGCCTCCATCTCCTTGGGTTTTAGCGTAGAAGATGAAAAGAAAGCAAGTAAATAATGCAACACACAAGATACCATCATCAGAGTCGTGATGATGATGATGATGATGATGTTCACAGCTTCTTCTTCCTCTCTTGCTCATCACTTCTTGGATTCGGCCTTCTCACAAATCTTCCCTGTAACCGTACAAGAATGATAAATTAGAGTAGAGAAGAGGGTTCAACCTACCCTTTTATTTTTAGTAAATTCAATAAAAGAGCTAATTTCTTCCAGATAACAAAGACCAGCGAATATTTTTCAGGGGTCAGGGGCCATGGCACCCCCAAACTTTGAAAAATCTTATATTTTGCTTCTAAGATCTTGAATTTCTTTAATCGTTTCCTTCAATTTAAAGTTTATTTTATATAAAATATATGTTTTGCATCCCAAAAGTTACAGTGAAATATGATAAACTATTTGAATAAGACTTATTTAACATCATATATTAAGAAGCTGTTTTACTATCTATTTGAGAGCTATCAATTTTAAAGTTTATTTGGTATTATGCTGGTATTAATTGTTTTTTAAAATAATCTTTACTTATAAATGTATTAAAATAGTATTTTTAAAAAATGTTTTTAAAACAAAAAACAACCCTGATCTGAAAAGCAGCATCGAGGATATAACATCAACCTCCCACTTTCCACTTTTCAGGGTATAATTAACTGAGATCACCAAGTGATCTCAGCAAAAAGAAAGTACATAGCATGGAGCTTGGGGGGGTACCTTCATTCTGGGCCGTTGATCAGCGTTGACTTTTCTGACCTGGTATCTGATCTTCTTCGAGAAAAGGCGTGTACGCCGCTTTTCTTTGTAGCGCAAGACGCAAGCTTCCCTCATTCCATTCTCTGAGAATAAATCAATCTGTGCCAGCCTGGCCTGCCGCAAAAATAAATAAAAACAAATTAGAACCTTCAAAAAACCCATGAAATAATCACAGATTCCTATCCCTTCAACCTCATTTATTACTAATTAACACAGAGAATTCTCAATAAACGTTAGGGATTTAGAACATCTAGAGGCAATTCGAATAGATTGAAAAATCCCCCAGCAATTATTGCGAGAAAATTAATTTTGAACAAATTAAAATAGTTAATATATTTATACAATAATGCCACCCCAATTTGCCTCAACCTAAATGCCACGCAAGCAAAACCAAATCTCGGGTCATCTAATTGAATTGCCTGCTCGGCAAAATCGAGTTTGATAGTTTCAAAAAATAAAAACAAAGCAAACGTTAAAAAAAGGCTACTACTTTATCACACGGAATGAAGGCCAGCACCATTAATAAAAAGGAGTTGATTAGAGCAATAATATTCAAATAATAATAATAATAAAAAAGAATATTCATATTTAAAGCTTCTCAAAAAAATAAAAATAAAAAGAATAACTAAGGTCCCACTGATTAACGAAAGCTCGTAGCATTAGCACCGCCGGCTGGATTATTATTGGTAATGGTAGGTAGCTCTTTCCGAAATATGCTTTTTTTATTTTCTTGAAATCTCAAAAACAATAAAATAATCAAAAAATCAAAACGTATGTAACATATCAACTTAAGAGATTAAAATTAAAACTATATATTAAAAATTGGCACCACCTTGATGGTAGGAATCGAAAACTACTACTATTTTACCAAACACGTTTATAAGCTATTCAATTAATCTATTAAAGTTTGAAACTTTTTTTTTTTTCAATGTGAAATTCATTTCCTGGCTGGAGATGAGAAACATACAGAGACATCATTTCCCTCGGCACATCCAATACTTTCGTCGGAAAATGGCGATCCACGGCCGGACCACTCGCTCAAGACATGATCGTAATTCAATTTCAATATCAACCCTCGACTGGATTGTGGAATAGAATCCACCTTGACTGGATTTCCGTCTTTCAACTCCACATTCTTCTCTTCCATCACAGCTCGTTTCTCTACTTTCTCCACTTTCTTTTTCTTCTTTTCGCTGCTCGAACTGGTTTTCATTTTCAACTTTGGTTTGGGCTTTGCCTTTGGCTTTGGAATTGAATTGCATTCTGGACCATTGTTGCTATTGGCATTTGCGGTGGCGGACACAGTGGTGGTGAGTCTTGGAGAGATTTGTAACATATCAACAATCGCAAAATCCCACCAATTTCCTTCATCAACATGCCTCAAAGCTCTAACACCCATTGCAATTCCATGAACATATTGTGATTTCCCACCAAAATTATATCCCATTGAATTCCCATACCAAGAATTCATTTGACCACCAAAACTAGAACTAATGCCATTAGGCACCTCTTCAACCATTTCATTGCCTGCACTTAAATGCCCCATAATACTATCAATACCCTCCTCAAATTCCTCATCAAGAATGGATTCCGCGTCGAAATCCTCTTCGAGTCCATCACACATTTCCGCTGAATTCCCGTGGAAATCAACTTCCCCGCTGCTCTGGCAAGAGGACTTATCTGTAAAATTCGCAAATCTCGACTCATTTCCATAACTGGGTTTTCCTTGGATTGGTTGGTGAATAAGGAATCCAGAGTTGTCGAAGACGCGAGAAGGCAATAACAAGTCAGAGGATTGGTCAAGGAGGAGACTGTTGTCCTGGGGTTTGTTGAATTTGCTAGATTTTGTGAGGTGTTTGGTGGAGAAAAGGTTTGGATAGGCAGTGGAAAGAAGAGCAGCTGCTTCATTGTAAGTTTGATTAGGCCTTTTGCGAGGAGTTCTTGATTTCCTTGTTGAGATTGCTAACGGGGAATTGCTAGATTCAGAGATAGTTGAAGATGGTGAAGATGTGTGTGATGTTCTTGTTGAGGAAGTAGATGAGGATTTGACTATTTCTAAATCAAATCCATAGGTTCTACCGCCTCCACTTATAAATGGAGAAGACATTTTAAAGGCGACAGTAACAAGAATAACGAAAAAGATTGAAACTTTATTGAGAATTTCAGGTCTGTAGCCTTGAATTCAAGTGGGATTTCAATCCAACAAATATAAGATCATTAAATAAAGTAAAATGAGACTTCCAAAGACTAAAAAAAAAGATTAGTACTAGTAACTAGGGAATTCAAGGAAAAACCTGGAATTTAGAGGAACCTGTATAGAAGTAGGAGAACTGCTAAAAAAGGCTAAAAGATTCCACCTTTTTGATGATGTACTTGTGAAGTAACAAAAACCCTTAAACCCTAAAAAGTACGACGAACGAGAAAAAGTATCAATTATTTCTGTAGCTTAAGAGAAGGCCAAGAATATTTTACAAAAGAGGAAGAACCTAGAACCATATTAAAATCAAACCCCATTCTTAAAAACCCATATGAAAGAAAAAGAAAAGGAAAAGAAGAAAGTAATAAAAGACTTCAGCTTTTCTTATTCTCTGACGAAAATACAAGGGGTTCCTAAAACCCCAAGAAAAACCCAGAATCGGGAGCTAACATGAGAGTTAGTTAAGGAAAAGATTGCACAAGAAAGGAAAGATAACCAATAAGTGAAGAAAAAACTGTTAGCCCAGAAACAGTCATAAATTTAGGATATAAAGAGAATAAAAATGAATAAAACAAGAAAAGGGGAGGGATTTTATTTTGCGGGCACAGCCGGAGCCAAGTTGCTAGCAAGAAGGTCACGAGCAGAGGCAGATATAAAGAAAAAGATCTGCTGAAGGAGTTCTGTAGATATAGTGATACATGGCGAAAGCACAGAGAGACAGAATGCCACCCTCTCTCTCTCTCTCTCTCTAATTGTGTGGGGCTGGCCTGAGAAGTTAAAGGGATGAGAATAGAAGAGAACAGGAGAAGAGACAATGCTAGTTCCCGCTGCGGGGCCATTCCTTTTGGTTTGCTGTCTCTCTCTTTCCAATTATTTTGTCATGCTTATTTACATCACTGGCCCTCTCCTTGTTTGTTGGCTTAAAATTAATTATTCACTACTTCACAACCAAGATCTAAACTACTACGCATTAATCTTACAATCAGAGAAAAATAATGGTGGTAGTTGTGATCTTCCAACGCACTAACTCCCATGAATTACTTTCTTTTTCATTTTTTAGTTTTTTTTTTTTAAGGTTTTAAAGTAAGAAGGCACAAGTACAGTGTACGGTATACCTAATTTCTTTTTAAGAAAAAATTAAAAAAAAAATGATGGTAAGAAACCAATTCCCTCCTAAAAGTGATCGTAGCATCAAGAATCCCATCTCACTATTTATTTTTCTCGCAACTACTTAATTGACAGGGTATTGCGAAGAAGTTGAAAAGAAGATCACAAGGGATAATAAATGTAGGAGCCTGTTTATTTTTGTAATTTAAATGTATTTTTAAAAGGATTTAATTTTTTTATTTTTATTTCAAGATAAATTAAAAAATAAAATATATATTATTTTAATTTATTAAGTAATATTCTAAAAGATACGGGGAAACAATGTAGTCTTCCATGCGCCTTTTAACTTTCCTCATTTTTCTCATTATTTTCTCATTCCCTACGCCTTTTATTTTCCTCCTTAGTTCCCCATTATTAATATATATATATTAATTTTTTTAATTAATTTTTATGTTTTTGTGGTTTTTTCTGTTTTCTTTGTGTTTTTTTCTTTTCATTAATTTTTTTAATTTAATTTGTTAATGATAAAAAAATTTTATTTAGTTATTATACTTTTATGACACAAATCTCGAGTTTTATAGATTAACTTGATTTAACGAGTTAACTTAATTTTTTTCTTTTTAATTAATATTTTTATTTAATTATCATATTTTCATTACACATATCTCGAGCTTGATGGGTTAACCTAATTAATTAAGGGTTAACCCATTATTTTTTTATTTAATTATCAAACTTTCATGACGTAAATTCAAGGTTCAATAGGTTAACCTAATTTAAAGGGTTAATCCAATTTTTTTTTTGTTATTAGTTTTTTTTTCTTGTTGGTTTTTTCTTTGTTTTCTTTGTTTTTAATTGATCTATTAATTATCATGTTTTTATGACATGACCTTGCAGTCAGACTTATATCCAAAACTTTTGGGTTTAGTGTTGTAATCAAGCTCGCTTAAACTTGAGTTATATGAGTTTAATATTATTATTGATATTTTAAATATTATTATTGGGTTGAGCATTGTAGTTAGACCAAAGGTTTTTGAATATATTTTTGCAAAAAGACATAACACTTTTAGATTTTAGTTTTTTTTATATTTTTTATGTAAGAAAAAAAAACTTATGGCGTATGTCTTTGTTCCTTTTTTTATTCTTTTTTTGTTTTGTAATTATTCTTTTAATTGAGGTTCTTAATATTAAATTTTTTTATTTAATTATCAGATTTTTATGACATGGATCTCAGGTTTGACGGGTTAACTTAGTTAATCCAGATTGTTTTTCTTTTTCCTCGCTGGTTTTGTTTTTTAAATTTTAACTTTTAATATTATGTGCAGTTCATGGTGAAAAGACCAATGTCTTTATTTTTTTTATACCTTTTATTATAGACTGCACAGTATAATCCATGATGAAAAGATTAATGTCTTTTTTTAATTAATTTTTTATTTAGTTTGTTGATATTAAAATTTTTTTATTTAGTTATTAAATTTTCATGACACGGATTTCAGGTTTGACAGGTTAACCAAATTAATTCAAATTTTTTTTATTAGTTTTTTTTCATATTTTTTTTGTTTTTTTAATTAATCTATTTAATTATTATACTTTTATGAAACAACTTTATAATCAGACCTATATTCAAAATATATTCAAAATTATTGGGTTGATATTACAACCAGATCTACTTAAACTTGGATCATTTAAGTTTAATATTATTATAAATATTACTATTGATTCAGGTATTATAGTAAAATTTGAAACTCTTGAGTATAATTTTATAAAAAAAATCAAATATTTTTAAATCTTAATTTTTTAATATTTTTTATATAAAAAAACTAACTCACATATCTGCGAGTTACGTAACTAGTTTTTATACAAACGATATCAGAATATTAAATAAATCAAACTAACCATCTCCTGTCGCCCCTCGCCATTAGAATAGATTAATTTACGTGGGATTTTACGGGGCAGATTTCTTATCTGATGAGATGGCAGGATCTCATTGGATATCTTAGATTTTTCAGTGCTTAGATGGCGAGAAGTTTAATGGTCAGAGGATCATCACGTGTATCAAGGCAGAGCAATGGTTTGAACCTTTTTGGTTCCTTTCGCATTCCTCTGTGTGGCAGATGGGCAGCATACGTTGGGCACATTAGCATCGTTAACTTATAGTTCCTTTTCTTTTACACTATATATATAT